>JAESUZ010001257.1:0-391604 GCA_017311185.1 Proteles cristata cristata
TCTCTCATGGTTTGCCTCTCTCCCTTTCCCCCACCATTTCCGCCCTTCTTCTCCCCCTTGGTCCTCTGTTAAGCTCCTCCTAATCCTCCTATACGTGCACACATATGATATTTGTCCTTCTCTGCCTGACTTATTTCACTCAGCATAATACCCTCAAGGTCCATCCATGTTGCTACACATGGCCAGATTTCATTGTTTCTCATTGCCATGTATTATTCCATGGTATAGATAAACCACATCTTCTTGATCCATTCATCCATTGATGGACACTTAGGCTTTTTCCATGTTTTAGCTACTGTGGAGAGTGCTGCTAATGAACATTGGGGAACCTGTGCTCCTATGCATCAGCATTTCTGTATCCCTTGGGTAAATTCCTAGCAGTGCTATTGCTGGGTCCTAGGGGAGTTCTATTGTTAATTTCCTGAGGAACCTCCACACTGTTTTCCAGAGGACCTGTGACAGTTTACATTCCCACCAACAGTGTAGGAGGGGGCCCATTTCTCCACAACCTCACCAGCATCTAGAGTTCTCTGATTTGCTCATTTTAGCCACTCTGACTGGCATGAAGTGGTATCTCAGTTTGATTTTGATTTGTATTTCCCCGATGAGGAGGGATGCTGAGCATCGTTTCATGTGTCTGTTGGCCATCTGGATGTCCTCTTGGGAGAAGTGTCTGTTCATATCTTCTGCCCATTTCTTCACTGGGTTGTTCGTTTTTCAGGTGTGGAGTTTGGTGAGTTCCTTATAGATTTTGGATATTAACCCTTTATCGGATATGTCATTTGCAACTATCTTTTCCCATTCTGTTTGTTGCCTATTAATTTTGTGGATTGTTTCCTTTGCCGTGCAGAAGCTTTTCATCTTGATGAGATCCCAATCGTTTATTTTTGCTCTTGATTCCCTTGCTTTTGAGGATGTGTCAAGTAAGAAGTTGCTGCGGTGGAGGTCAAGGAGGTTGTTTCCTGTTTTCTCCTCTAGGGTTTTAATGGTTTCCTATCTCACGTTCAGGTCCTTTATCCATTTTGAGTTTATTTTTGTGTATGGTGTGAGAAAATGGTCTAGTTTCAATCTTCTGCATGCTGATGTCCAGTTTTCCCAGCACCAGCTGTTAAAGAGGGTGTCTTTCCTGATTTGAGTGAGCTGGTAGTTCCAAAATATAAACTTACATAATTGAATCAGATGAGAAATACAAATCTAGGGATCAGCTAGCTTTTTGCCTTTGGTCAAAACTGTGAAAATATTTGTTAAATTGATAATAATGAAATAAAATTTTAATTTACTCATTAAAAAAAAAGAGGCTGTCTTTTTTCCATTGGATGTTCTTTCCTGCTTTGTCAAAGATTAGTTGGCTGTATACCTTTGGGTCCAGCTCTGAGTTCCAATTCTGTTCCATTGGTCTATGTGTCTGTTTTCGTGCCAATACCATACTGTCTTGATGATGACAGCTTTGTAGTAGAGGCTAAACCTGGGATGGTGATGCCTCCCATTTTGGTTTTATTCTTCCATATTACTTTAGCTATTCAGGGTCTTTTGTGGTTCCATACAAATTTTAGGATTGTTTGTTCTAGTTTTGAGAAGTATGCTGGTGCAATTTTGATTGGAATTGCATTGAATGTGTAGATTTCTTTGGGTAGTAATGACATTTTAACTATATTTATTCTTCCTATCCATGAGCATGGAATGTTTTTCCATAAACAGAAATAATTTCTATCACAATTAATATTGACAAATATATTATCTTACAGTGATGAAGATTTGATGTAAAAGAACATTGTTACTTTCCTCAACTTTAAACTTATAGGTAAGGAATCACCTCTATCTCTATTCATTGTAACCAATCTCATACAATTTTTTCAAAATCGTATGTACAATTTTTAAAGAATATTTTACTTATCTTATAAAAAGAAAACTTAAAGGAACTATTATCTAAGACTTTCTTTGCACATCTCACTAAATTTTATACTTTCCATATAAAATTTATATCTAAATGTTCCTTTATTTGAGGTTAACTTACCTAGTCCTATTTTCACTTACTTCAACATTTTATATATTTTTCCTAACGTATCTTTCCTGACAATTAACTATTACATGTCTAAATAGACAATAATGCTATTGCATATGTTGAATATAATCTTCTATAACCTTACAATGTGTTGGGTTCCTTCAGTTTGGGGATTCTAATCATTTTGGAGGATGCATGTGTTCATGCTGTTTCTAGAAAGATTTTCTCTGTAAGAAAAAAAAAAACCTAGGTATTAATAATTCTAAAATCCGGATAAGTTTTGAACTGATTTTACACTAAAAACATGGACAGATATCATGCTCAAAAATAGCTACTGTGGCTGTAAAAGATGATGATTTTAGAATCAATCAGCCTGCATTTTTGTATCAGTATTCTCACACCCTTTTATTTTGAGAAAATATAATTTTATTTTGAAACAATGACAAGATGAATTAAATAGAATCATGTAAGACTCTTAATGTGGGATCCAATTAATACCAAATTAATGTCTCTTACTATACATATTTAAATAAAACCAATGTATTAGACCTAATTTCAAAAGAGATAGCAGTTCTAGTTATAATGTTATAAATAATGCCAGACCATTCTCTTACCGCATCATCTAAAACATTCCACAGATGTTGCAAAATCATATTTTTAAAGACCTTTTATAAGAAAACAGCGATACTTGAACCAAAATTTCACAGAAAAAGTAGTCTTTCTTATGTAAAGCATGAATAGCTGTTTTTTGTTTGTTTGTTTGTTTGTTTCTTGGGCTTATTAGCTAATTCCAGATGTGGGCTTGGCCCACAGAGTCATGTGAGTTGGCACAACTATTTGGAAACTTAAAAATCTCTAAATGTGTGGCCTATTTCCCCCTCGTGCATTTATTATGTTGATATCTTCTATAGCAAATGTACCATGGTCTTTTCCTCAAGATTTTACCGAAGGTGGAAGTACAGTGAAGTGTGAGACCAATGAGTAAAGGTCCAAATCTCTGAAGCACTGAGATTAGGCTAAGGAGAAAGAGAGAGTTGCCAAGCTCTTAATGGAAAGTCCACGTGACATTAGGTCAAGGAATAAGGAATAGAGGCAGGCAGAATCCTCAACTTGCCAAATTTCTCACTGAATTTTGTGATCAGCCTCTTCCTATATATGCTTATCCAAGTAAAAAAAAAAAAACTTCATCTGTTGAAGACAAAATAAACCAGCATTTTGGGGAGGCTGGGTGGCTCAGTCCATTAAGCATCCAACTCTTGATTTTAGCTCAGGTCATGATCTCACGGTTTATGAGCTTGAGCCCCACGTCGGGCTCTGTGCTGACGGCCAGCTCAGAGTCTGGAGGCTGTTTCAGTCTGTGACTCCCTTTCTCTCTGCCCCTCCCCTGCTCATGCTGTCTCTCTCTCTCTCGAAAATAAATAATCATTAAAAAATTTTAAAGAATGTATAAAATAGTATAATGATAGTTGTATAATGATAAACATTACAGATCGATACCAAAGAACCGAGAAATAGTCCCCCTCACATAACCAGTCCATATGATTAAAAAAAAATAAAAATAAAACAAAAAAATCCCCACTGTGATTTAGTGGGAAAAGGGTAATACTTCTCAGTAAATGATGCCAAGGCAATTAGATACGCATAATAAAACATTATGTTTAGACCTTTTCCTAAAGTTTACAGAAAAAGGTAATTTGATCGTTGATGTCTCTATTCGGTTGTAGAATATAAAATTAAAAGCTCTTAGAAAGGAAGAGAAGGAAGAAGAATAAATTTTATGCCTTTGGAATAAACAGAGATTTCGAAAATAAGACACAAAATACAGCAAGCTATTTTAACTGATTTTTTAAAATTGATAAGTTTATTCTTATTAAAATTAAAAATTTATGTTTATAAAAAGACAGTATTATTACAAAATAATGCAAATGAAAGCCTGGGGGGAAATATTGGTCAGACATTAATAAGAAAATTGCAATCATATATAACATAAAGATTTCTATAAAATTAATAAGAGAACAGGCAAAATATTAATGGACCAAAAACCTGGACAGGCACTTTGCAATGGGACATATAAAATAACAACAAACATAAGCCAAATTCAAATTCAAACCACAATGCACTTCAACTACATGAATCATACATACCTCAAGTCTCACCCACACCTCCTGTAGATGATATTTAGATGAAATTTTAGAGTTTGGACTTTGGAGTTAATGCTGGAATGAGATAAGGGCTTTACGTCTGTTGGGTTGGAATAAATGTGAATGAGAAAAGGGCATGCATTTTGGAGGACCAGAGATGGAGTATTACGGACTGAATGTTGGGTGTCCCCTCAAAATACATATACTGAAACCTTTAACCCCACTGTGACAGTATTTAGAGATGGAGCCTTTGAGAAGCAGTTGGGTTTAGATGAAATTATGAAGATAGGGACCCCACAATGAGATTAATGTCCCTCGGAGAAAAGGAAAAAATGAGCTCCTTTTCTCTATTCTATGTGAGGACACAGTGAGAAAGTAGCTCTTTCTACTCAGAGCCTGGAGCTTTTCTTTGAATTCTGTGTCTCCCTCTCTCTCTGACCCTCCCCTGCTCATGCTGTCTCTATTTCTCTCTCAAAAATAAATAAAACATTAAAAAAAAAAAAAAGAAAGTGGCTCTCTGCAAACCAGGGAAAGGCTTCTCTCCAGAGCCCAGCCACTTTAATCTATTTCCAGGCTCCAGAATGATGAGAAAGATGTTTCTGTTGTTTAAGCCACCCAGTCTTTGGTATTTTGTTATGACAGCCTGACCTAAGACAGGTCTGACTCATTTATTCGAATGATCTTTATTGAGAACCTATTATATGCCAGAAACTATTATAAACTCTCATGATACAATGTTAAAATGGTATAATGGTGTAACAAAAAAAATTTACATATTCTATCTTAACCTAATAAAGCTATGAGAAAGAGTCCAGAGTTAAGTATATAAATTATGTTGCTTAGTTAAATATCCAGGATCTTATCTTTTCACCCTGTAGCTATTGACTCTACTCTTTGTATTCCATCTTCAATGTTTGTGCATAAGAAAGTCATTTAAGAAAAAATAGCAACGTTATTAGGAGATATATATACACATATACATGAATACACACATATAAATAGCATTCATACATGAAATAAACTATGTATAAAATAAATAATAAATCTTTTTGATCTAAGTAAGTACAAAAAAATGTCACTGTTTTGGTTGTTTATATTCCATAACTATTTTCTTGAGCTTCTTTGATCTAAAATCAGATCTTAAATCATTTTCTTATTGGTTATAATCTGTGCTGCTATGGTAGAAACATATAATCTAATTAAATTTAGATTGTTCGAGTAGCATAATATATTTTTATATCCTCACTAATACTCAATTCAACCTTTTCAATGTTCCCATACCCGGTATAGTTATCTAACTTTGTAGCATGGGTAAGGAATAGCCAATGTTTGGCTTCTTAACATAAATTTTCTGAATGGTAGGCATATTCAGTTTCCAAGCTACACCTAAACAAATATGTGCCTTTGGCAATTATTTTAAGGCAAAACACTAAAAATACTAAAATTGAGTCTAATTGCTAGTTTTCATTTTAACACCTCTGCTAGCATAAAACGGTATCATTTTCTCCACATTTTCTTTAGTCTTACTTTATAGGTTAATTGATATTCTTGTGAGCAGATAATGATGTTTATTTCAAAAACTTACTATATTATAGTAATAAGTAATTAGTATTGGGCACAATATCATAAGAAGCAACAATAATTATATTAAAAGGACACTTTTTTTGAAATAAAAAATCACATGGATGAATTCTAGTCTCATCACATATTACCTTGTTCAATGTACTCAACTTTTTCTCTTTTAAAAATGTGGTAGGGGCGCCTGGGTGGCTTAGTCGGTTAAACGTCCGACTTTCGCTTAGGTCATGATCTCACGGTTCGTGGGTTCGAGCCCCGCGTCAGTGCTGTGCTGACTGCCAGCTCAGAGCCTGGAGACTCTTTCAGAGTCTATGACTCCCTCTCTCTCTGACCCTCCCCTGCTCACGCTGTCTCTCTCTCTCTCTCTCCTATAAACAATTTTTTTTAAATGTGGTAAAAAAAAGCATATACCCTGATGCACTGTTAACAATAAGCACAATATTGTATCCTATCTTTCCTGACAAACTGTATGCCCATTGAACAGGACCTCCCTAGTTCACCTTTCCCCTTTCTCCCCCCAAAAGCCATGCTTTTTTCTGAAGTTTTTTATTTAAATTCCAGTTCATATGCAGGGTAACATTAGTTTCAGGTGTACAATATAGTGACTGAACACTTCCATACAATAATCAGTGCTCATCACAAGTGCACTCCTTAATCTCTATCACTTATTTAACCCGTCCCCCAACTCACCTCCTCTCTTTCTAACCATTAGTTTGTTCTCTATCCTTAAGAGTCTGTTTCTTGGTTTGCCTCTCTCTTTTTTACCCAATGATTATTTGTTTTGTTTCTTGCCTCTCTCTTTTTTACCCAATGATTATTTGTTTTGTTTCTTAAATTCTATATATGTGTGAAATCATATGGTATTTTTCTTTCTCTGACTGACATATTTTGCTTAACATAATACTATCTACCATGTCAAATGGTAAGATTTCATTCTTTTGTATGGCTGAGTAATATTCCATTCTGTATATACAACACATTTTGTTTTTCCATTCTATTTTTGTTTCTATAAGTCTGATTATTTTAGATACCTAAAATAATAAGTGAAATGCTTATTTCACTTTCATATAAGTAAAAGCATGCAGTATTTATATGAAATTTCTAAGAAAAGTATTAAGATGTAGTTTAGATGTTTTTTTTTCTGACTAATTATATTAAAATGTGACAAGAGAGGGTGACTGGGTGGCTTAGTTGGCTAAGTGTTTGACTTCAGCTCAAGTCATGATCTTACAGTTCATGGGGTCAAGCCGCGGGTCAGGCTCTGTGCTGACAGCACAGGCCTGCTTCGGATTCTGTGTCTCTCCCTCCCTCTGCCACTACCCCACTAATGCTCTCCCTCTCTCTCTCAAAAATAAATAAACATTTTTTTTTTATTTGAGAAGAGGGAAATTACTTACAGATGGAACTGTTAAGCAATAAGGAGGCAAACTTAAAGATTTGGAAACTTCTCAGCCTGTCCATATTGCAAAATGTGAGCATGCTAAACGTGTGGCCATGTGAGTATTTGATAAGGAGATTAGTATGATTCATCCATCTAAACAAAAGCCAGGAGCTATTGTTCAAGATAATAGAACAATGCCTCAAAAGTGATTCAGAGATCATCAGGACTGCCACTCGCATCACAGGCCCAGAATGCCTGGTCCTGGAGGGGCATGGCTAATACCTCTGCCTAGGTTTTAAAGGGTAGTGATGGAGCCATACCCTGGAAGAGCCATAGACCGCAGAAAACTGCCACAAAGCTGGGGTTCCGGTAGAGCTGCAGTACCATGTCCCACAGAGCCATCAGGGTGACTTGCTACCCCACTGGGCCTGCAAAACACAGCATGAAGTCAGAAGATTATTCTTAAAACTTAAGGTCTAATAGAATTTTCCGTTAGATTTTGGACTTATTTGGGACCTTTCCTTCCTTTCCTCTTCCCTATGTCTCCCTTTTGAAATAGGAATGTCTACCCTATGCCTGTCCCACTGTTGTATTTTGTTTTTAACTTTTGTTTAAGTTGATTTATTTATTTTGAGAGCGAGAACAAGGGAGGGACAGAGAGAGAGTGAGAGAGAGAAAACCCCCAGGACACACCACACTGCCAGGGCAGAGCCAGCTGCCGGGCTCAAACCCACAAACTGTGAAACTATGACCTGAGCCAAAATCAAGAGTCTGACTCCTAACCAACTGAACCACCCAAGAACCCCTCATTGTTGTATTTTGGAGGCATATAACATGTTCAGCTTCACAGGTTCATGGCCTCAGGATGACTCATACCTTGAGTCTCACTCATATAGGATTTACATGAGACTTTGGACATAGACTGTAAACTTAAAACTGGAATGAGTTAAGACTTTGGGGGCTATTGGGATGGAATGAATGAAGTTTCTATGCAAAAAGGACTGAATTTTGGGGGGTCCAGGATGGGCTGCTACAGACAGAATATTTCCTCCCAAAATTCGTAGGTTGAAAACTAACCCCAAGTGTGATGGTTTTGGGAGGTATTAGGTCATGAGGGAAGAGCTCTTATGAATGAGATTCATGGATTTATAATAAGATACAGGAAGAGGTGAGATGTCTACCATTTCATGATCAAACTCATGTGATCAGAAGTTGAAATCTGCTGCTTAAAACCACCTGAGTGAAACTCTCAAGTGATTGAAACTCCAGCCAATAGTTTGACTTCAGCCTCCTGAGAGATCACTGAGCCAGAACCACTGAGCTAAGTATTTTTGGATTTATGACCCTTAGAAGCTGTTAGATAGTATATGTTTGTTGTTTCAAGCTATTAATTTTGGGTTTGAAATGTTATGCAGCAATAAACAATAATAAAATAGGAACACAGAAGCAGACAAAATAAAATTTCTTTAGAAATTATACAGCACAGTATAATAAATAATTGGCCCAATAGTAATTCTTAAATACTAGAATATTTTTATACTCCGATATAGATACAGCCTATATTAGGATTCTGGAAATTCAGTCTAGTTCTAAATAAATTACAAAATTCCTGTATTGGAAGGTCATTTGTCCAAAGCTAATCCCCTACAGACTTTATTTTTGGATGAGAAGCTAGTCTCTTTCAAAACTCTAGGGAAAATAGCTAAAACCAAGTGCTTATGGCAATTAACTCTCAGTTAGTCACAATGCTTACATTGGAGCCCTTGATCATAACAGAGGAGAGCTATTGCATCACCAGAATAAATGCTGATGTGGTCAGTCCACACACTGGCTTACCACATTATAAACTGGAATGGCACATCTCCAGCTTCCCTCTGACTGTAGAAGACAGAAGTTCCTTCCAACTCAGTGGGTAGGTAGGGAGTGGAACCCAGGCTCTGCCATGCTATGCATTCTGGACTCATAAAGACAATAAGGCAAAGAAAGCCTGGTACTTCTCTAATTATTCACTTTAAAAGTTCAGTTGCCTAGTAGCTGGGATCCTTTTCCCAGTGTCTACTTCTCATCTGGACAGATCTTTGGGCACTAGTCTAAAATACAAAGAGCACACTGCCCCTGGGAGGGAATAACAAGGACCCATTTGGAAATATATACATGAAACACTGTATTCATGTTTTGAACAAGAGCTAGTACAAGACTGAGAATGTAAGAGACAAATACAAACAAAATGAGCCTTACTTTCACCCTAGCTTCTACAGAAGGAAATACCAAATTATACCCGAAGAATGAGGAAGCCAAAGTAAAAGACATTTGAGTGCAGAAGTTGAAGACAGCTAGAACACTCATAGCGGGATAACAGGGATGTAAAGCTACACAGAGAAAAAAGTAACGACAGAAACGGGCATAGGGAACATCATAAATCTGTGGCAGAATACTAATGCATGCACAAATATGGTAAAAGTCCACAAATCCTAGCCAAAGTGAACTACAAAGAAAGATGGGACCCCTGGGTGGCTCAGTCTGTTAAGCCTCTGACTTTGGCTTGGGTCATGATCTTGCGGCTTGTGAGTTTCAGCCCCACAATGGACTCTGTGCTGACAGCTCAGAGCCTGGAGCCTGCCTTAGATTCTATGTCTCCCTCTCTCTCTGCCACTCTCTTTCTCTCTCTCAAAAATAAACATTTTTTAAAAAGAAAAAAAAGAAAGAAAATCATTGGTTCCTGCAACCTAAGATACTCCCCAAACACACAAATGGCAGGGAATCATTCACATTCCCACCACACAGTGGAGTGGCCATGATAAATGGAAGGGTCTTTTGATATCTATCCCAGGAGCAGCATACTTACTAACTGGCTTAAACTAGCCCTGGGATTAAAAACTCTTGTCGATCTACCCTCTCTCCTCTCAAAAATGACCATAAAAAGCAAACCTGAAAATGATAGGTTAAAAAAAAGGGGGGGAGGAAGAAAAGAAAAACAAACAAAGAAAACACTGACTCAGTAATAACTTATATGTATTCAGGCAAAAAACCTAACATAGAATATTAAAAGAATAGAGAAAATCAGTAAAAGAATATGAAATTTTTAAGTGTCAGCTTCCAATAAAAACATAATACATTTTTGAAGAATAGGAAAATATTACCCACAACCATGAGAAAAGTTGTACTATAAAAGCATAAATAAAAATGAAAGAGATGAGGGACACCCGAGGCTCAGTCAGTTGAGCATCAGACCCTTGATTTAGGTTCAGGTCATGATTTTATGGTTTCTGAGATGCAGCCGCACCTCAGGCTCTGTGCCTAAAGTGAGGAGCCAGCTTGGGATCCTCTTTCCCTCTTTCTCTCCCTGTCCCGCCTCCTCAAAAATAAAATAAATAAACTTAAGAAAATGAAATAGATGATAGTGTTAGTATACAAAAGTGTTATAAATGCTTGGTACTCAATTAGTTTTTTTTCTTAATTAATGTTTATTTTTATTTTTTAGAGGGACAGTGTGAGCAGAGGAGGATCAGAGAGAAAATCAGACACAAAATCCGAAGCAAGCTCCAGCCTCCAAGCTGTGAGCACAGAGCCTGATATGGGGCTCCAACTCATACACTGTGTATCATGACCTGAGCTGAAGTCAGACGCTTAACCAACTAAGCCACTGTCAGCAGACGTACAGTAAAAAAAAAATAAATAAAATTAAAGAAATACTTAAGCATTAAAAAAGTAATCTTAGATCTTTAAAAATAAATAGAGAACTCTAGTGGTCGCTTCGGCAGCACATATACTAAAATTGGAACAATAAGAGAAGATTAGCATGGTCCCTGCTCAAGGATGACATGCAAATACGTGAAGCGTTCCATATTTTTGCAGCACTCACAGGTGCAGAGAGCATAACAAGCTTTTAAAACTAATAAGAATTAGGAAACTAACCAAAATGACGAAACGAAAGAGCTCTCCTCCAAAGAAATTCCAAGAAGAATTGACAGCTAAAGAACTGCTCAAAACAGATATAAGCAACATAACTGAACAAGAATTTAGAACAGTAATCATAAAATTAATTGTTGGGCTTGAAAAAAGCATGGAGGACATCAAAGAAGCTATGACTACAAACAGCATGGAGCTTAAAAATAGTTATGATGAGGGGCGCCTGGGTGGCTTAGTCGGTTAAGCGTCTGACTTTCGCTTAGGTCATGATCTCGCGGTTCATGGGTTCGAGCCCCATGAACCCATGGGGCTGCTGACTGCCAGCTCAGAGCCTGGAGCCTGTTTCAGTCTGTGACTCCCTCTCTCTCTGACCCTCCACCCCCGCTCACGCTGTCTCTCTCTCTCTCTCCTAGAAATAAATAAAAAGATTTAAAAAATTATTAAAAAAATAGTTATGATGTATTTAAAAATGTGATAAATGAGATACATAATAAACTACAGGTATCCAATGCACAGATTAAAGAGGCAGAAAGGAGAATAAGTGATTTAGAAGACATAATTATAGAAAAAGAGGAAGCTGAGAAAAAGAGAGATAAAGTGATACAGGAACACGAAAGAAGAGTTCGAGAGATCAGCGATACAATCAAACGGAACAATATCTGTATCATAGGAATCTCAGAAGAGGAAGAGAGAGGGAAAGGTGCTGAAGGAGTCCTGGAACAAATTTTAGCCTAGAACTTCCCCAATCTGGGGAGGGAAGTAAATGTTGAAATTCAAGAGGTGCAGAAAACTCCCCTCAGACATAATTTGAATTGATCTTCTGCATGACATATCATAGTGAAAATGGCAAAATATAAGGACAAAGAGAGAATTTTGAAAGCAGCTAGGGAGAAAAGGACCCTAACATACAAAGGGAAGCCTATCAGAGTGGTGACAGACCTATCTACTGAAACTTGGCAGGCAAGAAAGGAATGGCAGGAGATCTTCAATGTGATGAACAGAAAAATATGCAGCCAAGAATCCTCTATCCAGCAAGCTTGTCATTCAGAAAAGAAGGAGAGATAAAAGTCTTTCCAAATGAATAAAAATTGAAAGAATTTGTCACCACTAAACCAGCTCTATAAGAAATCCTGAGAGTGACTCTCTGAGGGAAATGCTGCAAGGAACAAGATGCTAGAGACACACCACAAGCATGTATCCCACAAACGACACAATGACTCTAAACCCATATATTTCAATAATAACTCTGAATGTAAATGAACTAAATGCCCCAATCAAAAGACATAGGGTAGCAGAATGCATAAAAACACAAAATTCATCTATTTGATGTCTACAAGAAACTCATTTTAGAAAAGAGGACACCCTCCGATTGAAAGTAGCAGGATGGAGAAATATCTCTCATACTACAGGAAGTCAAAAAAAGGTGGAGGATCTATACTTATATCAGACAAACTGGACTTTAAAGTAAAGACAGTAACAAGGGATGAAGAAGGGCATTATATAATAATTACAGGGTCTATCCATCAGGAAAAGCTAACATTATAAATGTCTATGCACCAAATTTGGAAGCACCAAAATACATAAAACATTAATCACAAACAGAAAAAGTCTTATCGATAAGAACATGCTAATAGCAGGGGACTTTAATACCCTACTTACAGCAATGGACAGATCAACTAGACAGAAAATCAATAAAGACACAATGGACTTAAGTGACACATTGGACCAGATGGATTTGACAGATATATTTAGAACTCTACATCCTGAAGCTATGGAGTTCACTTTCTTCTCAAGTGCACATGGCACATTCCCCAAGATAGATCACATACTGGGACATAAAGCATCCCTCAATAAATATAAAATAATTGAGATCATACCATGCACACTTTCAGATCACAATGCTATGAAAATCGAAATCAATCACAGGAAGAAGTCTGGAAAACCCCCAACAATATGAGGCTAAAGAACACCCTACTAAAGAAGGAATGGGTCAATCAGGTAATTAGAGAAGAAATTTAAAAATATATGGTAAGAAATGAAAATGAGAATACAACAATCCAAACCCTATGGGATGCGGCAAATGCAGTCCTTAGATGAAAGTACATTGCACTCCACGCCTATTTAAAGAAATTAGAAAGAGTGCAAGTGCAAAATCTAACAGCGCACCTAAAGCAAATACAGGGAGAGCAACAAGAGCATCACAAACCTAGTAGAAGAAGAAAAATGGTAAAAATCAGGGAAGAAATAAACAATATAGACACCAAGGAAACAGTTGAACAGATCAATGAAACCAAGAGTTGGTTTTTTGAAAAAATAAACAAAATTGAAAATCTCTAGCCAAGCTTCTCAAAAAGAAAAGAGAGAGCACTCAAATAGACAAAATCATGAATGAAAATGGACTGATTACAACCAATCCCTCAGAAATATGAGCAATTATCAGAGAATACTATGAAAAACTATATGTCAAAATTGGACAACTTAGAAGAAATAGACAAATTCCTAAACACACACTCAAACCAAAATATACACCGAAAGAGATAGAAAACCTGAACAGACCCATAACAAGTGAGGAAATCAAATCAGTTATCAAAAATCTCCCATCAAATAAGAGCCCTGGGCCAGATGGCTTCATTTTCTCACACCATACACAAAAATAAACTCAAAATGGATAAAGGACCTGAACGTGAGACAGGAATCCATCAAAGCCCTAGAGGAGAAAGCAGGAAACAACCTCCTTGGCCTCCACCGCAGCAACTTCTTACTTGACACATCCTCAAAAGCAAGGGAATCAAGAGCAAAAATAAACTATTGGGGCCTCATCAAGATGAAAATCTTCTGCACGGCAAAGGAAACAATCCACAAAACTAATAGGCTACCAACGGAATGGGAAAAGATAGTTGCAAATGACCTATCAGATTAAGGGTTAATATCCAAAATCTATAAAGAACTCACCAAACTCCACACCTGAAAAACAAACAACCCAGTGAAGAAATGGGCAGAAGATATGAACAGACACTTCTCCAAAGAGGACATCCAGATGGCCAACAGACACATGAAACGATGCTCAGCATCCCTCCTCATCAGGGAAATACAAGTCAAAACCACACTGAGATACCACTTCACGCCAGTCAGAGTGGCTAAAATGAGCAAATCAGAGAACTCTAGATGCTGGTGAGGTTGTGGAGAAATGGGCCCCCTCCTACACTGTTGGTGGGAATGTAAATGGGTGCAGCCCCTCTGGAAAACAGTGTGGAGGTTCCTCAAAAAATTAACACTTGAACTCCCCTATGACCCAGCAGTAGCACTGCTAGGAATTTACCCAAGGGATACAAGAGTGCTGATGCATAGGGGCACATGTACCCCAATGCTCATAGCAGCACTCTCAACAATAGCCAAAACATGGAAAGTGTCCATCAACGGACGAATCAAGAAGATGTGGTTTATCTATACAATGGAATACTACATGGCAATATGAAAGAATGAAATCTGGCCATGTGTAGCAACATGGATGGACCTTGAGGGTGTTATGCTGAGCGAAATAAGTCAGGCGGAGAAGGACAAATACCATATGTTTGCACGTATAGGAGGATTAGGAGGAACTTATGGAGGACCGTGGGGGAGAAGAAGGGGTAAATAGTGGGGGAGAGGGAGAGAGGAAAACCATGAGAGACTCTTGAATGCTGAGAACAAACTGAGGACTGATGGGTGTGGTGGGCAAGGGGGGGTGATGTGCACGGAGGAGGGCACTTGTGATGATGAGCACTGTGTGTTATATGGAAACTAACTTGACAATAAAGTATTTGTAAAAAAAATAAATAAATAAAATGTTTTTTTCTCACTGAACTGACAGGTACAAATTTCTGGTTATAAAATAAATAAGACACTGAGATGAAAAGCACAACATAAGGAATATAGTCAATAAGATTGTTATAGAACATTGTATGGTGAAAGTTAGTGATTATACTTACTGTGGGGAGCACTAGATAATGCACAAAATTGTTGACTCAACATTTTGTTCACCTGAAACTAATATAACATTACATGTCAATTATATGTCTGTTGAAAAAACAACTTATTTACAAGACAAGTATTTTAAATAAAAATAATGGCAATGTATTGTGGGATTTGTAACATATGTAGAAGTAAAATGTTGACAACCATAGCACAATGGACTGGAGAATAAAATGAAAATTTAGTGATGTAAGAATCCTATATTATACATTAAGTGGTATAATGTTATTTAAAGGCAGATTGTTTTAAGTTAAGGATATAACAATTATAAATAATTTTACATTAAATACAATTAAAAATAAATTAATAATTATAAATTATTTGAAAGACACCAAAGCTGAGTAACAAAATAATAAAACACATATTTTATTTGTTTTATAACAAATAAATTATGTATATATATACATATATATAATTTTCATTTAAAGTATACTTCATGCCTTCTTGATTTTATCATTAAATTCTCTCAAATCTTTAAGGAAAACATAACACCATCCTCAAATAAACTCTTTTAAATAATATAGAAAAAAAGATTTATTTTTAACTCATATAGTTGTGGCCAGTGTATTTGTACCAACAACTAGATAAAGACATTACAAGAAAAAAAAACTATAAATGGTATCTTACATAAATGTCAACAAAATATTTAACAAAATAATTTAAATCCAAATCAGCAACACGTAAAATAATACATCATTAATCAGTAGGATTTATGACATAAATTCAAGGTTGCTTTAACAATTTTTAAATCAATCAATTTAACCTACCATAGTAATAGAATAAAAGAAAAATGTGATGATCTCAACAGATGCAGAAAAGAAATACATGACAAAACTCAGCATAAAGATAAACAAACAAACAAACAAAAAACCTAGCAGACTACTAACAGAAAGCAAATCCCTCAACCTGACAAGAGTACCTATAATAAACCTACTGTGGCTATTCTAATTAATGTCAAAATTCTAAATACTATTTAAGATTTGGAAAAAGCATTTCAATTATACATTGCAATGGAAAATTTGATCTAAGCCATAATATAATTAAAGACATAAAATTATACATAGTGAAAAAGAAATGAACCTTTCACACAAAAATGTGATTGTATTTATAGGAAATCCTAGATAATCTATGAAAAATGCTATTAGCATTAATGTTACATTGGCAAATTGTAACAAAACCACTATAAAATAAATCTACGTGTTTCTATATACCAAAAATGATTGCTTTGCAGTTGCTTATATTTCTTAAATTAACATTCAAAACAGTGACAAATTAAACAAAATACACATAAAGCCCATGTATGGGGAACTATTCAACATTACTGAGGGAAATTAAAGAAATGTAAATAAATGGGAGGATGACATTTATGCACAAAGCATTATCAAGATGTCAACTGTCAAGTTTTCAAATTTGACACCTGCAGACTTATTGCAATCTCAGTGAATTTTTCAACTGGAATTTTTGTTCAACGCCAAGGCAATTCCAAAATATACTGAGTTGCAAATAAATTAAAATATTTAAAATAATTTTGGAAACAACAATAAAAGTAAAAGAATTTCCAATACTGATGATAGATTTATCTTAGGCCTTTGGTAATAATGACAAGGATGTATTGACATAAGAAAAACATAGATCTATGGAATAGAATAAAGAATTCAGAAACAGACAGCCTATAAGCTTAAATGATTTCCAACCTGGGTGTCAAGCAAATTCAGTGGGAAAAAATTTTCTACAACAATTTACTATACACAAGGAAAATAATTACTCTTGATGTTTATTTCATGCCATACATGAAATTAAGTCAATAGAATTATAAATCTAAATATAAAAGCAAAAAATTAAACTATTTGAGAGGTAACAAGATTAATCTTTACAATATGAGAATGAGCAAAGTTGTCTTAGCACACAAATATCATAAACCAGAATATGAAATCTAAATAAAATTAATGTCTAATAAAAAGTAATCTTTAAGAAAATAAAAAGGTAATCTACAAATTGGGAGAAAATCCACTGTCAGAAGACATATATCCAGAATTAATAAAGGTTTCTTACAAGTGAATGAGAAAACAGAGAATATTTAAACAGATATATATATATCAAAGTAAGTTAAATAATGACCAAAAAGTACAGGAAAAGAAGGTGACCACAATTAGGGAAATTCAAACTAAGCCTATGCTGAAATGTCCACAATATATCAGTGGAATGTGTGAAATTAACGATTGACAATAGCTCATATTTGTGAGAATGTGGAACACTTACAACAAGGATTGCTGTCACTTTGATAGCTAATCTATTTCTTTGTTTTAAGTGTGACTCACAAAAGCTCCTGAGTGCTGGAAACTGATGCCAGGACGGTCAGGTTTGGGGAAAGGCTTTCTTTCTGGCTTGCAATGTTAACCTCCATGCTGTATTCTGATGTTGCAAAGAGAAAAGAAAGAAGGGGAGGGAGGAGAGAAGGGCTGGGGAAAAGAGGGAAGAGGACTGAGTTCAGTTTATTTCCAAAAAACTCAAAACATTCATTTAACATATAATCCACCAATCTCACTCTTAGGTATTTACCCAAAAGAAGTGAAAATACATGTGGTCACAACAATGTACACACAAAAAGGACAAAGTTGCTTTCTTTGTAATAGCCAAAAAATACAAACAACCCAAATATCCACCACCAGGTCAAAGAAACTAGGCCCTCTGTATGGGATGGTATGTGGTACATGTGGTATGATTCTGTATAGTGAAATCAGTAGTATAAAGGGCAGCTGACATGTACAAAAACATGGATAAATCACATAAAACATGCAGAATAAAAGGTGTCAGTCTCAAGAGTACCAACTGATTCAATTTATAAGAAATTTTAGAAACATCAAATCAAATCTGTAGTTGTATAAGGCAGAATAATGGGCTGAGGTAGATGGAACGGGTTGATTGGGAAAGGGATGATGGTAGTATTGTTTGTTTTGGTTGTGATGTTGGTACCCAACTGCATCCCTTTGTCAAAACTCATGGAACTAAAGAAATGGTTGCACTTTGTTGTGAGTGAAGTATAACTCAATAAAGTTTATTAAAACAAGAATAGGCATTGTAGGATTCTGTCAGTTGTTCTTACTGTAAGACATATCTTGTGTTCATTTTCATGGAAAGGAGACAGAGTAAAAGCCAGAAAAAATATATGATTTAAAGAAATATAAAATTTCTGGTTGATACAAGTTAAATATCCTACCACCAACGAAGTTCATTTTTTTTCCACCCATGAAATTTTAAATTTTCTTTCCAATTATTCCAGGAAAAAAATCATAGAGATCCATATATTCAAATTTAGTTTCTCTCAGTATACATAGAAAACCTTAAGACTCCATAAAAAAACTCTTAGAAGTAATAAATTAATTCAATTAATTTGCAGGATACAAATTTAATACACAGAAATCATTTGTATTGAAGAAGTATAAAGAGAAAGTTAAAAAAACAATTCTGTTTACAACTGGACCAAAAATAATAATAAAATGCTTAGGAATAAACTTAACTAAGAAGGTAAAGGACCTGTACTCTGAAAACTATAAAACACTGGTGTAAGAAATTGAAAAGGATTCAAACAAATGGAGATATAACCCATGCTCATGAATTGAAATAACAAATACTATTAAAATGTCCATATTACCCAAAACAATCTATAGATTAAACGTAGAAAAGTATTCCTATTAAATACCAATAATATCTTTCACATAAATAGATCAAATAATACTAAAATTTGTATGGAACCACAAAAGGCGTCAAATAGCAAAAACAATTTTGAGAAAGAAGAACAAAGTTGGAGGTATCAGAATTCCATACTTCAAGATATACTACAAAGCTGTAGTAATCAAAACACCATGGTATTGGAACAAAACAGACAGATAAGTCCATGAAACAGGACCCATAGCCTAGAAATAAACCCATACTTTTATGGTCAGTTAACCTACGACAAAGGAGGCAAGAATATACAATAAAGAAAAGATAATCTTTTTAATAAATGGTTGTGGGAAAATTGGACAGCTATGTGTGAAAGAATAAAACTGGACCACTTTCTTATACCATGTATAAAATGAACTCAAAATGGATTAAAGACCTAAATGTGATATCTGAAACCATAAAACTCTTAGAGTAAAATATAGACAGTAATTTCTTCAACATCAGCCTTAGTAAGATTTTTCTTGATATGTTTCCTCAGGTGAGGAAAACAAAAGCAAAATTAAACAATTGGGACCACACCTTTAAAAACTTTTGCACAGTGAAGGAAACCATCAACAAAACAGCAAGACAACCTACTGAATAATATTTGAGAAGATATTTTCAACGGTATAGTCAATAAGGGGTTAATATCTAAAATATACAAAGAACTTATACAACTCAACACACACACACACAAAATATCTAATTAAAAATGGGCAGAGGACCAAAATAGACATATTCCCAAAGAAAACATCCAGATGGCCAACAGACACATGAAAAGATGTTCAACATCATTCATCATCTGGGAAATGCGAAACAAAATCACAATGTGAGATATCACTTTGCCCCTATCAAAATGGCACACAACAACAACAGCAACAACAACAATACAAGAAATAACAAGTGTCAGCGAAGATAGAGAAAGAGAACCCTTGTGCACCGTTATTAGGAATACAAATCAAAACACCCACTATGGAAAATAGCATGTAGGTTCATCAAAAAGTTAAAAATAGAAATACCATATGATCCAGTAATTCCTGTACTTACCTAAAGGAAATAAATATCCTAACTTGAAAAGATATATGAACCCTTATATTTATTGCAGCATTATTTACAATAGCCAAGATATGGAAGCAACCCAAGTATCCATTGATAGATGACTGGATAAAGAAGAAATATGCACACACACACGTACACAACTCAGCCATAAAAAGAAAGATAAGATCTTGCCATTTTCAGCAACATGGATGGACCTACAGGTATTATGCCAAGTAAAATAATTCAACAGTCAAAGACAAATGCCAAATGATTTCACTTATATGTGGAATTTAAAAAACAAAACAAATGAATAAACAATCAAGAAAAGAAGAAAAAGATGCATAAATACAGAGACCAAACTGATGGTTGCCAGACAGGTGGAGTGGGGGGTAAGGGAAATGAGCAAAATGGGGGAAGGAGAGTGGAAGATACAGGCTTCCAGTTATGGAATGAGTAAGTCAAAGGGATGAAAGTTGCAGCACAGGCAATATAGTTAGGGGTGTTGTAATAGCCACGTACGGTTACAAAGGGTAACTATACTTGTGGTGTGCACAGCATAACATACAAAATTGTTGAATCACTATGTGATACACCGGAAATTAATGCAGTATTTTGTCAACTATACCTCAATTTAAAACATATTAGCTTCCACTTATGATTTATATTCTTAAATACTTTTTCTTTACTTACAAGGATATTGAGTCACTAAATCGGAAGAAAGTTGAGTTATTTTCTTAATAAGCTATCCTTATTTTTGTCTTGGCTTTTCTGGGTATTTACAAAAAAAAATCTTTAACTAGAAGTTATACTGTGATCTATAGCTAATAAGTATTAAATATTCATTTAGTCCTTTACTCAATCCAAAGCACTGTGCTATACATGTTTTAAGTCATTAGACACTTAGCAGCCAAAGTAATTAGAAAAAGTAGTCACAGTGTAATTAAGCTACATTCGAGCATGGGGTTTTCCAAAAAGGCTTAGAAAAGTATATCAAAATAATCTTGTATCTCTTATTCTCTCTCTAGCAGAATTCCATGACTTTAAGAAAAATTTATGTTATTGTTATGTTATTGTTATTGCTAAACATGTATGATATACTCTTTATACCTAGACATTATTAATTTCAGATAATTAAATTTGTGCTGTTTAAAAATGTATATTTTATTAAACTTGAAAATAAGAAACAAAAGAATCTTTAAAAATTCAAAAGTTTTCAGTCTTTACCATAAAAAATATTATTTCCTAGTTCCTTTAGTTTAAGTAGCAATGACTATAAAATGAGTATAAATGATTATAAAAAAACATTAGGTTGAAGTCATTCTTAAAAATCCATATTTTAATTTTAGACAATATTGATTGAATCTCTGTTACACAAGATTGGGAAATTTACACTTTTTATACTCTTTCTTACCTCTTCTCCAATTCATATATTCTTATATTAAATAGAAAATATTTATTGATTTGTACATTTGGTGTTTTAAGTAATAAATAAAAGCATAATTCCTTTAAGCCAAAGGATCATTCATAGTGACCAGTTAACCTCTAATGAAGGAGCAAAATGCAATATCTAAATCAAAATGCAACAAATCCTAATACTCATATGAATGGTTTTATAGATGAGTATATAATTATTTGGTAGTCCCATGGTCTCAGGAGATACTTTTAGCACTTCAATCATTCTTCATTTTTTCCCTGTTATACACAGGGAAACATAATGTTTAGATTAAACTAGTTTAGAATAAGTAAATAAAGGAATCATTATAAGAAAATTGTTATTCAAGAATTTCATTTTATATAGTCAAATTGTATGGATTCATTTGGATTACAAAATGATTGTTTGCTTTATAAAGAAATATGCCAGATTTCTTTCAAAAGCAAGAAGGCATGAGACACTTAAAATTTGTTTTGACTTATACAATGTGACAAATTTACATCTACATTTTTATCACAAGTATGATTTAAGTAACACAAGAGTATACAAGCACTTTTTTCATATCTTATGTATCTCTTTCTATGACA
Organism: Proteles cristata cristata; assembly: GCA_017311185.1. NCBI lineage: Eukaryota > Metazoa > Chordata > Mammalia > Carnivora > Hyaenidae > Proteles > Proteles cristata. Next base: position 21,782 of record JAESUZ010001257.1, read on the forward strand.
GGATGAAGACAATATTATTACACAATCCCTGTTTTACATATTAATAAACTGACTCTCTAAAAGTTTAAACAAATTAGCCAAAGTTAGGCAGTTAATTCATCAAGTCTGAATCTAAGTCTTGTGTCCTTACCAAATTTCCAGGCTAATTAAAGTCCTCATTCTTAGAAGAACTGTTATTCTCTATTGACCTTTGAATTGATAACATATAGACTTCAGACTCTTTCAAAATTTGAATATTAGTGTAACTCTGTTAACTAAAAGGATAGTTTCTTATTTATTTGTTTTTAATTTAAAAAAAAATTTCAATGTTTATTTTTTGAGATAGACAGGGAGACAAAATGTGAGTGGGGAAGGGGCAGAGAGAGAGAGAGACACAGAATCTGAAGCAGGTTCCAGGCTCTGAGCTGTCAGCACAGAGCCCAACACAGGGCTCAAACTCACAAACTTAGAGATCATAACCTGAGCTGAAGTCAGACACTCAACCTAATGAGCCACCCAGGTGCCCCAGGGATAGATTTTTATTAAACAAATAGAGAAAATTATATCAAATTTGTACAGGCACAAATGAACTCTAGTATGCTTCTTTCCATTGATATTAAAAAAGTGATCATTGTATTTCAGGTTGAGCACAGTGGGATAAGGTTGGGAGTATGATAAGTATGTATACTTATAACTTACAAATTGAAAATAAATATACTATTCTTTCAGCAGCAAGATTCATAGTGCTTTATAAGCTATATGCATTGGGTTTTCACATATATTACTTTACTTAATTATCACATAAGTCCTATGAACTATGTGAAGTGTATGTGCAATTTTATGGGAAAAATGAGTGGGAAGCAAAATGACTCACCATGGCCAAAATAAACACAAAGCCCTCTGTTCAGAATACAAGGCAAAAATGACCCCGTTCTGACAAACTGACCCTAAAACTCTTTTGGGATATAAAATTCAAGAATAGTCAATAACTCTGTAATAACAACATGGAAAAATGGCTATACCACTTATCAAATGATCCAGAAAGAGATGAATAGACAGAAGTAACAGTATTGTTCTATTTATAATAGTTAGGTAATATTGTCACTAAGTCTTACAAAATAATTTGTAAAAGATGAGCCATTCATTAATTGGTACTGAAATTACTATTTCTGTACATAGAAAAGAAAGCTAACTTCAAGTTGTAAAATGTCAATTTTACATGAATTTTAAATTTAAATTTGAAATGCAAAAGTAATTTTTAAAAAGCTGTATGATTTAATGTGATAAAGGTTTCAAAAGCAAGACTCAGTTCATGCAAAACTTGCAGGAAAGATTAACAGATTCAACTACCTTGAAATTAGAGTTTTCTATTAACCAAAAGTTACTATAAAGTGAAAAAGAAAAGACCAAAACAGAATTTGATTGCAACACATGTTAATCCAAGCATTAGTCTACAGAATATAAAAACAAAATCCTAAAAGTTAATTAGAAAAAGACAAATACCCCATTAGAAAGAAAAGAGCTTAAGACATGGGTAGGTGTTTCATAGAATAACACATAAGTGTGAGAAGATGCTCAAGGCTTATTCAGGAAATTGCAAGTCAGTTCACTACTTCACACAGAAGTATCATTGTGCTATTTTACTGGTTTAATAAAAATACAGATAACCTGATAATATCTAATGTTATAGAGGTTATAGTGCTTTGGAAATTCTCATCGACAGCTAAAGCAAAAGTTCATGACACTTACTGTGTGTCCGTTTACTTACTGAGATTGAAGATATGTACTTCTTAAAATTCAGAAATGATAACTATAGTTGTATATTCTAGAGATAATCTTATACATGTTTACCAAGAAATATAAAATAATATTTATAGCAGCTCTGTAATAGAAATCGCCAGAAAGCACCACAAATATGCATCGGTAAGATAATAGATAAATATTGTGTGCAATAAAAAATGAACAATCTAAGGGGCACCTGGATGGCTCAGTCAGTTAAATGTCTGACTCTTGATATTGGCTCAAGTCATGATTGTATGGTCCTGAGATCAGTCTCTGTGTCCGGCTCTGACTTGTGCATGAAGCCTGCTTGGGATTCTTTCTCTCTCTTTGCCTCCCCCCCACCCCTGTCCCCGCACTTGCACATACACAAGCCTGCATTCTCTCTCAAAATAAACATTAAATAAATAACGATCTATAATTAAAAGTAAAAAAAATACATAAGACTAAAAGAACCCTAATGTTGAACAACAGAAACAATCACAGATCTCTATGTACATAAGATACAATTTATGCAAATCCTTAAAAAATATATGGTTTATAGGATGGGGCTGTGGTTTGAGCCCCACATTGGGCTCTGTGCTCACAGCTAGCTCAGAGCCAGGAGCCTGTTTCAGATTCTGTATCTCCCTCTCTCTGACCCTCCCCTGCTCAAGCTGCCTCTCTCTCTCTCTCTCTCTCTCTGTCTCAAAAATAAATAAAATATTAAAAACATAAATAAAACACTATTTCTTAAAGTATATGATGAGTACTTGGGTGTTCAGTTCTTATTATTTTGAAAGTATGTTTATGTGCATTAGACCTCTATTTTACAGTAAAACTACTCCAAAGCTCTCTGTTGCAATCCTAAATTTGGAGGAAAACCTTGATTTTAACTCTAAACAGAGGCAATGGGTAGAGCAGAAAGAATGCACAGGTTGTAGGATTGGACATACCTAGGTTTGAATTTCCACTTGACAACTTTCAGCATTTCTAACAGCAGAGCCTCAGGGAAAATATTCTCTTGGCTTTAGCTCTCCAGAGTTGTGTGAATCGAGACTATCAAAGTTCTTGGGACATAACAACTCAGTCCAAACGTCTGCACCAAGAGATGACCAAGCTCTAGCATGGCTTCGAGTGGCTTAAGTCCATGCCCCTAAGATGACTCAGCCTCTCTTTAAAATGTGTGCCTGAGAAAACTTAAGGCTGCCAGAAGCATTTACTGATTGTTCCAGCTAAGACCGGGTGACAGGCAGCTAGGCTCTGGGAACTCTCGTGGAGTAATTACTTTAGAAAGCTTGGAGTTACACAGTCTTTCTCAGCCACTTGAGATGTAAAACGACAAGCCCAGTATCTCTTTGAAATGCAAACATTCAGAGAGAGAACTCTCTCCCTTCCAGTACCTGTGGGAGGACATGGGCCTGACTCCCAGGGAAACCTTGTTTTAACTTGCACCACTGCTTTCCAGAAGATAATAGACTGATAAATAGTCAGTTTAGTTCTCCTCTGGATAAACTCCAGTTCCCAAATCCAGGTAGCCTATTCACCTGAACTAACTCCCTTAGCATACCCCAGCTTTTAAACCTTCTCCAGCCTTTGGTTTCAGCAAAATTGAATTCAGTACACACTAGACTCCTTTCCACATGGCAATAGTATTACTGAGTACAACCTATCCTTACCACTTTAGTGTCAGATGTTATCTTGACAATAAAATGATATGGCACATATAAAGTACTTACATCAATGCATGACCAATAGAAAATGCTTTTCGATGACAAATTCTGTCATTTCTAGTCACCTATAATCTCATCTCCAAGTTTCCTTAGTAGTGATTTCTTCTCAAGTAGAGAATACATAAAAGTCTCTAAGTGAGGTAAAGGATATTTAAATAGTATACCCACAGCCCCATAAGGCAATTGAAAAACCACTGAATTCTACTAAAGTTGAAAGTTGAAATTTTAGGGGCACCTGGGTGGCTCAGTCAGTTGAGTGTCAGATTTCAGCTTAGGTCATGATTTCACGGTTTGTGGGTTAGAACCCCACATCAGAGTCTGTGCTGACAGCTGAGAGCCTGGAGTCTACTTCACATTCTATGTCTCTTCTCTTTGCCCCTCTCCTGCTCCCACTCTGTCTCTCAAAAATAAATAAACCTTTAAAAAAGTTGAAACATTGTACAGTCAAAAAAATAGTTAATTGTGTAACATTTATTAACATAAATCAGTGGTTGTTAAGCTTCAAGTCATAGGCTTCTTTGAATATTTAAAAGGCTATATATTAATCATTTCTTCATATGTACATAAAATTGTACTGATAATTTAACTGGCTCAAGAAACCCGTATGGTCCATGATCTCTGTATAAGAACTTCTAGTTTATATTGCTATTTGCTGAAAACCATTTCAAAACCGTAATATTTAAAAAGACAAAGACAATAAATAAGAAAAACCTTTTTTGCAAGATAAGTTGATATTGACTGCATAGAACTTTTTTATTTCCAACTGTTTCAACTGTGATTAAGTACAAAAAACAGAAATGACAAATGGAGTTCACCAGTATTTCTTAACACTGTATGTCTTTTCATCCCTTTTCTAGAGCAGTAATAACCAAGAGAAATAAAAATGCATGGGAGTAACTTACCACATATGTAGGTACATTAGAAGATCTTGTGGGAAAGGTTGATGAAATCTAATCAGTTATTAATGAAATCAAAAGTGCCTTAATAAGGTTACATATTGATGACCTCTTTTATTGTAGATAGTTATTCAAATATGTATTCTGTAAAGGGTTTGGTGTATTTGATGTCATTACCAATCAATATGCAAATGCATGGCATTAAGTGCAGTCTGTGCAGAGGATTTCATTAGAGATGAGAAAATTCACAGTGTCAGAAGTAGAGAGAACCACAGAAAAATTAATTTCCCACCATTCTTTGAGCAGTTACCCCTGCAAATCATTTTAAATCTCATAAGAAATGATTGGCTAACTACTTTGTATAACTTAGTTATTGTCTTTTGAAACATACCTTTTACTCAATGCTCTAGTAGACTATGTTTGAAAACTCATTTTTCTGCCCTTTGAGGAAATAGTTTTTTGCTTACCATTAAAAAAATTTAAGGTAATATAATTACACAGAAACATAACAATCCATCACCCAATTAGTTATTAAGTATATTAGATATGAATATATAAATGCTATGTATATATAAGTAAAAGATATTGATATAAAGAAATATAGATATCCATTCAGTCATTCAATACTTTCGTGCCTAACACCTATCAGACCCTATTTAAATTATCAGGGATTTAAAAAAAAAAAAAAGGAATAAAATAGAGTCCCTGTATTCAACAAGCTCAGTCTCCTTTGGAAGATAGAAGTAGAAACAAATATTCAAGATGAGTATTATAACAAAGGTATATGTGCTCTTTAACAGCAGCTCAACTGCAGAAAAAAATTCACAGTATGTAGTCATGTGATAGCATAAACCTTTCAGGAAACTTGAACAGTAGTGATGTCTGAAACACTAGGTGAATGGATGGTGTTCTATGAGATTGGAGACATTGTTGGAAGTAAAAGTCATATATTGGCAAAGCTATTTGTCCTCTATTCTATAAACAATGAAGAGTAAATGACAGGTTTAATGCAAAAGAGTAATATAATTGTTTTTATGTCTTAAGGGAAAACTCATGTCACTGTATTAACAAAAATCGAAGAAATGTGGCAACAAAGAAACCATTCTGAAGACTATTTCAAAAATCCAAGTTAGAGATGAAAAGAAAGTTCTTTAAACCAGTAACTATGTGTAGGACAAGAAACTATAGAATTAAGAACCACACTGTTTAGGGGTGTCTCAGTGGCTCAGTCAGTTGAGCATCTGAGCATCATGACTTTGGCTCAGGTCATGATCTCACGGTTCATGGGTTCGAGCTCCCCTTTGGGCTCTGGGCTGACAGCTAGCTCAGAGCCTGGAGCCTGCTTCAGATTCTGTACCTCCCTCTCTCTCTGACCCTCCCCTGCTCACACTGCCTCTCTCTCTCTTAGAAATAAATAAAACATTTAAAATTTTTTTAAAAAGAACCACATTGTTTAACATATATATTCAACTTATTTAAGAGAAAAAGATTGAGAAACTGCAGAAAACCCACGCCATTTGATTAAAACAACCAAGATGGTGAGAGTATAGTGAATAAGAATAGTGAATATACACAGAAGTTCAATTCATGAGAGAAGGGACCTAATTGTCCCATGCTGTATTTGAGGTAATAAGGTGGGAATTTTTTAGGAGACATCAGGGAATGTAGATTCCTACTAGGAGTATAGAAATGGAAACTATTCATTTTAAGAATTATCAAAACATGGTATTTTGCTTAAAATATTTTTTGAGTCGTTCATTTTCTATGAGACTAATATTTGAGTATCTACAACCTAGCATTGCTTTGTTTTCTGCGTACATAAGAATAACCAAGAAATATGTCTTCCTATAGAAGATTAATAGAGTAGGAAAGATGGAAAAGTCACAAAGCTGTTTCAACTAAATGTAATATCGTGTTTGGAAAATATAGGCAATTTCAAATAGAAAGGAAAATGTTTCTTTTAGCTTGGGTGGAAATAGAAGATAAAGTCGGCATGCAAAAGAGGTAGCAAGTCAATCTAATTGATTATGTTTTATGTGTTTTGCACATGACCTACATTCTTTCTCCACCAGCAAGAAAGATGAAATTTCATGTAAATTAATATGATCTTGAGTCTTGGGATGCAAGAAAAGGCATTGTAAGGGTTCACATTATGGTGATTGTAGAAAATATATGCTAGTAATGAAAGAAATGATGCCTTATTCCTTAAACAGCAACACAACATTTTAATTAAATAATTCCTATACAGAGTTTCAGATCACTTAATCATTTCATGTGAAGCAACATTAAGAAGAGCAGACCAGGGGTGCCTGGGTGCCTCAGTCCATTAAGTGTCTGACTTCAGCTCAGATCATGATCTCATGGTTCATGGGTACGAGCCCCATGTTGGGCTCTGTGCTGACAGCTCAGAGCCAGGGGCCTGCTTCAGATACTGTGTTTCCCCTCTCTTTTTCTGTCCCTCCCCTGCTCACGTTCTGTCTCACTCTGTCTCAAAAATAAGTAAACATTAAAAAAATTTTTTTAAAGAAAGGCCGGTCAAAACAAATATATGTAACTATCAGTATTTTGGTTGTATAATTCTTTTCATAAAAATAATCATTTTCTAAATAATATAACACCTCATAATTTTTGATGAATCCTTTTCAAATGTAACTCTGTTTTCCAATTTTTATTACTTTTTTTCTACCCACAGTGCTTAATGAATTGTCTAGCAATAGAAGGCTCAAAAATATGTGTTAAATGAATGAATAAATATATGAATGAATGAATAATCAATGCTAACAGGGGAAAGATGCCATTTTAGCTCATTATCCCTGAAATAATATAATATTTGGATTTTAGTAGGCTCAAAGGAACATAATTATGTACAAAATCAGAGATGATTATTTTTATTTCATAAAGCCCTCAAGTCTTCACAATGTGTTTCATCAGCATGTTTTTAATGAGCACCTACTGTACATCATGAATTGCAAAAGAAGACCAACACCATACAAATTATAGTCTGGCTCCATATTATCTATGTATAGAGTGTGGTACTTGTTTTATTTAAACATATATAAACCTTATTTAATATAGAATTCATATAAATTTTAGAAACAATAGTGCTCAATAAGGTACATTATAGGCATATATACCTGAAGTTATTTTATAAAATGCACACTTTCTAAACAACTTTCTTACCAAATCAAAACATGCCCTCTGAAATATATGTTGGGCCAAAAGAGAAAAAATTTTAAGTTACTGATCATAAACTATTCTTATTGGGGCTTTTCATAAAGACAAACCTAAAATCTAAATAATGTCAATATCACTACTACTACTACTACTACTACTACTACTACTACTACTTTTAGTAAATTATACCTTTAAAAAGATAATTTCTTAAGAAGAGATATGGGGAAAATTTTCCTTAATTTTATGCATAATAAGCCTCTTTATGGATTCTAAGTAGGAATAAAGTCACTTGAGTTCAGAAATGAAAGAACTTCAGGAGCACTTGGAGGGGCTCAGTCCGTTAAGCATCAGACCGTTGGTTTCTGCTCAGTTCATGATCTCACTAGGTTCGTGAGTTCGAGCCCCATATTGGCCTCTACCTGACAGGGTGGAGTCTACTTGGGATTCTCTTTTTCCCTTTCTCTGCCCTTCCCTACCCCTCAGAATAAATAAATAAACATCTTTTAGAAAGAAGAAGAAATGAAAGAACTGCAGAGATAATCAGCCCTAAAAACCAGCTCTACTGCATTTGAGATAGGAAAGCCAAGTAAATTTTTGATTTCCACTGAGTAAACTCAGGGTCTGATTTAAGCTAGTTTTCTGACTCATATTCACTTGCTTTGTGTGAATTATTATATCAATCAGGATAACGTAGGGTGTGCTGCACAAATAATTCTAAATTCTCCATGGCATGTAACAATGAAGGTGGCTTTTTAAGATTTTGCTCAACTGTCATTCCCACTCACATATCGTATCCAAAGTAGGTAGTGTGGTTACTCCTGCGATTGAGAGGATAGGATCTTGCATTCATCTTCAAATGAGAGGCAGTATTTGTTTACAAAATCTACTACTGAGTTCCTCATGAAATAACAGATTCAATGACAAAACTCTGCTCTGATTCAGGTACATTCTGTGTTGTTAAGTCCATCAGTAATTTAAAAATGGAAATTTTATGCATTTGAGAGGAGAACATTGTATTGACTGGTGTTTCCTGGAAACTTCTTACCCACACTAAATACATAAATCATGCTATAAATACCTCAAGAAAGAGGGAAAAAGTGTAACCATCATCTTTACTATAATTTATATTCCATGATTAAGATTTCTATTGAATTATATAATAGTAATTATTTCAGAGAAAGAGAGGGGAGAAGAGATTATGAATCTAGTAATTTTCCCTGAAATTTTCCATTTACAATAGTTTTCCTTCAACAATTGCAGATAAACTGTTAGTTTTGGATATCATTCCAAGAGGAATTATTAACTTCCTTAGAGAAATTATTTTTAGTATGTCCTTGTTTATTTGGTGCTCTTTCTATTGTGTTTACTATTTATTATTCAGCACACATCTGAGGTGAAATATGTCTGGTTTTCTATAAAATTTATCATAACAGGTTTCAAATTAAAAGCCACTTAAAACCTAATTCAATTAACTTAAAATGATTTCCTGAGCAACTTTTATTTTCCTAGCACTCTAGTCTATGAGAAGCCCTACAAATTTATTATCTTTTTAATTTATTAGTTATTATTATTTGTTAGCACTTGGAAATATAGCAATTCATATTATTGTCTCTGCTTCCTGAACCAGAAACTATTAAATAAGTGGATCTGAATATTTGCATCAGGATCTAGACTGGAAATGAAAGCCTATATTGAGTAGTTTGATAAAGAGGTTTAAATTCTAGGTGAGGAATTCATAAGAGTGGGAAGTAGCAAGCCCTCATACAATTGGAGACAGTTAGCAACAGTGTTCAAATCTGAGTCAAGGAATCAGAACTGAGGCAAATGCTGCCAGATAGGGCTGGGAATGTGGCGTGGGAGTCTGTCCATCCATTAGAGGCTAGAACCACAGAGAAGCATAAGGGGGTATGATCAGGGCTTCTTCCATCCTCCTACCCTGAATATCCTGTATTGAACAGATATAATTCAATGCAATAGACAAAAAAGAGAGAGAACAAGGGTCTTAGTGACAAAGATGCTTTCAAAATGCAGTTTGAATGAGACTTCCCCCCTGAGATAGGTATGGAGCACAAGAAGAACAGAAGTGGATCAGAACATGAAGAGGCATACGTTTATGGCTACTTTAGTATATGCATAGGTTTGGACTAAGGGTCCCCTTTCTTGGTGGCTGTTGCATGTTTTCATCCTTAGAAGGTAGAAGAATAATATCATCCCAGACACAGTGAGAAATATTCTGATGCCTTCATCTCTTGTAACACCTTTGTAGACAAAGAACCATTGCCCCATAAACTGAAAAATTTTGCTTTAAATCTCAGACTTGAAAAGAGTTAAGAAATATGTGTAGATCTTAAAAAGACCTTGTGAAAGATATTCATTCTGTTAACGATTCATTTACTGCCCTGACAACCTACCATAAAGTCCACCTTTAAAATAATTTTCTTGGTCATGAGGCTAAAGATCTTCAGACACATCAGTAAGCATAGGAAGATGGTAACTCAATGGCAATGGATAATGGTCCATGTCCATCCTTGACATTTGAAAGGTCCAAAGCAAGAGAAAAGGAGGTGGTCACATACCATATATTACATATTGTAGATCAACAAATAAAGGTTTAAATAAAATATACCTGTTTTATTTCCTTTAAAAAATATACTTTAGTAATAATCCAAAGCAAAAACTTACTCAAAGTTCGTAAAAATAAAAGATGATTGAATTTGTTCTTGCACATCAGTGGTCAGCAAAGCTGAAAAGAGACACAAGATAAAGATGTCTAAGGGTTAAGCATAGACTCTAGATTCTGGCTCAGGTCATGATCTCATGATTGGTAAGTTTGAGCCCTACATCAGGCTCTGTGCTGACAGTGTGGAACCTGCTTGGGATTCTCTCTCCTTGTCTTGGGATTCTCTCCCCAAGTCACATTGTCTCTGTCTTTCTGTCTCTCTCTCTCAATGAGTAAATAAACTTAAAAAACTGATGTATAAAGTATATGGTATACACATACTATAAAATTTGTGCCTTAATTTTAGCAAAACAACTAATTTTGTCATTAATATTCCTTGTTTTGAAATAAATTCTGTTGTATTTACAATAATGATTTGAACATTGAAAATGAAAAGTTATTGTATTCAGTATAGAATTTAGTTAGGCCTAGAAAACGTTTTCTTCCTTTCCTTATAAATCTAAACCAGACTTACTTTCTACCACTTATCTAATTTCCCTGAGCATGTTACTAAAGTAATCTCTCCCTACTTTGAGATTGTGTAATTATGTAATTAATCAGATAATTACTTGCAAACTATGTTGTAATACCACCTTTTTTATTAGCTTAGACTTTAACTTTTTCCCCCATTTTTCACATATCTAGATTGTGCCATGATAATTTGCTTTTCTATAGTAAAATCTAGTTTATTCTTAGTTTGAGAGCTTTTGCTCCTTATGTACTCAATGCATCCCAAGTCAGCTTTTTATACATAGAGCCTGGTCAGTTAAAGCTGCTTGGAAACGTCTGCCATCGATCAAAACTGAACAAAGGTGGCTGGGTGGCTCAGTCAGTTTAAGCATCTGACCCTTGCTTGTGGCTCAGGTTATGGTCCCAGGGTCATGGGACGGAGTCCTGAGGATGACTCTGTGCTGAGTATGGAACCTCCTTTGGATTCTCTCTCCCTCTGCCTTTCTCCCAGACTTGTGATCTCTCTCTCTCTCTCTCTCTCTCTCTCTGTAAAAATAAAAACAAAACAAAATACTGAACCAGAATCACTTAAACCTATTAATTTCTTCATGCTCCTAAGTGATGTCATCTAATATTTTACCAGTACTCAGTGTTAAACCATCTACAGCCTGAAGATGCCCCACCTGACCTGTAGTTCTAACCTAAAGAGTATATTTACACAGGTATTCCACCTCAAATTGTCATAGGCATAATTGCACAGTGTTCCAATATCAGCAACTTTTATGGAATACTAGATGAATACCAGTGAGTAGTAGCCTTTACCTAATATCTTCCTCTGTGGCAGACAGATGAGTATACAGGCCATGGATTTAGACTGACCGAGCTCCAATCCGAGCTCTCTGTGAATTTAGGCAAGTTGCTTGCTTGCTTTATTTATTTGTTTATTTATTTATTTATTATTTTAATGTTTTATTTTTGAGAGAGAGTGGGGAAGGGCATAGAGAGAGGGAGACAGAAGATTGGAAGCAGGATCCACACTGTCAGCGTAGAGCCTGATGTGGGGCTTGAATGCATGAACCGTGAGATTATGACCTGAGCTGAAAGCAGACACTTAAACTTCCTAGCCACCCAGGTGCCCCTAGGCAAGTTGCTTTAAATTCTTTAATGTTCAATACTCTTGCCTGTAAAATGGGCTTTTATAGAGATAATCATAATAATAGTTATCATAAATTGGTTGGGAATATAAAATAGGCTCAGTATAAAATACGTTAATGCATGGAAGAGAGTAAATATATATTTATATTTGGCAAACCTGTGTTTAAAACTACACACATGGACTGCATGGTGGTAAAAATATTTAAATCTTCAAAAACTTGTGATATTATTGAAACATTTTCTTAAATTCATGTGTCACCAATTAGAATTCTTGGACTTCAACCTTACACATGACTCCATAGCCAAGTTCAGCATTATAATATATTTATGTACACAGCAATGTATAGACTTTTAATACAGAGTTAATACAGCCTAAATTTTATCCTTTTCAGGGTTTTTAAAAAAGTGTGACAAGAAATAAGTTAGTGTGACCGTTATGGAATTCATTTAAGCTATTGACAGCTGACATTGTTAGAAATAACTGAGTGCAGTACCTTGGTGTACAAAGCACTTGAAGAATCTCATCAACTTGGGGAGTAATTGTCTTATTATTGTTTTTTTCCTTTTTCTTAAAGTTTGAGGACAGAAGTTAAATAGATCTGATTATTTCAGAGGACGTAATTAAGGCCCTTAAATAGATATTATGCTTTCTTAGAAATTAAAAAATGCTACAGGGTCTAGTTAAGTACTGACATTGCATACCCATAATATGCTTATTATAATAGATAGGCAGTCAATATGAAACCAAACTGGACAGGAGCCATGCACACAGCCTTACTGCATTGCATTGTTATGTTTCTATTAGGAAAATACAAACATAAGCAAGGGGTTGCCATCATAATATCATAATATCATTATGATCCTTTTTTCTGTAGTCTCAAGTGCTTGACAAAACTGCTCATTTTCAAAATGTTGCCACATTGAAAACCTGTGGTTTAGTGGCATCTAGTTTCAAGACACTGATACAAATTGTATCTTTAATGAAATTAACAGAGGCCTAGCTTCTTATACTGAAAGGAAACATAGTAGTAACCTGGAGAAAATGCTTATTTTACAAAATGAGAAAAGGATGGATTTAAAAGGGAAGCAAATGCCTGAAACCAAAGAAATAAGCAACCGTCAACCAGAGACTGTGACATAGGTCTCCGCTCAAAAAACTTTAACTCTACTTGGCTGCATTCCCAGGGACATGAGAGCAAATTAACTAAATTATATTTATACTAAAAACATCTGGGCATTTATTTTCATTCAGCATAGTGAAAAAGCTTCAAGTCCTTTTTAAGAGAATAACCGAATCCTTATAGGTAACTAATAATAAGCCAAGAAAACCCCCACAATAATCAAAAAACAAAAACAGACTAAACAAAAACCTGAACTTGGAACCTGAATTAAGTCACTTGCCTTGTGAGATGCTTGAGAAGTTCTATCTTATTCATCGTCTTTCTTTTGTGTATTTCATATGGTGCCTGGCATATAGTAAGCAAGCAAAATATTCATGTTGAATGAAATTGCCTACATTTGAACTGTCAAGGTACCTACCAGCTGTCAGATTTATGATTTTTGTCATATTTTCTGACAGTGATGCAGGTTCCCTAACTGTTGTGTAGATGCCTGTTTTATCTCCTGAACTGAGTCAATGAAAAATGAAATGGTCTCAAAAGCACTAGAAGAAAATTCTACCAGCTCAAACACACTGGAATGTACAACATAATAATAACTCTGAATTTAGGTTCACTAAATAAAAGGTTCTCACAAAATTAAAGATTCCCAACATATTGGTATATATTACTATTAGAATAGTGGACCAAACCCTATCAAACTATGCTAAATTACTCAGGTATTATTCTTGAAATACTTGCTGTCTCTGCTTTTCCAGAGGGTAATATGTAGCATTTCCTAAAGAATGCTTCCAAACTTGCATTAATCTTAGTAACAGTGCATAGCAGCCATGATAAATACTTGAGTAAATTTCAGTGAGTTTAGTGAGTAAATTTTCCACATATGTTGAGAAATCAGTTTTATTAAGTTATAGGAAACTTCAAAAATAAGAATGAGAGGTTTTTTTTTCATGGAATCACTGTATATATTGCCTTTGTCAAATGTACTATGAACTATATTTCTATACACAAGTTAGTTTATACATAATTGATAAATAGAAAGATGATGTCAGTATAATTCATAAGTCAGATTGGCTCATTTTTGACATTACCAAGAATCCACATGAATGCTAATCATGTTAACACAGCTGAGTATTGAATGGAGGAATACAATCCCATATACAGTGAAAATTCACACCATGTTTTTCATCTTTGTAATATTTGGCCATGTGCTCAGTCTTAGAAGTATTTATTGGCCTGTTCTATCTCCATGTTTTTTGTGACTTATCTCTTGCTTTCATAAAGCAGCATCAAATCTACCTTATGCTCCCTCCATCAAGCTAATTTTAGCTTTAATTTTTAAAGTAAAGTTCATTCTTTCCTATGGCCTACTCTGAACACCAAAATTCTTGTTATTTTTAAAGTGTTTTAAAGGTAAAACAGTCACCAGATCCTTATAGCTCCATACAATTTTGTTATCTGTTGGTGCTTTAATTACAAACTCATATAGAAGTTGAATAACCTACTACCATTATTCTCTTCCATTAGCTCTTGTTATTTTTAGACCATGATTCTGAAGAATGCAAGGTTTTGTAGGAATTCATCTATTTTGTTATCACCCAGTACTGGACCACAATCAGGGAAACTAAGATGAAGCCAGAGTCTTAAAAAGTTCTGTTTCATAAGACACTATAGATCTAGAAAAAAGACATTATGGGAACACAATAAAAGAAAGAGTTAATACATTCTAGAGATAGGGTTTGCTAACAAATTTCCAAGAGGTATTGTCATATGGTTAAATCTGGATGGGTAAATGAGAGATGGAGTAGAAAGGGGAACCATACATCCCACACAGCTAGAGTCACAAATAAAACCAACCAACCAACCAACCAACCAGCATTGCTTAGCATAAGGAGGGTTTTCCTAATTCTCAGAAAGCCTAACCCAGCTAACGATACATAGTCATGGACCATCATATAATTTTGTCCTGTACTATTCTGTAGGTTATGCAAAGATTCTACTGTCAAGATTGAACGAATGGCATTGAAGAGTTGTCAATAGAAAAAAAAAGAGCAAGACAATAATAGCTAATGGGAAAAAATTAGTACAAAAGGAAATGCACTATATCGTCAAAAAATTGCTTTCACAAAAAGTGGGTTTTATAATAAAACGTTTAGGTTTTTATGTTGACAACATCTACTTTACAGAAAAAAAGGGGAAAATGCTAGAAACCCAAATTAATCCAAGAGTTCACAGCCTAAGGAGCGTAATTCACAAAAGCAGTATTAGCATAAAACTTGGAGCCAGCAGAGTGCAGAGAGCTTTCCTGACATACAGTTTTTCAAACATTACACAGAGAACTAACAGGCTGACATTTGCATTTTTTCCTGAGAATAAAAAATAGCGGATTAATCTGCAGTGAACATATTCAGAATTTCATTACAAAGAAAGGCCAAAACATGAAGTCAGGTTCTAAAATCAGAGGTGCAAATGTGCTATAAAAAGACCAGTAACAACAATGCGTGTGTTTAAAGGCTAGAGTCAGTAACAGCCAGTCTGCTGGGCTGACACAGGCAATATAAGGAAATATGATCTGCTTCCTATTGTAAGAAAAGAAGGATGTGTTTCACTTAGGCTTTTAATGTTCTTATAATTCTATAATTAGAGATTAGTTAATAAATGCCAGGTAACCACTGTGTATTCTTTGAGAACGCTATATAAACTCAGAGAAGTATAAAAAATGTAAGGCTTGCTAGATGCCTCATTATTTTGCTCCTTTGTGGCTATTCAATTAAAATAAACTATTTTCAACGCACTGCTCTATGAAAGTCAAGAATCAAGGGAGTATAAACAATTATTTACAAAATATGGGATTTGATAAATGGCTAAAAAGCAGTACATGGCTTTGCTAAATAACCAGCAGGTTTTGTGTAAATCTTATTTGAGTAAGAAAAAAAAAATCAACTTTCAAACGTACTCTAAGTTTTCTTAAAAGATTAAAATGGAGAAGATACAATAAAAGGAGGAAAAAATAAAACATTATTTGGATTAGATGGCTCCATCATTTTAATTTGACTGTTCATTTTTCAAAAAATAATCTAGGTTGTATTTTAACAAGTTAACTGGCTTTTTAATTTCATAATTGCCAAATAGTTTTATACTTCCTCAAGGATGATAAACAGATGCATAAACTCTGTTTTTCAGTTTAAGCAATTCTGCTTATTGTGTGCAGAGGGATGAAGAAAAGTATGATCCCTGCCTTCAAGAAGTTAAGGTACTAATTATCACAGATAAATATGCAAGAAGAGAGTGTGAAAATGATACTTTTTTTTTTAATGAGTAATGAGCTGTGGGAACACAGAAGAAAAAGTCACTGATACTCAAGGAAATAAAAGAAGCTTCTCAGAAGACATGCATTTGAGCTGGGTCTCAAAGATTTGGGAAGTAGTTTCAGAAGGACACAAGGGAAGAGAGAAGAGTATGTTTTAAAGCGCTGGTGGGAACAAATGTTAGGAAAGTAGAAAATGACTTGTGATTCAAAGCCCTCTGAGTATTTTTTAAAGCCTGAAATATGTTTGGGAAAGAATACTATTTAAGAATAGACTTGATTTGACAAAAATTACAGAGATTGGGGCAACATTATGAGGGATTTATACTATGCTTTATTCGCAATAGATATTCTTCAACAATCGCTGATAGACAAGTGAGAGGACCAGAATTTTTCCTTAGGAAATTCCATTGGTGTAACATGTGGAGTCTGGATGACTCACAGAAGCCTCCCTTAACTGAGCAGAGTGGTTGAAAAACGCAGTCAGGGGCACCTGGGTGGCTTAGTCGGTTAAGCGACCGACTTTCGCTTAGGTCATGATCTCGCGGTTCGTGGGTTCGAGCCCCGGGTCGGGCTCTGTGCTGACTGCCAGCTCAGAGCCTGGAGCCTGTTTCAGTCTGTGACTCCCTCTCTCTCTGACCCTCCTCTGCTCACGCTCTCTCTAGAGATAAATAAAACATTAAAAAAAAAAAAAGAAAGAAAAATGCAGTCAGTTACCGAAATTACCAGACAACTCATGACTGGCTAAATGATTCCTATCACAGTTATGTTGATTAAAAAAAATACAATAAAATGTTCTTTTTTTTTTCAATTAAAAAAAAAGTAAATGTTTTTATTTATTCCTGAGAGAGAGAGAGAGAGAGAGAGAGAGAGAGAGACAGGGTGAGCAGGGGAGGGTCAGAGAGATAAGGATATACAGAATCTGAAACAGGCTCCAGGCTCTGAGCTGTCAGCACAGAGCCCGACAAGGGGCTGAAACCCATGAACCATAAGATCATGTCCTTAGCTGAAGTTGGACGCTTAACTGACTGAGCCACTCAGGAGCCTCAATTAAAACACTTTTAGTGCTTATTTAGAGAGAGAGATAGAGAGACAAAGCATGAGTAGAGGAGGGGCAGAGACAGAGAAAAAGAGTCAGAATCCAAATCAGGCTCCGGGCTCTGAGCTATCATCACAGAGCCAGATGCAGGTCTCAAACTCACAAACCATGAGGTCATGACCTGAGCCAAGTCAGACACTTGGCCAACTGAGCCACCCAGATGCCCCTAACAAAATTTTTTTTAATGAATGGTATACTAAGAATAGTGTGATGAGCCTTAGGAAATTGTTGGTAGTCAACTGTTTTTTACTTACAAAGAAGATAATCTGATCAAATTTGGTTGAATCTAACCCATAATGACTTTGGTGCTATAAAATTAACTCATTTTTTTAAAATGTTTTATTTATTTGTTAGGAGAGAGAGAGAGACAGCGTGAGCAGGGGAGGGTCAGAGAGAGAGGGAGTCACAGACTGAAACAGGCTCCAGGCTCTGAGCTGGCAGTCAGCACAGAGCCCGACGCGGGGCTCGAACCCACGAACCGCGAGATCATGACCTAAGCGAAAGTCGGTCGCTTAACCGACTAAGCCACCCAGGCGCCCCTAAAATTAACTCATTTATGAAAGTGTCTGATGTATGCTTCCCACAGAGTACAACTAGCTTTATTTTAGGGGAAAAATACTCTTGAGTATGATGGAGAAAGTAAGGAAAAACAAAAGGGGAAAAAGAACAGATGTCTGGTTTCAGCAACGTGGTGGATTGAGGTAATAGACCTCCTTTCATTCCTCTGCCCTCCATTACTAGAGCTAAATGCTGAATAAATCAAAGTTAAGAACATTAAATCTACAGAGAGACCATAAAAAAGAAAGGAAACTCCATGTGCCAGAAATAAAGGAGGGCTTGGAATGAGTGCAGCATGCCTTATAAATCATAGGCTGGAGTTTTCATACTGGGGACACAGCTTTGGGCCCCTTCAGTAAAGGGACTGCAGAGTAGAACCTGGTGATTCTTCAGTGAACAGCACATGCAGAACTGCATGCACAGGCTGGGAAAGTCTATATATATATATATATATATATATATATATATAACAAAATAGAGTAAAAACCTTGGTTAACAAACATAATTGATTTCGGTAACATGCTTATAATCCAAACCTCTTGTATATCAAAGCAAATTTCCCCATAAGAAATAATGGAAACTCAGATGATTTGTTCCACAACCCAAAAATATTCATGTAAAAATGATTACAATGCTGTAATATAATACCTCATAATAAGGAAAATATAAAGAAAAAATAAATTAACCTGCACTTACTTTTGAAAACCCACGTGGTTGGTGTGAGAGAGACAAGAGAGAGGAGGGTTATCGTGTAGGACAATTTTCACTGTCACTAATGGAATCACTGCTATCTGTTGGCTCAGAGGAATCTTTTCCTTTTCATGCAACTTTAACAAAAAATCTATCCAATGACCTAGAATGAAGCAAAGCATTCTTAAGCTTACACTTGTATGGAAAAGCAAAGGACTTTCCATAGATGCTTCTAAACGACAAAAAATACACTAATGTCAGTTTTGGCCACCTTCCAACATCTGAAAGATCACTGATTTCTGCCAAACTTCTGCCTGAGACCAAGCATCCAAGCATGGGAGACAATCACCCACAATCCTGTAGCGCAGGTGCATGAGAGGGAGAGGGAGGGAGGGAGACGGAAAGAGAGAGAGAAGAACCATTGGTTCAGTTGTGATTGTGTGACATTCAGCGCTACATACTACTCAAATTGTAAGACATTACTCGTTTTTCAAGTTAAAATTTATTAGAAATGTTTTCTCATCTTGTGGAACACTCCTAGAACCAGTTACTCACAATCCAAGATTTTACTATATATATTTTATATACTTACACGCATATATAAAATAATTTCATGAATAATAGAAGGAAACTTTGCTCTTCATGAAGGTGCCACAATAAACAAATTTACAAACCAAGAAATTCTCTTCTAGGGAGCCTTGGTGGCTCAGTCGTTTGAGCATCAGACTTTTGATTTTGGCTCAGATTATGATCTCATGGTTTGTGAGTTTGAGCCCCACTTTGGGCTCCACACTGACAGCAGGGATCTTGCTTGGGATTCCTTGTCTCTTTCTCCCTCTGCCCCTTCCTTGCTCATTCCCTATCTCTCTTTCTGTCAAATAAAGATATGAACATTTAAAAAAATATGTATCTTCTAGTGGCCCAACAGAAACAAAGTGTCATGGAAAGCACAAATCAAGAGGAAAATGGAAAATAAAATGGCAACAAAATTTATTTGTGTCCATTTTCATTAGCATAAATATATTACTCTTGGAACCTAAGAACTCTATGAGGTAAGTCTTATGATTATACTTTTCACAAATGAGGAAACTGAGGAATAACTAGTTTAAGATATAAGGATAAAGTTATACTGTTAGTAAGCAGTTGTTCAAATCTGGCAGTCTCACCAACTTTACTAAGGTGCTTTTTAAGACCATATTAAAATTTGAAATTAACCAGATTTCTGTAAGTGACAAGCCATCCTAAACTAGGTGAAAATTCAAGTCATAAATGGGAAGATATGTGTTATAAATTCATGCAATTGACAAAAATAGCAAACAGAATATGTGTCTCTATTTTAAATACAAAAATGAGGGCACAGGGCACTTGGGTGGCTCAGTCAGTTAAGGATCTAACTTCAGCTCAGGTCATGATCTCACAGTTTTTGGGTTCAAGTCCCGTGTCAGGCTCTGTGCTGACAGTTTGGAGCCTGGAGCCTGCTTCGAATTCTTGTGTCTCCCCCTCTTTCTGCCCCTCCCCAACTTGTGCTCTGTCTCTCTCAAAAATAAACAAACAATAATTTTTAAAATTTTTTTTAATGTTTTATTTATTTCTGAGAGAGAGAGAGAGAGAGAGAGAGAAACATGAGCAGGGGTGGGTCAGAGAGAGAGGGAGACACAGAATATGAAGCAGGCTCCAGGCTCTGAGCTAGCTGTCAGCACAGAGCCTGATGTGGGGCTCAAACCCACTAACTGCGAGATCATGACCTGAGATGAAGTCTGACGTTTAACCAACTAAGCCACTCAGGGGACCCAGCAATAAATTTTTAAGGGGGCAGGGCACAATAGAAAAAATGGGCCAAGTTATAAATATTTAAGTCAGAGAATATAGGATTTCAATTTTAGGAAGTGGTAATCAATTAGTGTTCAGGACCGCTAATACATACATAAGGCAATGTGTATTTAAATCTTAGTGCTTTACTATCTCAAACATCACAGTAGCAAAGAAAGAAAAAGGGAAAATATCAAGTGTCTAAGAGGATACAGAGAAACATCTACTGATGAAATATATTTGGTAAAATCCTGTACAACCCAGCACTTTCACTACTCCCTAAATACTTTAGAACAGAGCTTCCCAACCAATATACTTTAAATAGATTACAGACCTGATGAGATAATGATCTCCTTGGCCAGAGGGGTCACCACTAGGCTCCTGGGTTTGTAGGGAAAGGATAATGAAATACAGTCCAGGGATACAATAGAATGCACCAGTTAATATAAGTGAGCTAGACTGCATTTAACAATATGGATACAACTCAACAATCTAATTTTGAATAATAAAAGAGAAGTGTTTAGGCAGCAAAAACTATTGATATCCATTGAAAAGCATATACCCAATGCTCCTACTTGGTTAGACATACTTAACAAAACTATAAAATCTGTATGTACAGAATATGTCCTAACCTCAGATTATTAGGGATGAATTCTTTGGTTTTTGTTTTTCCTGTGGAAGAATGGAAAAGATAAAGGAGAGTAACTCTGTCTTATTTCATTTTCTTTAAAACAAATATATGGAGCAAATATGGCAAAATGTCATCATAAGTCCATAAGTGTCTATTATATGACTTTATGTATTTTGCATTCTTTTGCAATATGTTGTAATTAAACAGTTTCTTTTATAATAAAAATGGCAAAGAGTGAATGAAAATATCACTGTGAGAAGTCAGCTTTAACTTCACTCTTACTTTATTTAATTCAGGATCATATGAAATGGGCTTCAATGTCAACAAGCTTAAAGAAACATACAAATACTCTTTAAAAGAAAAAAAGTGACTCGTGATTTATTTATTTTTTTATAGTTTATTTATTTTTGAGACAGAGAGAGATATAGAGCATGAGTGGGGGAGAGGCAGAGAGAGACGGAGATATAGAATCCGAAACAGGCTCCACACGCTGAGCTGTCAGCACAGAGCCTGATGTGGGGCTCAAACCCACGAACTGTGATATCTGACCTGAGCCGAAGTCAGATGCTTAACCGACTGAGCCACCCAGGCACCCCAACTTGTGACTTATTTTTATTGCATGTAACATTTACTAAACACACAACAATTAGAATATACGGATTTCATAACATAAGGGGAAAGAATGTGCCAAAACTGTTCCAATTAGTGCATTCTATACCATTGTGTTCCTGTTACATAATGTAACTCACAAATCTCATCATATTTCATCCCAAATATAATAGGTATGAATTACCAATTACAAATCAGTCACCATTATAACTTTATTTTTCTAATAGAATTTAATTTCCTTTCTGAGTCTCTATTTCTATGTGATGCAAGAAATAAAAAAGTTGCTTCAAGGTATTTTAATCTTTTTGTCTATTATGGATTTTTAAAAATCAGTAAAATTCAAGTCAGATTAATTAAATGAGTACTTAAAATTTTCTCTGAACATTTTCCTTCCTCAGATCTCCTAAGTCCAACTTCTTTTACTAAATTCATTGATTTCACCTGGGCCCCTTGCCTGACAATAGCACATAGTTTAAAAATACTTTTTGAAGCTCCTGGGTGGCTCAGTCGGTTAAGCGTCCGACTTCGGCTCAGGCCATGATCTCACGATTCGTGGGTTCGAGCCCCGTATCGGGCTCTGTGCTCACAGCTCAGAGCCTGGAGCCTGCTTCGTATTCTGTGTCTCCCTCTCTCCCTGCCCCTCCCTGACTCATGCTCTGCCTTTCAAGAATAAATAAACATAAGAAATTTAAAAATAAAATAAAATACTTCTCAAAGCTCAAGTCTTGTTTGTGGAGTTCTCTAAGGCCCACGGCCTCTCGCTGCCTCAAACTTGTGGCTATAAGAGGAATTGGATGCACTCTAGTTGGTTCCTATCAGGTTTCTGACATAGAAGTTCCCCAGAAGCAACCTCTTTGCTCCCAAAGAAAATGATTGATGGTATTTGGTGAAACTGTCAAGGCATCCTAAGCTCCCACTAACTTCTGCCCCATACACCTGGGTTCCAGGAGACAGATTTCTTCAATACAAATTCATCTCCATAGGAAAGTATGATCAGTGTTATCTACTGTTTAAGTATGGTTCTACACAATGCTTTTAAGGTTCTTGCCCAAATGGTATGTTTTTTGAAGGTCTGACTATTCAGAAAAATTCAAAAGGCACTGGTGATGCTTTAAGATCTGCTCCCTCCCAAGATGTTTGGGTGGGTTATCTGGCCTAATACCCCTCCCTCAAGTGTGAGGGGCTGCCTACATAATGAGCTTCTTCGCCACTATCTCCAAGTTTTACCTAAGTCCCTGCAAACTAACCTTATTTATATACTCTTTTCAAGAGCAAAAATAGTGCTTTCCATCCTGATATGGGTCATGAGAACTTAGTCCTATATAAGGACTATTTTCAACTTAGCTTTAACTCTAAGTTAGTGCAATAAATATTTTTGTTCTCAACAATCATCATATGAAGAAATTTGGGAGAAGAGATGGGGAAGGAAAAGTATTTCCACATTGTCCCACTTCACTAGTATGAGTCCACTAGCAGAAGCACAAGGTAGTAAACTGAAGAAGAAAATATGGAGAGCACTCAGTTTAGTGCATTCTAAAATTAGAATAAGGTATGTCAAGAAAGTAAAAGGTCGTTTGTTTGTTGGCTGGTTGATAAGGATTATTCAAATTTCTCAAGAAAAAAAGGAATTGTGGAATGGAAGGTAGAAATCACCCTGTAGAGATAAAACGTAAATGATTTTTATATCTATATTTCTGTGTTTTCCATCATATACAGAATTGTACCTGATTAGTGCATTAACAGTATAGACCTATATGAGTTATAAAATTCATATGCTTACAATTGTCTGTGAGAAATGTTACGTTACTTTTCATTTAGCTAAACCAGAAATCAGACTTATATACTTAAAACATCTCTATGTCTATGAATCAAATTCTAATTAAGCAACTATTTTAAAAATATTTAAAAATTTTTTAAATGTTTTATTTATTCCTGAGACAGAGAGAGAGACACACAGCGTGAGCAGGGAAGGGTCAGAGAGACAGGGAGACACAGAATCTGAAACAGGCTCCAGTCTCTGAGCTAGCTGCCAGCACAGAGCCCGACACAGGGCTGGAACCCATGAACCGTGAGATCGTGACCTGAGCCAAGGTTGGACATTTAACGGACTGAGCCACCCAGGTGCCCCTAAAAATATTTTTTAAAAAGTTCACTGTAAGGTAAAACAAAATACCTTAAGCTTATGAAGAAATAGCACTTAATGGGGCGCCTGGATGGCTTAGTCGGTTAAGCGTCCGACTTTCGCTCAGGTCATGATCTCGCGGTTCGTAGGTTCGTGCCCCGCGTCGGGCTCTGTGCTGACTGCCAGCTCAGAGCCTGGAGCCTGTTTCAGTCTGTGACTCCCTCTCTCTCTGACCCTCCCCTGCTCACACTGTCTCTCTCTCTTCCCTAGAAATAAAAATATAAATATAAATTTAAAAAAAAAGAAAGAAATAGCACTTAATGTAAATGAGTATTTCATTGATATAAATATGAGAAGGAATAATAGTCATCTTCAACCCTGATAAACTTAAACTAATAATCTACATATGATCTTAATACAGTACATGAATATTTAGCATGCATATCCATAGTTGATTCATTATGATTCATTGTATTTGTGTGCAAGCATGTGTGAGAGATTAGTTATAGGTCTAAATGATAAGAAAGCTATGAAATGTGAACAAGTCTATCAACTGCAAGTTTCTTGTTGCAAAACAAAGTTTGTTTCAGTCATTAAAACAATGAGAAAGTTAGCAAGATGACAAAACACAGTCAAAACTCAGCTTTTTGTTTAACCTCTGGAAATAAATTACTATCAAGTATTTTACCAAAAACAGTAAAACTAAAAATATATTTTTCTCATGTCTTGATTTTTTTCCTCGAGGTTTGCTATCCTTCTATAGTTGTGATTAAAATCAATATTAACTCTGGGGGCCTGGGTGGCTCAGTCAGTTGAGCATCCGATTTCAGCTTAGGTCATGATCTCACCATTTGTGATCTCAGTTTGTGAGTTCAAGGCCTGTATCGGGCTCTGTACTGACAGCTCAGAGCCTGGACCCTGCTTTGGATTCTGTGTCTCCCTTTCTCTCTGCCCCTCTCCCTCTCACACTCCATCTCTCTCTTAAAAATAAACATATAAAATTTTTTAAATTAATATTAACTATACATAGTGTAAAAATAGACATTACATCTGGGTATTTAATATCTCAATCAGCATTTAAATCACTGAGAGTGTCTCAAAATTGAAACAAATTTTAAAAGGCTATTCTAATGAAAAATAACACACAATTTCTAACTAGATTCCTCCCTAATGAAACATACATGCATTTCTACATACCTAAGTTACTTAAAATGTACCATATGCCTCATCTTTTGACTGTCTCAATTTAATATCAAGAATTTTTTATTATATAACTTCCACATATTTATATCACAAAAACTAATTGTGGTGTGTTAACTCTTTTTTCAGGAGTCATTTGGGATCTTCAAATGAATTTTTTTTCTCAAAATTCAGTTTACCAAAGTTTAGCTAAAATAAAAATACACATATGTGTGAGCACACACACACACACACACACACACATTCTACTAGAACTTTGCCAGCTGTACCCTCTATAACTCAAGTTTCAAATGTCAACAAACTCCCCTATATCCTCAAATTCTTCTGTGAGTATTTCCTTAACTTCTTAACCCAAGTCAAATTATATCACTTCCCTTAAAGTTGTTTCCTATAGTTTTCTCTGGTGGCAGAAGCATTTTCTCTCACACTTCGGAATAGCACTGAACCTGGGATTTGGTTAGTACAGTACTTGATTTCCCTTTATTACACCCTAGACCATTTCTCTCTATCCTCTATTGATATAAAATATAAAATAAAACAACAACAAGAAATAGTTTATAAGCTCAAACAATGAGCTAGGTTTCCCAGAACTATTCCCTTGATTCCTAGAATGTTTAGCTTTTGAGTCATCCCATTTTTCCCAGCTATATATCTATCATATATAAGAAATATATTTATCATATTTCTTGGTCACTTCAATATATCCAGACACAATCCAGTCTCTCACTTCTTTACTCATTCAATGATCCCAATCTCTCCATTTAGCAAGACATTCCCATGCCAAATACTAGTATTTGTCAATACTCATAACTACACTTCCAACATAACCTCATTTTTTAAATGTTTTATTTAAATTCCAGTTAATACACAATATATTAGTTTCAGGTGTACAATATAGTGATTCAGCACTTCCATACATCACTTGGTGCTTATCACAACAAATGCCCTCCTTAATGCCCATAAATATTTCACCCATTCCCCCACCCCCTCCCTTCTGGTTACCATCACTTTCAACATAACCTCATTTTTAAGTGTCCAACTCAAAGATTACCACATCCTATTTTTCAGCTTGTTCACTGAGTGTTCAGATTCCAACAATGTTTCCAGCTAACTGGTACCTGAGATTCATTTATCTTTTCCTTACCACTCTCACCTTTTTCCTTATCCAGTGTAGATCCATGGTCAGTTGTGAACATTAGGATAATCACTTCCTTTCACATCACTCATCCCTTGCTTTTCTCTCTCTTCTTTATACTCAACAGACAAAACCTCAAGTCCAGTTGTGCACCTTCAGTTGAATATTCATAGTTCATAGTTGTGCTCCTTCAGTTGAATATTGAAGAAAAACTAACAAACTATTTAACTGGCCTCAACTAATTAATCATTCCTAACTTTAGGTATATCCTGAGTGCTATCAGTCTTACTGTTTTTTCATAGTCCAATAACTTTATCGCATCAGAGAGAAATTAGAGACTCCTATGCCAAAATTTCTAATCTCATCTCAAATCTTGATGTGACTTCTACTCACCACATTCTCAGCTGATGACTTGAGTCATCTGTTTTCTTGTTTATCACAGAAAATAGACATGATGTAGAGAATGTCCACATGGTTCCACCAATATTTTTATTGACCTAACTGTATTTATACTGGGCCTTCCCTCCCCTGCTGTAGATGAACTGTCTCACTATTATCTAAAGCCACTTGTAAAGTGGAGCATATATCTTCTAATTTCCTCATGCTTTTAATTCTATCTATTCTCCTTCTTTCCTACATTATACTTTTTTCTTTCTCATGATCATTCCCATAAGAATACAAAGATAGAAAAAAAGGACATATGTCTAATCACACACATATATCAGTTTATCTATTTTGAGAAAAAGTGTGTTTGAGTAGGGGAGGAACATAAAGAGAGAGGGAAAGAGAGGATATGAAGCAGGCTGTGCACTGTCAGTACAGAGTCCAACACAGGCTTCCATCACACGAACCTCAGCTCATGACCCAAGCTGAAATCAAGAGTCTGACAGTCACCTCACTAAGCCCCTGTATAATATGTTTTAAGATCTTATGTAAGTCCACCAACTGGAATGTAATTTGCATGACAAAGACTGTCCAAAACCAGAGCTCATAAAATGAAGGAGCTGGTAAGGTTTTCATTTGGTCAGAAAATTAATTTAATTTGTTTCATTTCTTCTTTTTCCTCATGTATTTCTTCTCTGAAATGAATGATTTAACTACTATTTAGAGCTTTGGTTGTAGCTTAGCTTTTGTTTTAATACACAATAGATAATCTGCCTTTACAGATGTCTTTCTATTCCTTCAGAAATTATAGTTACTTCATTATTAATGTCTTCTAGTTCATCAAAACCAAAACTTATTTAATCTAAGGTTTAACCAATATATTTAAAGTAGACCAATGATTGATTACTACAACAGAAAATTGCCAGAAATTAATTTTGAACCAGAGAAAAACTGAAGGGTTAAACTTATGTTCTTTTGCAATAAATTACATACTATTTTAGGCTTAAGAAGCACATTATGGGAATAATTGTAGAAATTTGAATTAAGACTATATATTTGATAATAATAGTTAGTGAATGTTAAATTTCCTGAAGTGTCATACTTTATTATACTTACATGGCAGAATTTCTTTGTTCTTAAAAGAATAAACTCAGAAAGAGTTCACGGAAAAAAGAGATCTTTGAATTAATTATGGTAAAATGCTAGTAATATATAGTGTTTAATTGTATTATTTGTACAGAGTTCATATGAATTTTTAATTTTTTAAATGTATATTTTGAGAGAGAGAGAGAGAGAGTGTGTGTGTGTGTGTGTGTGTGTGTGTGTGTGCATGCGCGCGCGCATGCACGCAAGCAGGAAGGGGCAAAGAGAAAGGGAGAGAGAGAATCCGAAGTAGGCTCTGTGCTGCCAGTGCAGAGCCCAATGCACGGCTCAAACCCAGGAGCTGTGAGATCATGATCTGAGCTGAAACCAAGAGTTGGACGCTTAACCAAACCGACTGAGTTACCAATGTGCTCTGAATTTGAAAATTTTCAAAATAAAAATTGAGAGAATTAAAATAAAACTAAAGAACCAAAAAAATTAAGGGATTTTATTTTAGTGTATTTCTAAAAAAAAAAAAAAGACTTCATATATGCCTACAGTAAGGCAATATGAGTCTTATCCAAATGGTTTTTGTGTTTATGTTCAAGAAAATTTTAGGGGCATCTTGATGGCTCAATCGGTTGGGCATCCAACTTCAGCTTAGGTCATGATCTCATGGTTCAGGAATTTGAGCCCCAGGTTGGGCTCTGTGCTGACAGCTCAGAGCCTGGAGCCTGCCTTGAGGTTCCTTCTCTATGCTCCTCCCCTACTTGTACTCTATTTCTCCTTTCCTCTCTATCAAAAATAAATGAGCATTAAAAATTTTAAAAGAAACGAAAATCTTAATAATCTCCTGTGATTGACATAATAAGATTTTATTTATCCTTACTTCATCCCACATGCTCCCTATATTTATTTAATGACCAGAATTAGATTGTAGTAATGTCAGTTATTACTGTCTATATCCTTGAATTCAGACCTATTTCTTTCCTCTAGCAACTTCCTAGAGATGTTTGGCTGACTTTCTCAGAACACATTTTCCAAACTTTTATTTCCTCCTTCCTAAATATGGTGTGCATGTGTATGAATTCTCATTTCTGGATATTTGACTATGCTGTGTTTATTTATGTTTTATTATAAAAATTGTTTCTTAAGCTAAAAAATGGGGAAAAAAACCCTGATTTCTTATAAAAACTTTGCCTACGATATTTTAAAAAACATTTTTAAGTATATTTAGATTTGAATTTTGAAATAAACATTATTCTAGGAAATTATTTTTTCAGAAAGAACAATATTCTCCCCCTTTTAGGAGAAGTGGAGAGTGCTTAAGAATTGTATATGTGACCATTGTATAAAAGGAATTATTCAGGTTAGCTGCGTTTGATTTTCTACAGCTTTACTGAGATAAATTCATGTACCAAACAAATCAACAATTTAAACTATACAATTCAGTGGTTTTTAGTACATTCCAGAATTGTGCAACCATTGCCACAACATTAATTTTAAAACATTGTCATCACCCTAAAAAGTAGTCTGTACCCAGTAGCGTTAGCTCCTCAGGCCTGTTTTTCTCCCTCTAGACTCCCTCCATTGCTCTAGGCAACCACAAATTACTTCCAGTTAGCATAAAATTTTCAAGGTTTATCTATATTGTAGCATGTTTCAGTACTTCATTTCTTTTTATTGCTGATTAATATTACACTGTGTTTATTCATGTATCAGTTGATGGACATTGGGGTATATTGGACTTTGGGGCTATTGTGAATAATTTGACTATGAACATTTGTGTAAAAGATGTGATATGACCATATATTTTCATTTCTTCTAGGAACAGAATTTCTGTTTTGTATGATATCTCTTTGACATTTTGAGGAGCAGTCAACTCTTCTCACAGGTAAAATATATTTTCACAAGAGTGATCATATAAACTATATTACATAATTAATAAATGAATTATTTAAAAGGGGTGTCCTCAAGTATAGGGACTTGGGCTTACTCAGATTTATTCCTAGCAATGCTTTTGTTTATTATCCATAATTGTTATTATAACCTTAAAATATTTTTTGACTCAAACCAACTTATCATAACTTTCATTATTGTATGTTTTGGGAGAGGGTCAATATTTCCTTCCAATTATTGACTTCTAGAAAGCATCTCAGAGTCTTATACTATTTATAACCAAGCAGTTAATTGGCTAGAATCTTATTTTTAAAACATCAAGCAGTCACTTGACTTTTTTTCCACGTATTAGATCCATTTTGACTGGATTATATACACAGATGAATTAAGAGTGTTCATATTATTAAGAACATTAGAAAGAGTTTTACTCTCAAAATAGCCTTTTTTGTGCATGGAAAACACACTAGCCTCCCTTTAGCCTTGAGGGGTACACATGTTTCTTAATAATCATGAGATTAATTTTCTATGTTACTCTCTTAAGCATTATCTTTTTAAATTCTGTCTTATGTGATGTATTCAAATGAAATGTGATCAAATAGAAGCCTTGAAATTAAGAATTTTAAATATCCCTTTCTCCTTCCCAAGTAACAAACTGGCTAGAAGTGCAAGTCTCTGTATTAATTTGCAAATGAACAAGGACTTTGGAGTTATTTCTACACTAGTCCCAGGCTGCTGTTATATTAATTATTAGATAGATTAACTACACACTGAGCTGGCACTTCTCATTAAACAGCTGCTAAAACATGAGGGATGAGCAATGTCTTGTGCTTTAGCTTCAGATCCATGCACCCTAAGGGTATTTAATATGCCTTAATAAGCTACTGTTTTCCATGCAGATAAATTTTACTTAGTTGAAGAGGGTTCCAAAACACCATAGGTCAGGAATTGTCAATGTCTGTCCTCAACTTTCAAATAACAATGTCAAATATTCATACCTGTTTAACTTTCTGTAATTGAATTGAAATATTTTATTTTATTTTTTAAATGTTTTATTTATTTTTGAGAGAGAGAGAGCACCAGCAGGAGAGGGGGAAAGAGAGGGGAGACACAGAATCAGAAGCAGGCTTAAGGCTCTGAGCTGTCAGTACAGAGCCCCACACAGGGCTTGAACACACAGACTTTGAGATCATAACCTGAGCTGAAGTGGGAAGCTTAACCGACTGAGCCACCCAATTGCCCCTGAAATATTTTAATTACATTTAGGCAGACAATATAAATACATCATGATATCAAAAACCAATAAGGGGGTTCCTGGCTGGCTCACACGGTGGAGCATACAACTCTTGATCTCTGGACTGTGAGTTTGAGCCCAACACTGTGTGTAGAGATTACATTAAAAAATAAAGATAACTGGCTAAGCTTAAATGAGGTCAAAAAGGTGATGGAATTAGTGTTCTTTTTTTATAAAAACTTTTTAGCGTTTACTTATTTTTGAGAGAGACGCAGCGCGTGACTGGGGAAGGGTCAGAGAGAGACAAAGACATAGAATCGGAAACAAACTCCGGAGCTGTCAGCACAGAGCCTGATAAGGGGCTCGAACTCAGTAACAGCACAATCATGACCTAGGTTGATGTCACTTAACCAACTGAGCCACCCAGGTGCCCCGAAATTAGTCTTCTTATAGGAAGCAACATCAGAGTGCCATCTCTCCCTCTCCCTCTCTCTCTCTCTCTCTCCCTCCCTCTGTCTCTCTCTTTTTCTTCCTTTCTCCACATGCATGTACTTCAAAAAGGCCATGTGAGGACAGAGGCTCATGTAAGAAGGCTGTCTGCCAGCCAGAAAGGAGCTCTTATCAGAAACTAAATCAGCTGGAACCTTACTTTGGACTTCTGGTCTCCAGAACTGGGATAAAATATATGTTTAGTCACTGCAGTCCAAGGAAACTAACCACAAAGCAAGATGAAGAACCTCCATAGAGTCAGAATGAGATGATCAGGAAAAGTGTGATCTAAACAACATACACTTTTCCTTCAAAGCATATTTTTCATTCCATAGAGCACTGTATCTTTCCTTGAGCTTTAGAATTAGTACTTAAAATTTTGCTGAATATATTAAGTTAAACTCCCACAGGAGCCATAATCTTGTCAGATGTAATTCTAAACTTCCTTCCTCTTCCCTCAAATCAACTCTTTTCTCATTTCCTTTTTTTCAGAATTCATGGAATCATTATGGCCCCACTCATCTTTTCCATTCTTCTTCATTCATTCGACTCGTCAATTTTGCCAGCTGAATATGTCTTAAATCTACCTTCCCTCATGATGAGAACTTTATAATCACTCTTTAAATTATCAACTATAGTTGATACTGGACACTAACAAAAGAAAATGTGAAATGTATAGCTTGAGCTTCCATTTTACTTACCATTCTACTTAACTTGTATGAATTCATAAACAAAGAGATGCCTACATGATAAAGGAGAAAATGGAAACACAAAGTCATGCTTCCCAGGCAGGGATATCTGAATCCTGACCATTTCCTACCACTTACAGTAGTCTTCTGTAAATTCATGAATGAAATGCATTTTTGCTTGTGGTAATTATAACCATTGTCATCATACAATCATTTAATAATTTCTCTTTTGCAGATGATTGGTTTGTGCTACTACCTACAGACTTGTAGGTCTATTCTCTCTCTTGGAATATAGCAGCTGGGAAAAGTTAAGAGGACATTTTGTGCTTATGGGTTTATTTTATTTTTCTTTCATGCAAAACTGGTTGATAATTGTGACATTTCAGCCAAGGACTTATTATCATCTCATTAGCCCTAAGACTCTAAATAATTAAGCAAACAAGTATTAAGTTTCCCAGAAGGTCACCAGCTCTAGTTATATTCCAAACTTTATGAGATTCACAGATCATTGGAGCTAATTCTAAATCAACATATTTCATATGCAAAACAGATATTCTAGATTATTTTAATGTTCTATCTACTTATCTATCTATCTATCTATCTATCTATCTATCTATCTATCAATCTATCAATGGAACAGCTACTTGACACAAACTACCAAAACTCACACAAGAAGAAATAGATAATATGAATAGGCCTATCCATAAAAAATTTGAATCAATAATTAACAACCTCCAAGAGAAATAACATAATTTTTCCAAAACTTCTTCCAAAATCACAAGCAAACTGAGACTTCATAATTCATTAGGCCAGCATTACCATCTTACCAAGACCAGAGAAACCCACTAAATAAAACTATAGATCAGTATCTGTCATAAAGATAAAGGTAAATATTTTCTACAAAATATTAACAACTAAAGCACAACAACCTACAAAAATATTCACTGTAGCCACTTGAGATCTATTCCAACTATGTAAAGCTGGTACAACATTTGAAAATCAATTAATGTAGCACTCCAGACCGCTAGACTGAAGAAGAAAAATTGCATGATCATATCAATAGGTACAGAAAAAATAAGTTTTTTAAATCTCACACCCGTTCATGATAAAAACTCTCAGTGAACTAGGAATAAGTGGAAAACTTACTCAACTTGATAAAGTTTTCTACAAAATCTACAAAAAACCCTGTAGCCACTATTGTACTCAATGATGGGGAACTGGATGCTTTCCGCCTGAAATAGAGAACAAATCAGGAATGTCCCCTTCCATCATTCTTATTCAACATTGTAACGAAAGAGTCCTAGCTATTGCATTAAGGCAATAAAAAGAAATAAAAGATGCACAGATTGGGAAGGAAGAAATAAAACTGTCTTTGGTTGCAGGTGACATGATTATTTGTGTAGGAAATCTCAGAGAATACACAAGGGTCTTCAGAATGTGAAGTTAATATGCAAAAGTGAAGTGCTTTCCTACATAGCAACAATGAACAATTGGTGTTTGGACTTAAAAGAACAGTACCATTTATTATAGCACCATAGAATGAAGGAAGGCAGTCTGAAAGGCTATATGATTTCAATTATACAACAAGCTGAAAAAAGACAAAACTATAAAGATAGAAAAAAGATGCAGTGGTTGTCAGGGGTTTAGAGGGAGGGTGGGAAAGCTGAACAGGTGAGTCACAGCAATTTGGGGTTGGGGGGATGAAGCTCATCTATATGATACCATAATGGTGCATACATAGCGTTCTGCTTTGGGTACAGCGCATAGAATTTTACAGCACAAAGATCAACGTTGCTGTATGAAAATTAAAAAACAAAGTATTTTTTAGGAGTTTGAGGAATTCCAAGAAAGACACAGACTATGACAAGACAACTTAGTTATATTACAAAAGCATGGAATATTGTTAGTGAAGGAGGTGGGTATAAAAGGTGCTGACCAAGTAATTTCCATAATGAGTGAAATATTTAAGATTAAAGTTAAGACACGGCACATACATTTTGTAAAGTTGATAAAGTTTAGTTTTCCCTTTGGAGGTATGAGTTTAACAATTTTGATGCTACTTACTCTAAATGTATACTGGAATTATACACTTAAGTAAATAGATAATGGATGGTAGGTGCTATTAGCAAGGGAGTTTCCATAAACAAAGGAAGGAATCTAACATGACCCATGTGGTAATCAAAGTTGATGACATCAATATAAATTTCCATTTCCATTTACCTTAATACAGGTAAAGATGTTATATAGAGTAATATCTATAAAGATGTTAATATACACAAATAATTTAAATTGATACTATGCTCTTAAGGAAGAGTAGCATAACTCTTAAATGTGACTGTGTATAATTACTTCTTTCCAAAAAAGACAGTATGAAAAGGGGGAAGAGAATAACTTTAAAGTGTAGAAATCTGACAAACATTACCCACCCAGATGATCAAGGTCAATAAAAAGAGTAATATCCCGTGTCAACAGTAGGTAAACTTGATATGAACTAATGAAAATGACACCTAGCCCTATGGTCTTCTTCCTGAAAACCTATGATCCCAATCTAATCATACAGAAAACATCAGACTAATTTCAGTAGAGAGCCATCCTTCAAAATAAGTGACCAGAATAACTCAAGAATATTGAGGTCATCAAACATAAGGAAAGTTTGAGAAAGTGTTGCATTCAAGAGGAACATTAGGAGACCTGACAACTAAATGCAATGTGCTGTCCTGGATGGAGTCCTGGACTCAAGACAGTCGATGGGAACTAAATAAATCTGAACAAAGAATATTTTAGCTTTTAAGAAAAGCTAATTGTACTACATTAATTGTTTGTTTGAATAAAATGCGATCCTGAGACTCAATATTCAGCCCAAAGTATATGTTTTCTATGATTATCATCAAAGATATTTATCTGACTGTTAAAAGTTTGGTAATGATTAAGAGATACAGTTTTAGCCTTCAGTGAACTCATATTAGTTTTATTGGCTTTAAATATATTTTACTGACATACACATACAAGAATTATACATCTTGAAAGTTACTGAGCATCTATCATGAACTTATATACATATAAACACATAAACACACTATATGCATCAAGTCTATACATGTATAGGTACGTATGTGGAGAGAGAGAGAGAGAGAGAGAGATTAAGATAGTATCTAAATTCATACCAGCTTTGATGCAGTAGGTGTTATTATTTCTATATCCTAGAGAGATATTGAATTACCCGATTATTACTAGTGTTTGCTAAAGCCTAGACTTGTACACAAGCATGATGATTTCCAAAATATAAAATATAATCTTAATTTTAGAGTTTACAAGGAAACCATCAACATCTAGATCTTCTGTCAGCTTTTTAAACTTGATAGTTTCAGATGCAGTGCTGAATAAATGCTCAAAGTAAGGTAAATTTAATAATATAATAATTTCCCTGAATACATTACCTATAAATCGAGTTTTTCTTGGTGTCTAAAAAACCTGTATTGATCATGCCTGACTTTGTGTCTTAGACTTATTGTGGTAAGGGTAAAAAACACCTTGACTTAGGGCCTCAGTGTGGAGAAATAAAAGATAGATTTATAGAATTTTAGGATATGGGTGAGATGTTTTTAAGGTAGATTTTATAAAGTAGTAAACTGGTTGGGGTTGGACAGAGTTTATGACAATACTGGGTTTGAAATGGTTGGCAGGGAAAGTCAAACATCTTTAAGCAAGTCTTTATTAACAAGTTTTTGTCTTGATAAGTAATATATATAGAGTGTTTGCAGTTTTACCTTTCATGGAAGATATTTCCTAGAGCAAGTTACCTGGGTTATTGGTTGCACTAAATGTAGTTTAATATAGGGACAGGTAAGTACACAGTGATGTAAATTATGATGGTTCTATATCTTGCCATAGTTATAACCATTCTCTTACCTTTTCAAATGCAAGAGAGCAAAACAAAACAAAATAATGTGATTGGGGAAATTGTTTATTTGGACATTTACACGGGGTAAATTCATGAATTATAGGAAGACTTAAAATGTTAATTTTCACCTAATATTTATTATGAAAATTTGGAATACATAGAAATTTTTAAAAAATTATACAGTGAAAATTCATTTACCTGCCATGTGTATTTCATAACGAGCATTTGATCATGCTTGTTTCTATGCATATGTCCTTGAGTCCACTACCCATCCATCATTCCATTTTACATTTTGTTCTATTTTTTTATTCCTTTTAAAGTAAATTATAGACATAATGATGACATTTTGAAAAATCTTTTAAGTTTACCTTTGCAATGTCAGTGTGGGAAAATTAATTAGAAATACAGAATAGGAATTCTGTTTAAGAGTCAAGGGGTCATACAAGAATCAAGGGTCATACATGGAAGGAATGCCAAAAAGCAAATTCCGGAACTGAGAATAGGAAATCAACAAGAAGTTTCCCATGGCCCCTAATGCACTCAGTCCAAAAATCTGTCTTGGCCTAGATAACAAAAAAATGTAAACACATTTACATGTGTTAGGGTACAACTTTTCCAGTGTTAACGCATTAAAGATCTTTCAGGAAGAAGGTTGAGAACACTAATAAAATAAACACTGTAATTGTGCTATAATATTTTAATAGCTATCATCCTTAGAAACAAAACGTGTGCAAGAACATTTAAACATATATCTTCTTTAATCCTGCCAGAAACCTTTGTACGTATGTATTATTATCCATATTTTAAATAGGAGAAGAGTGGTCTCTACATATTTAATAATATCCTCAGGTAACAGAACTAGAAGAGTTTGAGTTGAGAATCAGACCCAAATCATGGGTCTATTTTAGACATATGACATAGCTTCTTTCCTTTCCTAATCAAGAAAGAAGAGTTTGGGCAAAATACAAACTATAGTTTAAAATTCCATAATCCATATGGATTTCTTTGGAAATGTATTATTTTTTTTAAACCACCCTCCTTGCATTGAACTGAAGGTTGCCTGTGTTTGTGTTCAATTTGTAATTTCTATTTATATCTTCCCACTTTTGTTTTTCTTCTTAAAATAAATTTTACTCCAAGTATTTCTTACACCGTAGAGTGTATTCTCTCTCTTATCTAAATGTCAATGGTTTCCTAGGTTACAGTTAATTCTAAGTACCACAACACTGTAATTAAAACTTCAATTATCTGTATTTGCAGCCTCATCGGTTCAGTTAGATAATGTTGTCTATACTAAATGACAAATGTCTATGTTCATACCACCTATATATTCAGAACTAATAACATGACCTTGGCTGTAGTTTTAGATATGTATGTATGGGTGGCATATTTAGTAGTATTCTAATTTGATTGTTTCTGAAACCTTCAGTTAAAATATTCATAGTCAAATAAAGCACTCTCCCTTTATGGAAATATTAATTCCTTGTAACTTTAAATTTATGTAAGGATGGCAGTTTTATAATTATGGTATAAAATCTCCAAAAAACTATCTAGAATTTCATTCTAGTCTATGACTATGATCATTTCTTACGCCTTCTTGACAAAAGTCTATGAAGGTAGCATATTACTTGCTTCTGTTTTTGTTATAGCATTCATTATTCCAGATATACTAATCATTCATTTCTACATAAATAGCTAATTAGTGCAGGCATAAGTTTGGAAAATGTAATTTTGCAATTAAAACTGGGCATTAACATATCTACATTTTAAAATTTTAACCATTTTTTAATTTTAAAAATGTCATGCTTCTAATAATATTCATCTATAGTCATATTTGTTTTGGATCTATGTTTATTTAGGTCTCTAAAGAAATCACTGTTCAATAATTATATATAAAATGTTGCAAATGATTAATTGGTTCTAACAGCATTTCTGACTTTTGACTCGGGAGTAGGAATGTCATGTTTTACTCCTTTCACTTTTATTTCTCTTTCTTTTCTTCCTGTACTAAAACAATTTTAATTGTAAATGGCAGATTTTTAAAAAAAACTTTTTTAAAGTTTATTTTTGAGAGTGAGAGAAAGACAGAGCATGAGCGAGGATGAGCTCAGAATCCAAAGCAGGCTCTGGGTTCAGAGCTGTCAGCACACAGTCGGATGCAGGGCCCAAACCCTCAAACCATGAGATCATGATCTAAGCCGAAGTTGGACAACTAACTGACTGAGCCTCCCAGGTTCCCCTAAAGGGCAGACTTGTTGAGTAGACAGTTCCTTTCATAGTTTAAACTGAACAGTTAGGATAAATGAATATGCAACTAAGTAGTGTCTTTACTGCAGTGCTTTAAAATTCCACATTGTAGGTTTTAATTTATTAACACAATAAATCTTCAGTAGGAACTGTGAAGTATTAGGTGTAATGTCATGTGCTCAGCACAACTGTATCCAACATGAACAAGGTCTGTGTCATAATGGAGCTTGCTTTACAGTGAAGGAAAAGAAGTAAAAGCAAATGCATAAACATATTAGAGTGTATACAGAATTCTCCAATGAAAAATAAAGAAATAAAGTAAGACACTGGCATTGAGACCAGCAGGAAGAATACTAGATTGTATGTTTGAGATTGGCTTCACCAAGGTAATGTTTAGATTAAGGTTTGATGGGTAATAAGGGGTCACAAATCAAAACTGGGAAAGGGAAAGGACCCTCATAGCTACTAGGAACTAATAGAAAGTTTATAGAGCAGGTAGATAACAGAGGTAGGGGTAAAAACTATGAGAGATGCTGCATTTTTGTTGTTGTTGTTGTTCAGGATAGATTTACTTAAAACACTTTAACATTTCACTTTTAAATTTTTTTTTTAATGTTTTATTTATTTCTAGGAGAGAGAGAGAGAGAGACAGCGTGAACAGGGGAGGGTCAGAGAGAGAGGGAGTCACAGACTGAAACAGGCTCCAGGCTCTGAGCTGGCAGTCAGCACAGAGCCCGACGCAGGGCCCGAACCCAGGAACCGCGAGATCATGACCCAAGCGAAAGTCGGACGCTCAACCGACTAAGCCACCCAGGCGCCCCTAACATTTCACTTTTAAACAAAAGCAATATTTTAGAGCAGTTTTAAGGTTATAATAAAATTGAGAGGGAGGTACACAGATTTCCCACACACCCTCTGCCCCCACACATGCACTGTCTCCTCCATCTGCATCCCTCATCAGAGGGCACATTTGTTACCAACTATTAACACATCATCATCACCCAAAGTCCATATTTTACCTTGGGTTTCCATTTGGTATTTTACATTCTGTAGGTTTGGACAAGTGTAGAAGAACATTTATCCATCATTGTAATATATTACAGATCATAGACTTCACTGCCTCTGTGAACTGCTTACTACCCCATCCCTGACAACCACTGACTTCTTACTATCTTCTTGGTTTTGACTTTTCTAGAACGTCATGTAGTGGAACCACTCATATATAGCCTTTTCAGATTGGACTCTTTCCCCTAATAATATACATTTAAAGTTCCTTCAAGTCTGTTCATGGCTTGATAGCTCATTTGTTTTCAGGGCTTAATAATAATCCTTTGTCTGAATGGACCACCATTTATCCATTCTCTTACTTAAGGACATCTTGGTTACTTCCAAATTTGGGTGATTATGAGCAAAGCTGGTACGCACATCTGTGTGCAGGTTTTTGTGTGGAAACAAGTTTTCAGCTCCTTTATATAAGTGCCAAGGCATCCAATGCAGGGTCATATAATAAGAGTATGGTTACTTCTTTAAGAAACTAACAAACTGTCTTCCAGGATGGAAAGAAGGTCAGGAACCATATGATTAGGCATGGTAGGCAACATTGTTTAATGTATGTAAACAATTAAAGTGCAATGTGAATGTATTACATGCCTTACATGTTTTTTATGCACACATGCACACACACACACACACACACACACACACACACACACATACACACACACACAATTCATGTAATTCTAGAGTAAGATCTTTTCCTGACTCACAATTATCATTTACAAATTAGTGAACTGTTTTTTTTTTTTCTGTTCAGGTCATGGAAATATTGAAAGATGGGGAAAGTAAGAACAAATGTGACCAAAAGTGATGTCTGGAAAGTAGAATTTCCCCACTTTGAAATTCCATACCTCGTGGAGAGACCTAATAATCATCTGATAATATAAAATCACCCTGAGTATAGCTCCCATAGCTACAAGCAAAGAGGAAATTTACATTTAAAAGTAAATATAACTTTTACTCCTGAAATACCACAGGGCAACAAGCCATGGAGTCATGAACTGGCTAAGACTCTCTGGCAAATTCTCTGTCTCTGTCCAATTTTTCCACAGGCTAGATTGCCTTTGAGAATTCCCATAAGTCAGTGATGTTGAATGGTGTAGCTGGTTCCTCACCACTTTTTTTTCCTCCCCCCTAAGGAGGTTAAAATAGAATGGTGGAAGACAATGATATTAGGAAATATAAAGTAAAATCCCTAGCTTAATAGTTACTCTTGTATTTTTACATATTTTTTTAATTCACCATTTTAAAAAACTTTTTGAGACTTAAAATACACATTTTGCTAAGTTGTTTTGAAAATCATTTGAGGGGTGCCTGGGTGGCTCACTTGGTTAAGCATTTTGACTTAAGCTCAGGTCATGATCTCATGGTTTGCAATTTATAGCTCCACGTAGGGCTCTGTGCTGACAGCTTAGAGCCTGGAGCCTGCTTTGGATTCTGTGTCTCCCTTCTCTCTGTTCCTCCCTAGCTCACACTCTCTCTCCCAAAAATAAATAAATATTAAAAAAAGAAAATCATTTGAAATTATTAGTATTCTATAACTTAATTACCTTATCTTCTTATTCTTTTACTCTTCATAGAGACTCCTAAGAGGTTTGGAGTTTGTGTGTGAAGGTAGGAAGGACGGAAGGGGGAGGGTAGGAAAAAAAGAAATTTGCATATATATGTGCACACATGCATAAATTACAAGTTATATACAAATAGTTACAGATCGCTAGATATGGGTTACACATCTATGGGTTATACAATGTATAAATAATAAGTTATGTTTGTATAAAATAGGTTTTTCTTTCCCCTCTCACAAAATAAACTCGTATTTTACTGTTCAGGTGTACATGCAATGAGTGTCCCGCCTTGAACATATTGTATCACTACAGGACAGAAGTCTAGCATCCAATGATCTAATAAAAACCTTCGAAATTTCTGAAAGTCAATACTACCAACTAAAAAGAAAGTATTCTTTATGGACATATATTCTCTAAAGATTAACATCTTAATCTCTAAAGCATTTTAAACAAACTGGTTCTGAGATTATACCAGTTGAAGAGAAACCCAACAAGACCTCTGTTAAATTTTGACATCAGTTTAAGAAAGCTAAAAAAATCATATGACTGAGCAGTGCTAAATGGATTAACACATGAATCTTGCATAGAATTACAAAAGTTAAAGAAAACATTTAGTATTTAGCATACCCTAAATGAGAAGTCAAAGACTCACTTTAGAAAATTGACCTTGATGTATTTTATTATGTAAAAATATTAGTGTAAAATTTTGGTGAAGCATATTTTGTATAGTAGTTATTATAGTAGTTAACTTTAAGGTTTTTTTTAAATAGTAGTTAAGAATTCTAGCTCTTGAATATAAAAGATGTGGGGTTAGAATTCTGATTCATTACTTCCTAAATGTGACTTTTAACAATTTACTTGTCTCTGACTCAGCTTTATTATCTGCAAAATTGAACTGTTTTGACAAATAAATGGGGTATCAGTCAATATAAATAATAATTATTGATTATCAAAAGATCAAAATCCTAGAAATATATACATATATAATTTGGAGATGATATTATATTAATAGTAAAATACTTTGAAAATCTGTAATATGATATGTAAATATACATTATTTTTCTTTTGTAGATTGAAAGCATTTCCAAATAATAATATTTGAAACATATAAGAAAAAATGAATTGAACCTTGCTAACTGAATGTCAGAGGAGTAAAGTTCTGCTTATTTAAAATCAAAAAGCCTATTAAGCTGGTAGCTAAACATAAGATAAATGATAAAGAAAATTTCTGAATTTTTTCAATTTTAACAGCAAGCAGATCCAGAATCTAATTGTTAAAATTTTACTTTGTCCAGGATTAACAAAAATATATAACACTAGTAAAATATGTAATAAAACCTAAAAGAAAATATTATGCAAATTTATCAGAAACTAAAGTTGCCAACAAAAATGGAAATACATCATATGTTACTAGAGAAGGTAATTTAATATTGTAAAGATGCCAATTTCTTTTAATCTACCAATTTTCCATAATTTCAATGTAATATAAATATTTTTAAAAGGCGAAAGATTTGATCTGAAGAGAAACCAGAGTTAAATGTTTTAAAATAAAACTTGAAAAGTACATCTTAACTAACATGAAATAAAAAATTGAAAAGAATCCAAGAATACCCTGACAAAACATAACAAAAAGAGTTTTGCCCCAACAGGTGTTAATATCAATTATAAGTCCACTGAATTTTTAAGATCAGAGTTTTGCATATAAATTAGTCAGTGAATCTTCTTGTCTTTCTGTAATACTTTCTAAGGAGATAGCTGTGATGAATATTTTAGTTTATTAATTCTGCCTTTAGCTGAATCTCATCAACTAAATACATTCTTTTTTTAAAATTTCAACAAACATTTCTTATTTCTATAAGTCTCTTGTGATTGCTTATTTAATTTCTTTTCATTAATAAGATTGTATCATTACTTGCTCATTTGTGAGATTTCAAAACATTATTCATTTTTAACATGGTTGTGTAATAATCTGTATCTATCATTCAAACATGTGTAGTACTTTGGAGTTTAAATCTGTAGTTTTCATTTCTACAAGGTAGCTCACCATCAATTCTGCCTGGTAATCTTTGATATAAACAAATTATTTTATCTCAACCTGCAGAATTCTCAATTGAGAAACTCTCAGAAATAAAAAGGTTTCTAATGTTTCTGATAGAATACAGAAATAGTCACCAAACTGGAACTGTGTCTGTTTCATTAAAGAGCTGTGTTTATCTTTGAGTTTCAAGTATAGCTCTCTAAATTTATTGTGTGACAAGTGCAAAATATACTGATTGCAGTGCTATAAATTGCATCACCCATAAGGCCACACTGTCCCCTTCTGTGCTCCCCTTATTTGTGTGTGTACAATAATAGCAATATCTCAACAAGAATGCCCTATTATATCTATTTGTTCTAATCAGATTCCCTCACCTTATATAATTATTCCCAGTGTTGGAAGCAGATGTTTAACTCTAAGTTTGATCCTCTCTTTGTCCAAGAAAAAGTAGATAAAGATATTTGTTCATTCATTGTGGATTTTGGTCTCTGTAGGTATTAATTTTTACATTTAAAAAAATTTTTTATTATTGTAACTATTTCTCAAATTTATTGTTGTAAGAGATTGATTTATATAGAATTTCTGTTTTAGGAACAGAGGTGTTTTTTTTGTGATCCTATATGGAATTATATTTTGTAAATAGCCTATGTTAGTTTAAAATACCTATGTGTGATAAGCTAATAAATCTGGTTGATTTTGTTTAAGAATCTAAAATGATTTTAAGATTCATATTTAATATTGTTCACATATTTACTTCATTGAGTTATTAGAAATAAAACTAATAAAACTGGGAAGACTTTGTGGCTAAGTTGGTTGAGAGTCTGAATCTTGGCTTCAGCTCAGGTCAGATCTCACAGTTTCTGAGTTTGAGCCCCATGTCAGACTCCATGCTGACAGTGCAGAGCCTGCTTGAGATCTCTCTCCCCTCTCTTTCTTCCTCTCTATCTGCTTCTTCTTACCCTCAAAATAATAAATAATTAATAATAAACTTAAAAAATCTCCTATTTTGTATATTTAGAACTTTTACTCTATTCATCTTAATATTAAGATAATTATTACAATAAAGTTTTGAAATTATAAAGGGTAAATTTTATTTTTGTTATTATAAAATGTCAGTTTAATGCAATAATTCTCGGCTTCAGTTTTTTATATTTATTTGCCACAAATTTGTTTTAGGTGTGTATCTTATAAATTCTAGTTAGCAGGATATTTATGTTGGAACTATAATATTTTTAATATAAGAATTTACAATGCAATTAACTTATTTTTTACAATGCAGTTATTTTAAGAACTGCTTGTTTTATGCATGAGTTATTGAATATTGGTTTAATATCTTTATTTATAATAACTAGTAACAATTTAACCATAAAAACCAACAATCTGAGTAGTTTATGTTAACACATAACTTTGAGAATCCAATACAGAAAATGC
This sequence comes from Proteles cristata cristata, assembly GCA_017311185.1. Taxonomy (NCBI): domain Eukaryota; kingdom Metazoa; phylum Chordata; class Mammalia; order Carnivora; family Hyaenidae; genus Proteles; species Proteles cristata. Next base: position 65,937 of record JAESUZ010001257.1, read on the forward strand.
ACAAATGAAAATATACACTGAGAAATATTTAAAAAGAAAAAGCATGTATTGGAAAATCAGGCATCGTTTTTATTGTTTTTTTGAAAACAATGTGCATTCTTCTCCGGGTACTTTTAAGATTTTCCGTTTGTCCCTGATTTTCAACACTTTAACTTAGCTGTACATAAGTGTAGTTGTCTTTGTATTTATTGGAGTTTGCTAAGCTCTTGAATTTGTGAAAATTTTCTACCTTATGAAAGACATTGTTAAGAGAATGAAAAGCCACGCCACAACTTGGTAGAAAATATTTCCAAAACACAAATCTGATAAACTACTGGTATTCAAAATATAACTTGGTAGAAAATATTTCCAAAACACAAATCTGATAAACTACTGGTATTCAAAATATACAAATAATTTGTAAGGCTAATGGTGTAAGATCCAAATAAAAAATTTTTTAGAGAACATAATTTATTTATTTAAATTCAAGTTAGTAAACATACAGTATAGTATCGGTTTTGAAAGTAGAACTCTGAGGGGACTTGGGTGGCCCAGTCAGTTAAGCATTTCACTCTTGATTTTGACTGAGATCATGATCTCATGGGTTTGAGGCCCCCACGGAACTCTGCTGTGACAGTGCAGAGCCTGCTTAGAGTTCTGTCTCCCTTCTCCTGCCTAGCCGCCACTTGCTCTCTATCTCCTTCTCAAAATAAATAAAAATAAACTTAAAAACAAAAGTAGAACCTAGTGATTCATCACTTATATACAACACCCAGTGCTCATCCCAAGTGCCCTACTTAATGCCCATTACCCATTTAGCCCCTTCCCCACTCACTTCCCCTCTAGCCACCCTTGGTTTGTTTTCTGCATTTAAGAGTCTCTTATGGTTTGTCTCCCTCTCTTTTTTACAACGTAATAATAGCTCTAAAGTGTTGAAAGACAAAAATCTCCAACTTACAATTCTATATTTGTCAAAAACAACCTTCAAAAGATGAAAGTAAAATAAATCACTATGTTGTATACCTCAAACTAATAGAACACTATGTACTAAGTATACTGGAATTAAGATTTAAAAAATAATTTTAGGGGGGTGCCTGGGTGGCTTAGTCGGTTAAGCGTCCGGCTTTCGCTTAGGTCATGATCTCGCGGTTCGTGGGTTTGGGCCCCGCGTCGGGCTCTGTGCTGACTGCCAGCTCAGAGCCTGGAGTCTGTTTCAGTTTGTGACTCCCTCTTTCTCTGACCCTCCCCTGTTCACGCTGTCTCTCTCTCTCTCTCTCTCTCCTAGAAATAAATAAATTAAAAAAAATAATAATTTTAGAAATGAGAAAGCATGGGGGCGCCCAGGTGGCCCAGTGGGTTACCGTTCGACTTCAGCTCAGGTCATTTTCTCACAGTCTGGTCCTCTGTGAGTTTGAGCCCCGTGTCAGGCTTTGGGCTGACAGCTCAGAGTCTGGAACCTGTTTCAGATTCTGTGTCTCCCTCTCTCTGCTCCTCCCCTGCTCGTGCTCTGTCTCTCTGTCTCTCAAAAATAAATAAACGTTAAAAAAGAGAGAGAGAGAAAGAAAGCATGAAATGGCATGCTGAAAATAAGTTTACATGTTAGGAAAATTTTTAAAAAGATTTAAATAATCATATTAACATATTTTGCTTAAGTTAATAGAAAATAAAATCTCACAAGTTTATTACAAGATTACAGTTGTATCCAGCGCATAAAATATTTTCAAATACGTAAAGCACTATGCATATAAATAATCTTTACTGTTTTACTTCCATGTTTCATTTGATGGGCTAAATAATATATTCCTAGAATAGTTTTTAATGCATAAAGGAATTTTTTCAGGGTGATTTTAAGTGAAAATGTTGCAATAAATAATGTTTCATAAACTTTTTGTAAGAACACTAATCTTATAAGACACTAATTTTGTCTCTTTATATTTAACTTCAATATTAAAATTTCTATTTTAGTTTTTAAATTCTATTAAAATTCCATTTTAATTTTTACAGATATTTTGGGAATCCACAGTAAACTGTGCAAGTGTATCATGTAGATTTTTCCACTTGTATTGGTAGTGATATTAGCAACTAATACCATCAATAGTAACTACTAACAAGTTTTCTAATTCCTACTCAAAGCACTGCCTTAAAATAGATTTAATAATCCTCTTCCCGAAATATGTCAAGATCAAAGAAAACAATGGAAAGATTTTTTAAAACTAACACTGGTAAATATTTACTGCTTTTGTTGATCCTGAAGAATCCCGAAAAGAGCTAAAGAACGTATACAAAGCAAGCTGCTAACAGGATTTGGTTTGCCTCTCCTAATGTCTATTCTAAAAGCTGTTTATTTGTCCTTGCATTTTGGCATCTCAAAAGAGCCGTTAAAGCATTTGGGGTAATCATAAACATTATTGACAGGCTATAACTGCTTTTGAAAATATTCATCCAAAATTACTGTGATAATCTTATTTGCATTATAATAGAGATGCTTAAGCTCTCAGACTATTTAGAGGAGAGAAAAAATGTGTTGAATCGATTGTTGCTCCATAAATGGTATTTTATTTGATATTAATTTCATATTAAGGTAGAACATTATAAAGGATTTGTAGAGAAAACTTGGTTAACACATACAGATTGAAACTCTGTTTGTAAAAATCCATCATCTATATATCTGACAAAACTTGAGTGAAAGCAAAAGGAAAAGCATTTTTGTCTTTGCTCTTTAACCAAATGAAATATTCTTCATCTGCCCCATCTTCCCAACTGTTCTATTTTTTCTCGCCTTTTTAGTGCAGATTTTGAAATGCCCAGAGTTCGAGAGACCCCCAAAAACAGACCACCAGAGACCAGAGTCAAAGCCAATCGGCAAGGGTTGTTTATTTGCAGGTTCGAACCCGGACCTCCGCGCACTCGTTGCCGGTGACGCTGAGAGGCCCTGAACAAAGCCTTTGTAGCCTTTTTATAGACAGGAGTAAACAAGTCGTGGGGAGGGACAGGAGATCTCTATGGTTACAGGTTTGTCATTGGTTGATATTTGAATATGAACATATATCATATTTGATTGGTTCCCTCCATCAGGTTTTTGGCGGGATCCAATTACAACATTCAGGATACCTTTGAATTCAGCCAATCATAGAGCGAGTCTGGGGTCTTGTTCGGCGACTAACAGGTTAACTTCTCTCTCCCTAGGCCCTTCCTTCAGTAAGGTGAAGGGTGGCTGCTGGCCTCTCCCGATGGGCGCTGCCAGGGTAGTATGATGGGGTGATGTGGTGGCCAGTCTCTTCGGCCTTGAACAGTGTGCAGCTGCCCGGTAGTTCCAGGGAGGCTGGAACGCAAGCCTTAAGCAATGGTACAGAAGCAGAAGGAGCTAGTTAAGTCAGGTTTTGGTTTCCCGCAATGCAAGCATTTATACAGAAGCAGAAAAGCTGGTTAGGTTTTCAGTTCATCTAGGCCACTCAATTTAATTTCTCCTCAACTGAATTTATGTCATGTACATGTTACCCTCAATTACACCCTTATTTCTCTTTCTGGTATTAATCATCTATAATTACTAAGTATTTATGTATTTTATTTTATTAGATGGTACATGTCCTAGAGTGCATTTATTTGATAACTAGCATAATAAAAATATGTCCTCTACTTTCTATAAATATATGGATGATTAACATATCAAATTGTCATTTGATGCAATCAAGAAAGTATAATAAAGATAAAATATTCAAATATTCAAATTGCTACCGAAACTTGTCAAATGTATACACAATGTTTTGGAATCTCAAAACTGTAGTACAGGCCAAAGGGTTATAACTGTGAAAACTAAGGCCTCTAGCACCACACAATCAAAGATGACAGGGGTGAGAAACACAAAGTCTACATGTAGGTCACTAGCAGTAATGATGATAGGGGAGAATCCTGATTGAATATGTTGTTTGCCATACAAATATATTCCAGCTATTGAGTAAACAACCCATATATCAGTCATTGGTTATGTTTATATGCCCTTTTAAATTTGTAATATAGTACATGAATCTCTCAGGGTATGTGTTCTGAGCTGGCATTTTACCTGAGAAATTAATGAGTTATTCTACTTTTATAGTACAATGGCAGTTTCACATTTGATGGATTAAATCATTAAAAACTAAAGCAAACCACTAACCAAACAAGCAAAGACTGGGAATCCTGTGGTCATGATCTCACTGCAATAACTCCTTTCCCGAAAGATCTGTCTGTCATTAGAGAAGAATACAAAAAGCTTAGAACCATTGAAACACAAATGCTTTGGGTTGGTAGGACTCCAAGTTTCCGCATGATTTATTTTCCACCTTCTGGAATGCAATTATCTTATTAGCTCATCTAGGTTACTTGAGAATTTTTGCTCAGTAAGTTCAATGACCATAATATTGGTAATCTAGAAGACCGGCATGATATTCTCCCCCATTATCAAGATAATCAAGATCGCTGTCTATATCATTGCTATTATCAGGAAAATTGTTAGAAATTTAAAACTCAGAGTCCACTCTAGGACTACTGAATCAGAGTCTGCACTTAATATCTCCAAAGGATTTATATGTACATCAAAATTAAGATGCATTCCACCACATTATGATACACCTCAGGAGAATTAACAGCCTGGAGGCAAGGTAGTGAAAAAACACTGCTAAATTTGTTAGGTAAAAGGGAATTGCTTAGGACCTATCCATAGCCACTCACCAATGCCAGAGACTGTGTTGCTCTGCTCCGGTCAAGATAAAAGACCTGACAGAACAAACTGTGATTAAGTTTATGTTAGTCGATAGGAATCTCACCATTATCCATCTGGTTTTTGTAAAGGCCAGAAAAGTGAATTGCAGGAAAATATGATGGAGGTCACAACTTCTGTGTATCAAGGTTTCTTAATGACCATGCTATCCTCCCATTACAATAATTATGTCCATCTTTCATCTTATGAATATGCTTCCACCTGCCCTATGTCATTCCAGAATCACAAAATCACCACTTACGTGAATCACCACTTACCACTACTTATGGTAACATCCAAACTATTGATCATGGTGAATGAAATATTCACCACTGGGCTTCTCAAACATGCCCATGGTTCCTTCCTGTGCATTCTTCATTATCTCCTTTGAAGATATTCCATTCCCTTACCATTGGAAAGAGATCAATCAGATATTGGATACAGCTACTTAAGTAGTAAATTCATTCTAATGTGGACATCTCTCTGAGTTTCCTGATATGACATTCTTTCTATATGTTAATTCAATGAAGTTCCAACACATCATCTAAGTTTCTGTATGTCATTTTCATGTCCAAGTTTCAAGGATACATTCCAACAAATTAATAGGATAAATTCTAAGTGGCCCTACATATTGAGTTCTTTATTATAATGGGTGATTCTAAATCAGTAACTTCTCCTATAAACAATCTTATATTTTGTTTCCTTTGGCCTAATCCCCAATCCACACACATTTATCTTCTGCCTGCAGGTATTTCTTCTTAGGGTACAACTTTTCTAGTGTTAACTATTATACAACCTGACTCTGTTTTTGATCTGAAAGCCATGAATATTAGTAAGGGAAGATCTTGAGAAAAGTAATGGCTTTACAAAGTGTCTAGTAAGTCAGGGCAAGTTTTCAGGGGCTAGAAAAGTTCTATTTTGGTAAGATGTTAATTAATGCTTCTACTATCTAGAAGTGATTTTCAAGGGTTAGACATTTTAGGGGTGCTGCTCTTTCATTCCCAGGGATCTGAAATCAAAGATCTTTTGAAACTGCATGTTTAGCTTCTTTTTAAGCCCTATTAGTTTTATAACCAGATCCCAAGACTGCTTTTTTAACATAGAGTTTGTAGGGTTCAAAGATGGTAAGTTTCTCCTTTAAAACTACTGAAAAAAAATCTGCTTTCCATAGCATATCTTAAGAGCTAATTTCTAGGGACACTTGGGTAGCTCACTCGGTTGAGCATCTAGCTCTTGATTTTGGCGCAGGTCATGACCTGAGTCATAGAATCAAGCCCTGCATGGAACTCTGTGCTGAAGGCTGAGAGTGGAGACTGTCTAATTCTCTCTCTCTCTCAATCCTTCTTTTTTTAATGTTTTTTTTTAATTTTATTTATTTCTGAAAGAAATAGACAGCATGAGCAGAGGAGGGTTCAGAGAGAGAGGGAGACACAAAATCTGAAGCAGTCTCCAGGCTCTGAGCTAGCTGTCAGCACAGAGCCCAATGCAGGTCTTGAACCCAGGAACCATGAGATCATGACCTGATCTGAAGTCAGACGCTTAACTGACTGAGCCATCCAGGCACCCCTCTATCCCTCTCTTTTTCTGCCGCTCTCTCCTGCTTGTGTGTGCTCCCTGTAACTCTAAAATAATTTTTAATAGAAAAAATAGAGTTAACTTCTAGCCTTTTATTTTCCTTTGGCAAGGCTTTCAATCCATCAAAACTTTAAAATCCTTATAATTATTTTCCACTGATGAAGTGCAGAAACTAGTTGATATCCCAGCACCTGACTTTCCATATTTACCTCATCCCAAAGAGCCCCAAATGAAAACTTTAGTAATTGTGATGTCACCAAATGACTAGAGTTATTACATGTAATTTCTCATCTGCACACCCATTTCTCAGGTGGGCAAACCAACTTCAAAATCAAGCCCTGAGGGTTTTCTTTTCGGTACCATTCTTAGACCTAGAGTCCTAGTCTGCATTTTTCCTAGAAAAGAAAAGCTTCAAAAAAAGTGAGATGTTAACACTTCACAAGGATGATGGAGGAGACAACAATGGATGGGGTAACAGCTAATACAAAGGGAAACATTAATGAACTAGCCAAATCTCTACAAACAACATGGCTGCTTCCTCAATCTTGGTGGGAGACATTCAGAGAAGGCATATAAAAGTAATGTATCTTGGAATGATCGTCTGTGAATAAGGAAGTATCTGCTTTCTCTCACTGTTTTTCTCACATTGGACAAATCCAATCCTTCTCATAGGTGCCAATGTTCCTGTGATTTTGTGTTGCTAATTTAGCCTTTATAAGAAATTTGTCGGACAACTGAAATATCTATGCGTTTATCCCAGCCAAAGGACAGGTTCAGTGGTCTTTTCTTATTAGTTGGCATCTGCACATGTTGACAGTGGGGACAGCAGTGGAAATAGTAGAAACATACAGGCAGTAAGACTATGGAGATGCAGTGGGCCTTTCATAAGGATCCATAAAGCATACACACACACACACACACTCACACACAATACATCATTTTGCACATGTACAAGATGCTGGATAGAAAGTAAGAAAAAGGGAATTTTACCTTACTTTCACAGAATACATTGTTAGACTATAGAAAGAAAGATAAGTAATGATAATAAAAAAGTTATAGATATTATACTAGAAAAAATAGACAATATTCTAAGATCACTCAGATTTAAAGGATCAGGGAAGATTTTCCGGTAAAATTGCATTAAACCAAGAACTGAAAATAGATTGGGAAATAAACAGATAAAGATCATGAGAGAATGGATAAAGTTAAAATTATATATAAGCAGAAGCTATGCCACACTGGAAGATTTAAGATATTTTAAAGTACTTTAGCTTTCAAAAATGTATTTATAGTAAAGAAGGGATTTTAAACATAGAAAGAGACCATATTTGATTGTAAAAGAGATTATTCTGACTTTAGCTGAAGAAAGAATTGAAAAAGGTGTTACCGGAGACTAGAGGCACATCATGAGGTTATTGTAAGTAATCTAGGAAGGCTGGTAGAATTTTGATATGGGTAGAGTAAAATGGAGACATTAAAAAAGAAAACTAAGAGGTCAAATTCATAGGCTGTGATGACTAAATGCAGTGGGGTAAGTGCAGGGGAAAGCTTCTTGCTTAGAATTTAGCTTTGAAACATATAAATGTAAAAATATAAATATCTATCTATCTATATCCAACATATTATTTCATTTTATGTCTGCTCTTCATTTTTCATTTTGAATTATTTGGAAACAAATTAATAGGAGGGCTTAGAAAAATAATACAGCTCAAAAATCATAATCAAACGAATTTTGAACGTTTTACACTTAATTTCATTAGTTCTTTTTTAATTTTTTTAATGTTTTATTTATTTCTGAGAGAGAGATAAAGACAGCGTGAGCAGGGGAGGGTCAGAGAGAGAGGGAGAAAGAATCCAAAGACAGGCTCCAGGCTCTGAGCTACCTATCAGCACAGAGCCCAATGCGGGGCTGGAACCCACGAACCGTGAGATCATGACCTGAGCTGAAGTCAGATGCTTTACTGGCTGAGCCATCCAGGCGCCCCTACTTGTTAGTTCTTCGTCTAATATTTTCGCTACTTTTTAAAAAAATATTCACAATATTCATATAATTTAATGAATTATAATAATAATGAATAAATAACTTCTTGGAAATAAGGTGGGTACTTTTGATGAGCACTGGGTATTGTATGTAACTGATGAATCACTAAATTCTACATCTGAAAAAATATATCAATTATGTTTTTATAGTTTTATTTCCCCAGAAAACTTTTATTTCACAAAAGAAGAGGGTAAAATTAAACTTAAAACTATTACAACTTACTTGGTACAAATAGATGGTACTAAACTGTATTATTATTCTCACATTCTCCACTCGAGATTTACTCTTTTTTCCATTATCGGATCTAAAACTATGAATGTCATCACCCAGTTTCCTTTGCCCTCTGTTGTCCTATTGGTTGTAACCAATGAGAATTGCCAAGAGGAGATTGAAAGGCATACAGATATGAGATTATTATTTATCCTGCTCAATCTTTGACTCCATTCCACAATGTAGACAGGATCAATAAGATCTTACTCTAATCTTTCCAGGCCCTCTATGAGAGCTAGAGCTAACAGGGTTAAAAGACACCATAAACTAAATGAAAATTGGGAGAGGAGATGGGAAGCATGTAAAATGGACAGTGCGTTAGTATAAGGAATAAAAGCAATTCCTATTAACCAATGAGAAAAAGACAAACTTATAAATACAAAAAAAGAGGAAAATATAAATACGTATTTAACAGAAGAAGGACAAATGATTCAGTACCATGGAAAATTAATCCTATAAAATAGAGAAATTAATACATTCTCCATTTTATACAATGGCAAAATGTGAAGTCTGACAACACCAAGTGATTGAAGGGCAACTAAAGGAACCATTTTTAACATTTAGGGATGGTGGGAGAATATATTTATAAACATATTTTGGAAAATATTTGACATTATCTAGTAAATATGGACATCCACACACCCAAAGACTCAGAAACCAACACTGGAGACATGTTAAACAATTCTAAAAGCAGTATGTTCATATTGCACAAAGAAAAAACAGTCCAAGAAAAAATAAAATAGATGAACTTTTGTGGTATATTCACAAAATGAAATGTTATTAATAGTAGAAATGAATGGACTACAGCTGCTTCTAACATGAGTGAACCTTAGAAATATAATAATGATTATAAAAAGAACTGCTAATAAAATTATTGAATTAAATATGTAAACACGTGTTTATATATGCATGCATAGTAATTTTTAAAGCAGTAGAAAAAATACCATCAACATAGTGTGTTTAGGTACACATTTACTAAAACCATACACATATACTGCATAAAAGAAATAATAAAATTTCCTAATGAGAGTTACTTATTGGCATAAAAAAAGGAGAAAAGATTTTTTTAATGTTTATTATTTATTTTTGAGACAGACAGAGTGTGAGCAGGGGAGGGGCAGAGAGACGAGACATAGAATCCAAAGCAGGATGCAGGCTCTGAGCTGTCAGCACAGGTCTGACACGGGGCTAGAACTCACAAACTGTGAGATCATGACCTAAGGTGAAGTCAGAAGCTTAAGTGACTGAACCACTCAGGGGCCCCCAAAATGGAAAGATTTTTATAGAAAGATATGCAGGATTTAATAATGATCTATGTCTTACTTTGGGCAGCAGGCATACAGAGGTTATTATTGTGCTTTTATAGATTTTGTATATTTTACGATTTATTTTGAATATAGATAATGTTTAATAATAAAAACAGAAAAACACTAACATTTCAAATACTAGTTGGAAAAAACTTTTTAGTGTGTGGTATGTGTGCATGTGTGTGTGTGTGTGTATAATATCCTCATCTCTATGCATTTATGTACATGAGTCTTAGGTGTATAATTACATTGTAATCTACAAATACATGTAATATGATTCTTATGCTCACTATGAAATTCCTGTGGAGCTGACAAATATGCCGTCTCCATTTTATTTCAATATCTTTCTTTGAGGGCACTTGGGTGGTTCAGTCGGTTAAGCGTCCGACTTCAGCTCAGGTCATGATCTCAAGGTTCTCAAGGATCTCAAGGATCCCCGCGTAAGGCTCTGTGCTGAACACTTGCTCGGAGCCTGGAGCCTGCTCTGGATTCTGTGTCTCCTCTCTCTGCCTCTCCCCCACTCACTGTCTGTCTCACTCTGTCTCTCAAATATAAATAAATGTAAAAAAATCTTTTTTTTTTAAATTTATTGCAGCAACATATAATGAAGAAAAATGATATTTCAGACTCAAAAGGCAGAAAAGCACATATCAAATAAAACTATCTCCTTTTACGTCCCATGAAGAACTCACTCTGCTCACTGTGGAAAATGAAATATCGCACATGTTAAAATGCTCTCTGCAAAATATGCATTAACAGCACTGAATAAACTTTATATTTAATGCCCATAAAGCAGATTTATTAATTAAGCTGAGCCTGGCATACTTTAGACCCAGAGGGCTGTCCACAGAATGTACTTTCATTTAGCTTGGCTGTATTCAGAACTGGAGGCCATATCTTCCAAGTAATATTTTATAGGAGTAGATTGGCCATCACTAATTTAAAGCCTTCCACCTGAGTAGCCCCCTCCGTGGTGTCAGAGCATGCTGTAGCATTTTCCCAGTTTCTAATGTATTAAAACTCTTTAAAGATCTGATTTCTGTTTCACGTGTCTTACAGCTATTTTTTCACAAGAGTAGTTAAAAGCTTGTAGCTGAAGGGAGTAACAGTTTAGAAATGCTACTACCTCTTTACTAATAGAAGAGCTAATCACAATTAGTTGACAGACATTATTAATATATTCTGCCACATGTAAATTTTGTCCTCGTGATAGATTTCTACTTCTGCACGACATCTTCAAACCAGATCTCAAAGGAAATACCAAGCCTATTGTTAATATAGGAGATACATTTTTGAAAAGAAAACATGTTTGTAATATCTTAACAAGCATGCTCTCTTTTCATTTATATATATATTTTCATTTTTTCAATATGCATTTTTGAGAGAGAGTGAGAGAGAAAGTGGGGAGGGACAGAGAGAGATAAGGAGACCGAGTATCCCAAGCAGGTTCTGCTCTGACAGCACAGAGCTCGACTCAGGGCTTGAAATCATGAACCATGAGGTCATGACCTGAGCTGAAGTCGGAGGCTTAGCTTACTGAGACATTCAGGTGCCCCTCATTTATTTTTAATAAAAGGACAAGTTATTTAATTTGTTAAATACATTAAATATAAACATAATTCATGTGTCACTCTATCTATACATATATAATAATTCTTCCAGGTTTTGGAAAACACTTTTTTAAAATTAGTTCTTATCAAATAACTCTTTGTTGAAATAGAGTTTCAATTCTCTGAATAGACTTCATTTTTTTTCACTTTTTCCATAATTAAATCTAAACCAGAAGCTGGTACTAAAATCTTCTGAAGGAAATTATAAAGAAATTAAGGGGATGCATTAGAGAGAGATGAAGCAGGGCATTATATACACCATCAAAGAATCCCCCAGAGGGGTGCCTTGAGTGGTTCAGTCAGTTAAGCCTCTGACATCAGCTCAGCTCATGATCTTGGGGTACATAGATATGACCCCCGCCCCGTCCCCACTCTGTCTGCTTTGGATTCTGTCTCTCCTTCTATCTGTACCCCTGTCCTGCGTAAGCTCTGTCTCTGTGTGTCAAAAATAAATAAATGTTAAAAAAGAATTAATCTCCTAGAAGAATATATATTCATAGGTACACAGTAACATTTCTAAGTGAAACCCAGCGTTCATCAAATCTTTACTAAACTCTTGGCTCGTGCATGTAAGGTGCCTACAGATATAAAAAAATATCAGCTCTGAATCTGAGGCTAGGGAGAGATGATTTAAGGTTAGTGAATATGCAAAAAGTATAAAACAGAGGCTCCTGGGTGGCTCAGTCGGTTAAGCGTCCCACTTCAGCTCAGGTCATGATCTCACAGTTCCTGGGTTTGAGCCCCGCGTCGGCCTCTGTGCTGACAACCAGCTCTGAGCCTGGAGCTTGCTTCAGATTCTGTGTCTCCCTCTCTTGCTGACCCTCCGTTGCTCATGCTGTCTCTGTCTCTCTTTCAGAAATAAATTTAAAAAAAAATTTTAAAGAATTTTTTTTAAAAGTATAAAACTGAAAGGGTAATTCAAGTGGGGTAGGGAACAATTGTAAAAATCAATTCCAGCTTTGGTACACATGTTATATCTTCCTTGACTACTTAGCCTATTAGAATGTGCAAACACAAAATGGATTCAAAGACAATACAAGACTTTGGCAATATATATTTATTGTTTGTGACATTAATGAGTTCCCTTTGCTTTCTCAAAATATTAGAGCAGGTCATGGCACATATACTTCAAACCATCCAGGGGCCTCACCATATTTGCTTCCTCCCATGGGATGACATAAGGGAGGGTAGAGAAATGAATAAACAAAAGTTTTAAAAGCATAGTACACATAATGCTTGCTCAGCAAAAAATCAGCTTATTAAATACTTAGCCCAATATATTTTGTCACTTTTCTGCAGATTATCATTTATGCAATAAATATATCACACTTTCTATCACTTGCTATTAAAGTTATATTACCTGTATCATCAAATATTGAAAAATAGATAATTTAAAATAATTTATTATGTGTTCATTTTATTTTTATGAATTTTGCTTAAGATGCACTCTCTTTTTTCCTCTGCCCCTTTCCCTCAGTCATGCTCTCTCTAAAAATAAAAATAAAATATTTTCATGCTAGTATTTCATGCCACCATCTCTTCTAAATAGTTTTGTACATTTCTATCCACGAAACAGATAATCTAGCTAAAATTGGTATATTCTAATAATAGATTCAATAACTCCTTTAACTGAAAAGCTCAAGCATAAACAGCCTCAGATGTAGCTTGATAAAGGAATCAGTGACTTCCTAAAACATATTTTTTCTTTCTTGGGTGGACAGGTAGACCTGTCTCCATTCTCAAATGTCTCTACACAAATGATTTTCTGAGAGCTCCAAAAACCTCAGATGCATACCTTTCAAGGGTTGAGTCCAGCAGAAAAGACACAACACGCTTCCCTAAAGAGCTGAAACATCTTACATTTGGTCTTATTGGCTCTGACCGGTCTGAGCTGGGTTATGTGTGCATCCCCTGCTTGTGCTTTTCCTAAAGCATTTAGAGTGAGAGGATAGTTTCTGGAAATAAGTAACAAGATGAGATGTGGTCAATGGTGGGGGAGGGGAATAACAAATAAGAAATGTCCACTACAACTCTCATGCCTTGTACCTGTTCCCATGCCCAAGGAAGAATGTGTTAGCATAGTAAGCTTCAGAGTAAGGGTATGTAGAGCAGTTTACAGAATGATTTTGGTATTGGACTGGGAACCATTATATTCATAGAATTGCTTTTCATAGAAACAGTTTGTGTGTGTGTGTGTGTGTGTGTGTGTGTGTGTGTGTGTGTGTGTGTGTGTGTGGTGGGAAGGGTTGCTTACACATTCCAGGGGCCTAAGTATGGGTAAAGCTGCTATGAGGAGAAATTTGTGCCAGAACAAGGAAAAGAAATGATGACTTGGCAGAAAATGTGCATTTCAAGATATACACTTTATTCAAAAATCTTTAATAGTCTCCAAATCTTTGGTAAACTTGCCAAATCTCAAATTCTGAGCAGACATCATTATTTTGAAGGTTCCTATCAGGTTTGAAACCCAAATTACAAGGACTTGATACCAAAGAGTGTGACTAATCAAAATCCACTGTCCTTTTCTTTTTTTTTTTTTTTTTAACATTTGTTTATTTTTGAGAGAGAGAGAATGTGAATGGGGGGGTTGCAGAGAAATAAGGGGACAGAGATCCCAAGCAGGCTCCGAGCTGACAGCAGAGAGCCCAAGGTGTGGCTCGAATTTAGGAACCATGAAATCACGACCTGAGTAAGCTGAATTCAGATGCTCAACCAACTGAACGACCCAAGCATCCCTCAAAACCCACTATCTGAGTGAAACCCAAGCACATAAGCAAGTTGAATTCAGATATTACAGGGACAAGTTTTGATTAAATGACGTTGTGGGTTCAGTGATTTGACCCAAGATCACTATAGTATTGAGGATAGTATTCTTTGAGGGTACTTTTCTCAGTTCAGTAGAATATAGGGGACCACTAAACACTCAATATTGTATGTCCAAAGTTACCATGATGATGAGAATTTCAGTTTTAAAGAGAAACTTGACAGAATGCCTGGGTAGCTCGGTTGGTTAAGCCTCAGGCTTTGGCTCAGGTCATGATCTCACCATTTGTGAGTTCAAGCCTGGCCTCAGGCTCTGTGGTGGCAGCTCAGAGCCTGGAGCCTGCCTCAGGTCGTCCTTCTCTCTCTGCTCCTTCTCCACTCATGCTCACGTGTGCGCTCTCTCTCTCTTTCTCTCTCCCCCTCATAAATAAATAAACTTGAAATAATTTTTTAAATAAATAAATAAAGAGAAACTTGGCAATGAATCCCATGCTTTCCAACTGCAATCCGTGTGACCTTCCATACATTATTTAACCTACCCAATCTCAGTTTCCCAAATGGTCAAGTTTGTCCTTTGACCTTTGCCACTGCACCCGTGGCCACAATCATGATGGTTCCTTCCAAAATATTTCTCACTTTCTTTCCTACAGATAGCTTTCAACTTGGAAAGCAGAAACTTAAATAAATATTTATTTATTTGCTTCATCAACTAGCATTTAAGACACCCTTACTAGTTATGGATCATTTTTTGTTTATAAATAAAAATAGCAAAAAAGATTCAACCACAATCAAGATCAAAAGCTTAATAGAGAAATAAACAAGATCCTCTACCCTCAAGTGAATTTCTTAAATTGATATCTAAGCAATCAGAGATGGACAAAGATAGGAAAGAATGAATTTATATTTTAGTATCCATAATTCATAAGTAGTATCACTTTTGTAGAATTTCTGACATCCTTTGCTTTTTAATTTAGTGAAATATACTTTCTATTGCTGAATGGAAGCTTCAAATGTATATTTGGTCCAATCTGTTACTGGTCTAACATACATCATCCATTGAAATAATGTTTCTTTCAGTAATATTAAAATATTTAATCATATATTCTTAGAATTCCTTATTGCTTTAGGTTTTATTTTTATTGTATTTTAAAAGTATTTAAAAATAATATAGTATATTTTGTTATTTTTCAATGTAAATTTCATCATTATTTCAGACAATTTTTTCTCAAGAACTTTGTACTTTGTACAGCATAGGGAATATAGTCAATAATACCAAAATAATTTGTGTAGTGATAGATGTTAACTATACTTATCATGGTGAGCACTTCACAATGTATATAATTGTTGAATCACTATATGATACACCTGACACTAATATAACATTCATGTCAACTATACTGTGATAAAAATTATATGTTTCATAATGAATACTTTTTCAGAGGAAAATATAACTTAGTTCAACACAATAATTTACATGCAGCTTATTAGGCATTCTCTAATGCATAATACAAGGTATAATAAATTTTAGTTGCTTTTCTTTCTCAGAAAACTGACCTCATAATCCCAAATTCATGTATCAGGTGGAAAATGGATACTCGTCAAATGTAGACCATACAATAGACAGATCAAATTTGGCTTCATATTGTGGCAGATAGGACAAATGCAAAACTACTGTCATAACAACTGAGTATTAGCAACTTTCCATTAGATAAGCATGAGAAAGATAATTTATTTTTCACTATAGAACAGCCCCCAACTCCTTTGAAACCCTTAAAACTTGTTTCTAAGGAAGTACTTTTGTAAAAGTTGTCTATTTTTTAATGTTTATTTATTTGATGTGTGTGTGTGTATGTGTGTGTGAGAGAGAGAGAGAGAGAGAGAGAGAGAGAGCACACCAGTAAGGCAGGGCAGAGAGAGAGAAATTAAGAATCTAGTAAGCTACAGACTCTGAGCTGTCAGCATGGAGTGAGATCATGACCTGAGCCAAAACCCAACCAACCGAGTCTCCCAGGAGCTCCTAAGATACCCATTTTCAAAAACGGATCTCTAACTCTGTCCGTTTGAAACTAAAAGCAGATTGGCCTAAGCTTTTGATCAGAATGTAATGACTTATTAGATAATAGAGTTTTTCTCAAATGTTAAAGTATTGACATTTAGCAGTTTTAGTTTAGAAGCACTTCCATAAACATCATTCACTCATGCATTCAACTATTATTTCAAGTAGAGTCTAATACATGCAAGGCAAAGTTAAAGATGCTAAATAAAAAGTTGGTAAGTCTTGGGGCGCCTGGGTGGCTTAGTCGGTTGAATGTCCGACTTTCGTTAGGTCATGATCTCGCGGTTCCTGGTTTCGAGCCCCGCGTCGGGCTCTGTGCTGACTGCCAGCTCAGAGCCTGGAGCCTGTTTCAGAATCTGTGACTCCCTCTCTCTCTGACCCTCCCCTGCTCACGCTGTCTCTCTCTCTCTCTCTCCTAGAAATAAATAAAACATTAAAAAAAAAAAAGTTGGTAAGTCTTGGCTCATTCTTTAAGGAAAGACAACATTTGGGGAGGTGGTATAGGGAGAGACACAATAGACAGCAGGAAGTTTTATAATGCACTGCAGTAAGGGCAATGGGCCATTAGCACACATATTAAACTCAGTTCACAAACTCAATGTTGAGACATTAGAATCCCATCTTTTCATACTGCAGTTTATTCCTACTATGTTTGGGAGAATGTTTTTTTAATGTTTATTTTTTGAGAGACAGTGAGACAGAGAGAGAGAGAGAGAATGAGTGGGGAAGAAGGAGAGAGAGAGGGAGACATAGAATGTTAAGCAGACTCCAGGCTCTAGCTGTCAGCACAGAGCCGGACCCAGGACCTGAACTCATGAACTGTGAGACCATAACCTGAGCAGAGGATAGACACTTAACTGACTGAGCACTCAGGAATCCCTGTTTGGGTGAATTTTTAAATCATCTTTTCAGGATGCCACAAGCCCACAAAACAAAATTATGCCATCATTCCAGGACAGTATATTTCCATGGCAACAATGTGAGGCATGGTAAGTTATCCTCCTCCTATTCAGTGATGGCACTCTAGCTTGCACTGCACACTAGTCTCTCTGCATCATCAGTACTTGGGGCAGAGGCATTTTTGAGGGACTTAAGATCATCTAAATATTAAATATTAAACTTAAAACTGTAAATCTTATCAAAGAAGATTTACACAGGAAAAAATTTATAACCTTAAGTTAGGCAAAGACTTTGGGGATACTGCTTTAAAATCTAACTCCTAAAAGAAAAAAAATGACACATTGTACTTTTAAATATTCAATTGTTTTGCTTTGTGAAAGATGTCATTAAGAGAATGCAACCAAAAGTCACACATAGGGATATATATTATAAATCACATTTCTGAGAAAAGACTTGTAAGTACACTCAAACTGCACAATAAGAGAAGATAATAAACTGGGTAAAAGATCTAAACAAACACATTGCCATATGAAATATCTGGATGACAAAGAAATGTAAGAAAAGATGTTCATAATAACATAAATGATCCTTAGAAAAGTATAAATTAAAATTGAAGTAGATACAACTACACAGATGTTAAAATACCTAAAACCAAAGATTGTCAATGCATTTTGCTAAATAAAAGAAGCCTTAGAATTATGGAATTAATAAGTCATAGGAATAAAAGGTACAGTATATGGAATATAGTCAATGACATTGTAATAGTGATGTGGGGAGACTGATGGTAGCTACATTTTTTGGTGAGCACTGCATAATGTATAAACTTGTTGGATCACTCTATTTGTCACCTGAAACTAATGTTGGATGTCAAATAAAAATAATAATAAATAAACTAAACATAAAAGGCAACATATCATACAGTTCTATTTATAAGCCATTTTGGAAAAGACAAAACTGTAGGGATGGAAAGAAATTCTTGGTTTCCAGAGATTGGTCATGGAAGGAAATGTTGGCCACAAAAAAAAAGAGACATGAAGGAATTGCTGAGGTAATAGAACTGTTTTGTATCATGATTGTTTGGTAAATTTAAGACTCTGCAAAATTTACAGAATTTTAGACCATGTAAATAGAATTTTACTGTATGTAAATTTTAAAAAATAATTATGCAGATTATTGTAGAAAGCTAAAATGAAATACTAAAATATAACAACTATTTTATAATTTTGCAATTATAACTACACTGAAAGAGAGGATGTAACCCAAGTTACACTGGAAAACATTATTTTGAATACATAATATAACACGAAAGACAAAGACGACTATATAAAAGCTTGTCTTCTGAGAGGGTGTGGATTAATAGCTTTCCAGATACTGGTTTCTAAATGACTTTCTCAAATAAAATGAGCAATGACTCCTTGCAGATGCAATGAATTCTACGGTTCAGAGAGAAAGAGTTCACCAAGATCTTGGAGAATATTGTGATGCCTAAATAAGTAGCCAGTCAGAATAAAATCCAATAGGCAAATGTGAATGGAGTGAAAGAGGATGATAAAATTTATCTTAAAACATCCACATTAATAACTGTTACAGGCAAGATCCACTCACCAACAAATTTTAGTTGTCAAAATCTTAAGAAAAAAAAGAATTTCTGCATGTTCACAAATTATCTCCCCTCCTCCATCCCTCCCTCCTCTCTCTCTCTTTCATTTATATATTTCATATACATATATTTCATATATATTATCATAGATATATTTCATATATATATTTCATATATATTTCATATAAATATTTCATATATATATTCATATATACATTTCATATATACATTTCATATATACATTTCATATATACATTTCATATATATATTTCATATATATATTTCATATATACATTTCATATATATATTTCATATATATATATTTCATATATATATTTCATATATATATACATGTGAAAATAGTAACTGAGGAGTGAAAAACCTGAAAGACCACCTTAGCCAATGATTGAGGTTAACATGAATAGTAACAGGACATCATGATGTCATATAACCTCAATTTAAATGCACTGACAGGGCACATCAGTTGTGTGGAGTACTTGCTAAAAATGAAAAAGCAAATCTACGTGAGAAAACAAGCAAATCCAAATAGAAGGACATTCTACAAAATAACTGACATGTACACTTGAAAAGTGTCAAGGTCATGAAAGATGAATACTGAGGAACTGTCAGAGATTAGAAGATACTAAGAAAGCATGACAACTAAATGCAATGTAAAATCTTAGATTAGATCCAGAAAGAATCTGGAAAAGAAAAAGTATGTTAATGGAAAAATTTAAAAATACAAGTGAAGTTTGTAGGTTAGTTACTAGAATTGTACCAGGATTCATTTCTTAGTTTTCATAATTGCATGATGGCTACAGAAGATATTAACATTAGGGGACACTGGGTTAGAAAGCAAATGTAGCATTATTACAAGTATTAATAATTGAATTTAGGAGGCAATTATTTGAGTGTATGGTATATATACATATATAATCATCAATATATCAATTATATATAAATATATTTATAAATATGTAAATATACATAAAGTAATAATATCTGTCCCAGGGAAGATGGAAAAGAAGAATATATTTATTAAATATTTGGAAAGCCAAAACTATGAAGAGGGATTGATCTATGTGATGATATACAGTGAGGAGTGGGTAATATTAACATTTATTTTCTGATTTCATGCTTCAGCAATTATATGTTGATGATATTAGCAATTATAGATGAAAAAGCTTTAGCTACATATTAAGAAAAGAAAATGAAGTTTATACCAGAGATGTTATATTCAAGGTACTGTGGGACATGTAAATATACTAGAAAAATTTGGAAGTTTAGATCTAAACAATTGTACTGTAAGAGTAATACATGGAGAAAGGTAAGAGTGATTTTACCATCCTCACACAACTAGAAAGCATTGAAACCGTTCTCCTTTCCTCTAGGTTTGTGATGGTCATTAAAAGATTTAACCTATAGAATAAAGTACTATACAAAAATGTAAGTAAATAATAGGATATTCTTCACTGATAAGCTGTTCAACTAGAATCAGTGGAATCCACATGGAATCTGTCCAAAATATAGGCAATAAGATCTGCAGAGCAAAGTGTAGGAATATTATAGTCATGTTAGACCTAAAGAACAAATAATACATGATTGAAAACAAAACTCTAATGAAATGATAGTAATTGAGAATATAAAGTTTACATAAAAGTAAAAAAAAAAAACTTTTTTAGGGGACAAAGTACATTTATTACCAAATAGGAATGAAAGCCTTACACAACCTGTTGTCATGAACTTGGGGTAGTTCTCTCTGTTGTGAGGAGGCACCAGTAGTTTCTTGTATGAATGGTCCATTCCAGGCATATAGAGCAACATTCTGCTGCAGGATTAGCCACCCCAACATGGCCCCCGGTGAAGTGGAGACCTGGACCCCGTGGACCAGGAAAGATGTGCTGCTCATAAGAACTGAGAGTATCTCCACTATGGTCAGGAACAAGGATTTCCACTTTCACCACTGTTATTTAACCAAATACTGGAGGTCCTAACCACAGCAATCATGCAATAAAAAGAAATAAAGGGCATCCAAATAAAAAACAAACAGGACGAAGTAAAACCCATAGTATTTGCTTATCCCTATGATCCCTATATTGAAAACCTGAAAGATCCAACCAAAAAATGACTAGAACTGATACACAAATTCAATAAAGTTGCAGGACACAAAATCAATGTAGAGAAATCTGTTGCATTTGGAAAAATATTCCATGTTCATGGACTGGAATAACAAATATTGTTAAAATACATATATTATCCAAAGCAATCTATATATTTAATACATTTCCTATCAAAATACCAACAGCATTTTTCACAGAACTAGGAAAAAGATTCCTGAAGTTTGTGTGGATCCACAAAAGATCCTGAATAGCCAAAGCAACCTTGAAAAAGATAAGCAAAACTGGAGGCATCACAATTCCAGACATCAAATTATACTATAAGGCCATAGTGATCAAAACAGTATGGTACTGGCACAGATCAATGGAAGAGAATAGAAAACCCAGAAACGAGCCCACAACTACACCACCAGTTAATCTTTGACAAATCAGGAAAGAACACACAATGGAAGACAGAGTCTCTTCGACAAATGTGTAGGGAAAACTGTATAGCAACATGCAAAAGAATGAAACTAGACCACTTTCTTGTACCACTCACAAAAAATAAATTCAAAATGGATTAAAGACCTAAATGTGAGACAGGAAACTGTTAAAATCCTAGAAAAGAACACAGGCACTAACCTCTTTGACACTGGCCTTAGAAACTTCTTACTAGATATATCTCCTGAGGCGAGGGAAACAAAAGTAAAAACAAAGTACTGTGACTTCTTTCATTGATCTGTGTGTCTATTTTGTGCTGGTACCATACTGTTTTGATCACTACAGTAATCAACTTTGTAATATAACTTTAAGTCTGGAATTGTGATGCCTACAGTTTTGCTTCTTTTTCAAGGTTGCTTTGGCTATTCATCAAGTACTGATACACACTATAATATGAATGAACCTTGAAAGCAGTATCCTAAGTGAAAGAAGCCACTCATGAGGACCGCATATTGTATGATTCCATTTATATCAAGTATCCAGAATAGGCAGATTCATGAGAACAGAAAGTAGATTAGTGGTTGCCTAGGGCTGGGGACAGGTGCACTGGTGCTGACAGGAAAAGTACCCAGGACTTTTTTTTTTTTTTTGAAGGTAACGGAACTGTTCTAAAGTTGATTATGATGATGAGGGCACTACTGTATGAAGATATTAAAAGCATTGAAGTATATGCTTTAAATGGTTGAAATGTTTAGCATATGAATTACATACTCTTAAAACTTTTTAAAAATAATATTCAAGTGCTAAGACTGACAAATGATAGCCTCACTGCAGGACAGTGGGGAATGTGTCTCCCAAGTTAAGGGTACTACTGTCATTCTGTTCAAGCCTAATTTTGTCAAATAGGAATAGGGTCAAAAGTCGTCAATTTTTCCAAGTTTGCTTAAAAGAAAAAAAAATCTCTGAAAATCTTACTATTAATGTAAATTCTCTCAATGTGAAATATTGCAAACTAATTCCACACTGGCCAAACAGCACATTTGAAGTCAAGTCTCATCACACAAGTTGCCATTTTGTAATACTCTATCATTTCTGTTATAGTAATGTCTTTCACAAAGTTTTTATTACAGGACAATGTAACCTCAATATTAATTTATTCATGCTACCAGTAATTTAGGTATCTATTGTCATATTAATCATAGATATTTATGGAAACTTTATAACGTTCCTGGACTGAATATGAACTCTTGTA
The DNA here is from genome assembly GCA_017311185.1 of Proteles cristata cristata. Lineage (NCBI taxonomy): Eukaryota > Metazoa > Chordata > Mammalia > Carnivora > Hyaenidae > Proteles > Proteles cristata. Next base: position 88,562 of record JAESUZ010001257.1, read on the forward strand.
CACCAATTCTATTGGTTAGATATTATTATCCCCATTTTACAGATGAGAAATGTGTGCTCCAAAGAGTTAAATTACTTGGCTGAAGTCTCACAGTTATGATCCTGAACCGGAATTTAAAAGCAGGCATCTGATGCCAAAATTCTTCACAATTCTGCTATCCTTTATGTGTCTTCTTGGGCACATGGTCTCTGCCTTCAAGTCCCTTGGTATCTAATAGGGAGAAGACATGACAATTCCAGGACAATGTGATAAGTGCACTAAAGACATACAACAATAGGATATAAAGGAAAGCATTTTAACTTATGGGTAACCATTTAGCTGATGCTTTTGATGTATAAAGTGATTTTGCCAGAAAGAAAAAGAGGAATAAGTTATTTGAACTAGAGATTGCTTAGAATGTACAAAACACAAGATTGAAGAGTCAGAAAGTTACTCCAGAATCATAAATACCATGATGTAACATAGAAAACAAGGGGAATTCACTTGGAAATCTGATGAGTGATAGATGGAGACAAATGACGAAAGAAGTAATTAAATGTTCTAAGGGGTGAGGAGCCTTTGAAGCTTTGTGTTTTACAAGAAACATGATGGCATTTAGAGTAGAGGCCTATTTGAAAAGAAAGAAGTAAGATAATCATTTATAAAAATGATTACAACAGTATTTAAGGAATGATAAACGCTGATAGAGTAGCAACAACTTGGCTTTGTTTATCAATGTGTGCTTAACTGGTTAATGATGTGATTGTGTGTGTGTGTGTGTGTGTGTGTGTGTGTGTGTGTGTGTGTGTATGTACATGTGTAGTGTTTCCTCAATCATTTAAGATCTTAAAATAGTATTTGAGCATATCAAATGTTAGCTATTTAGGCTGCATTTATAACACATGTAATCTCTATATTAAATTCAAAAAGGCTTAATAAGTTTTTTCATAAGTCAATTGTAAGAAAGTGGACAAAAAATTTTGATTTCAGGTACTGTAGAAAACACAATAATTACTAACATAGATAAGAATATAGCAATGTCATTCTAACTTAAGTTTCATATATGTCTTGAGAAGAAAAACTTCCCCTTTACCATTGGAAAGACTTCAGATTATAAGGTTAAGTTTTGTGAAATGTATAAAACCTTATGAAGGCAAACCAGGATGAATATGTAGAAATACAATTTAAAGTATACTCATTGGAAGCTTGATTCATAACCTGTTACATGGTTTCATATTCCTCCGTTTAGAATATGTATTACTGAGAATAGAACACCTAGCATATAAAATTTTGGTGGACAATACATTTCTAAAACATCTGCCACATTTTAATTAAATGCCCTTCTTTGTAAATTTTTAAGATTCCATTATGGGCTGACATGGAACAAAAATGCAGGGTTTTTTTTTTCTTTGAAAAAGGAAAACAGTGCCACCTAATGTTAACTATCACTAGTAATACATGTTGAAGTTTACATAATCCTGCAGGAAAAAAAAATTAACTTTCAAAATAGTTTCTTAAAATAATTTTATGATTAATTAAATGACAATTTGAGATTTGTATAAAAGGAAAATAAAACCTATATTTGATGCTATGCTTTGTAAAATATAAAATACATTTTCTGAGATTTTCCTCAAGCCTCTCATTTAACTTTTACCTGACTTGAATTGCTACATAAAGTATTCCGTGAGGGGGCATATTTGTGGGGAGTTCCCTTACATTCTGTTTGCACTGACACAGAAGTAGTTAATAAATATTTACTGGTTTAAGTTCTCCTACATAATATGGCTGTGATAACAAAAATTTAAATTCTAAATATAGATAAAAGAAAAAAATGACAGGAAAGAGGGAATACATATTTAGCAGTGTATTTTAAAGTTACAAAGATAATGCATAATCATTACAGAAACTGAAAAAAAATCCAAAAAGTAGAAGGAAAAAGAAATGGTTTCATTAGCCACAAATAATCTTTTTTTTTCAATCTAGACTATTTCCTTAGCAAGTTGTTTAGTGTTTTTTCAAGTTGTTTAGTGTTTTTTCATGAGCATAAATTATTTAGGGACGCCTATGTGGCACAGTTGGTTAAGCACTGAACTCTTGGTTTGTGCCCCCATTATGATCTCACAGTTTTGTGAGTTTGAGCCCGGTATCTGGCTTTGTGCTGACTGGGGAGCCTTCTTGGGATTCTGCCTCTCCCTCTCTCTCTGCCCCTCCTCCACTCATACTGTCTCTGTCTCTCTCAAAATAAATAAATAAACAAAAATGTGATTTAAAAATTATTTAAAACCTTTTAAATCAATTTGAGCTTTAAATCTAACTTAGATATTATTTTTAAATTTACAAACCTTAATTTAGTGTTTCCATCATATTTATTCAAATGGAATAGTGTCACTTACTTAACTAATTTACTATTTAGGGGTATTAGGATGGACCGTATTTTAATACATTATCAAATTTAAGTAATGTTATGGTGTGTATCTTTGCCACATATTCTTTCAACAATATATTTTAAGACTTTATCTTTATACCATAAGGAGTTAATTCATGTAGCTTCATAATGTTGTTGATGTTCTGAATTTTCCCACCTATAACTTTTAATTTCATGTGATTTTTTAAAAAGTTAGAAAAATATCAGTAAAAAAATCTTTATTTTAATATTAAGAAATCCAAAATCCCAAAATTATCATTTTGAGTCTAAATTAAAACCCTAATCTTTATGTATTAACTTAATACTATCCTGCTATGTATTAAAATATAAAGAAAATTACACTTCTGATTTTATTTATGCCCATGTGACTGAACATTATTCTTTAACTTTTCATAAAAATTAATTTTATGGTCTCCATTTAAATGTAATTTAACTCCCTGTTATTTCTCTAACATAGTAGAATAGACTTAAGTTAGCACATGAGAAACACAAATTCCTACTAATGTTGAATTGAGTAGATATGTTAATCAATATTCCTAAGGCCGTCTTTTTCCTATGGAATTGATAAAATAGTATTTACTGAAGTATAATGTAGATACAGCAGCTTGCCATGACCATAATTACACAGCTCGATGAATTTTCACATAGTGAATATGCACATTTAACCAGAAGCCAGTTCAAACAGAACATGTTAGCTCTCCAGAGCTCCCTTTCATCTCTCATGTTTATACTTTTCTTCCACTACACCACCCTCCACACCCAAACAAAGGTAACCACTCTTCTGAGTTTTAACACCACAGATGGTCAATTTACAAGTGGAATTCTGTAATTTGTATATTTATGTGGTGGATTTCTACTACTCAAAAGTATGCGCCTGGGTGGCTCAGTCATTTAAGCGTCCGGCTTCGGCTCAGGTCATGATCTCACGGTTTGTGCTTCGAGCCCCGCGTTGGGCTCTGTGCTGACTGCCAGCTCAGAGTCTGGAGCCTGTTTGATTCTGTGTCTCCCTCTCTCTGACCCTCCCTTGCGCACGCTCGTGCTCTCTCTCTCTCTCTCTCTCTGAAATAAATAAAACATTAACTTTAAAAAAAACATGTAAGCTTCATCCATGTAGATGCAAACAGTTACAATATGTCCATTATCATTAGTCTGTAACAGTCCATTGTTAAAATACACCAGAAGTTACTTATATACGCCATAGGCAAAGAAACTGTGCTGCACAGGCCAAATCTGGCCCATCTCTTTGTGTGTCCCTAAAGCTTTAGGGACACAAAGACACATCCATTTGTGTATTTTCTGTGGTTACTTTACACTATAGAGAAGAGGAAAAGTTGTGACAGAGATCACATGTCCTGCCTATGGTACTAAATAATTTACTCTCTGGCCTCCTGTAAAAAAAAAAAAAAATGCTGATCTATGCTACATATGATGAGCATTTATTTTGTTTCCAGCTTGGAGCTTTTAAGAGCAGTGCTATTATGGGGCGCCTGGGTGGCTTAGTCGGTTAAGCATCCGACTTTCACTTAGGTCATGATCTCACAGTTCGTGGGTTCGAGCCCTGCGTCGGGCTCTGTGCTGACTGCCAGCTCAGAGCCTGGAGCCTGTTTCAGTCTGTGACTCCCTCTCTCTCTGACCCTCCCTGCTCACGCTGTCTCTCTCTCTCTCCTAGAAATAAATAAAACATTAAAAAAAATTAAAAAAAAAAAGAGCAGTGCTGTTATGAGCAGTATTGAAAATGTGTTTTGGTAAATATATAAACACATTTCTACACAGTTTATATCAAGAACTAGAATCCAAGTTCAGTGGGTCTAAATATGGTTACTGTCAGATGATATTGCTAAAGAGTTTTTGTGTTTTTTTAAATAAATTTACCAGCTTCCATAAGTATCCCAATTAATCCACACCTGCTTCTGGGCTGACTTGGCATATCTTCATTTTATCCAGTTTGTTGGGTGTGGAGTGGTGTCTCATTGTGATTTGGTATCTGTTTCCCTACTAATTAAGTTGGCCATCTTTTAATATGTTTAGTGGCCATTTGGTTATCTTCCTTCATGAAGTGCCTATTCAAGTAAGTCCTTTTTCTCTTTCCTTATTGGGCTCTTTTCCTTCTCTCTGTTGCAGAAATCTATAAATATATAATGGATGTGAGTCATTTGTAGATATGTTTATTGCAAAATATTTTTTCCTATACTGTGTTTTGCCTTTTCACTCTCTAAATTATGTCTTTAAAAAGTGAAACTGTGAACTTTAATGTGGTGTAATCTATTCATTTTTTCTTAAATATTTGGAAGTGTTGTTGTTCCTCTTAAGAAACTGAACACTCCAAATTCATGAGACGATTTTCCTATGTTGTCTTTTAAAAGATTTACTATGTTACCTACACATGTAGATCTTCAAGGTACCTAAAGTTAATTTCATTGTGTAAGGTGAGATCATGTTTTTTTCTTTTGTTTTCAGTATAAATATGCAATTTATCCAACATCATTTATTGAAAATATAATTCTTTCCATCCTGCCCAGCAACATCATCTTTACCATATTAGATTTTAATGTCTTTTTCTCCACATGTTAATGTTCCATATTTTTTGAAATATCTATTATATTCCATCACTTTTAGTATTGTAGCCTCCTAAGTCTCAATATCTGGTAAGGCAAGTAATACTACATAACTCCTTAAAATTAATTTCATTTTTCATAAATATAGTACTGTTCACCAAATAGTCTATGTATTAGTTAGGCAAAACCATGTGATTAGCCTAATGGAACAGGTTATAAACAGAAGTGTCACTTCCAGGCTAAAGCGTTAATGAGAACAAGTGTTTCCTCTTACTTAATACTAGGTTTCTGTGTGGTTATTAATGTTATACCTGAATTATTTATTCCAAAACAAGGCAATGGATCATGGAATGATGTTTGTCCCAGATGGTTACTGATTGCTTTGTCATCCACAAAATGAATCTCCAATTAAATAGAGGTCTTCTCAGCCAATATGGCAAAGCACAAATGAATAAAAGAACTCTTCTCTCAGGGGGAAAAAAAAAAAAGAATGAAATAAACAGGTCCATGCAGCTCCATGTAATGCAGCTTACTTCACATTTCTAAAGAAAAAACACAATCTCAAGAATCAGTTTGAGCCAAGTCATAACTTAATAAGAACAATTCCACTGTTGCTATGGAAACCAACATAGTAGCCATCGCTGTTTTGTGCTCTCCTCTGTCCCCTTCTAAGCCCCCAGAGCTTTTGGGCACAGAATCATAAAGTAATTTCAGCCACCCAGGTTATAAAATCTGATGAGAAGTGATGGGGACACTGAATTGGCTTGGCCACTGATCCACACATCACACCAGGACAATATAGCAAGTGCAGCCACTGAAATTCATAGACCAGGAGAGAACAGGCTTTCTCAGGATGAGCTATAAAAGGAAGCACCTGTAGTAGGAACCCAACATATGTTAAACCAAAATTACTGGCAAAGCGAACTCATTCAATTACCTTCTTTCAAACCAACAATATATTACATTTAAAGGGGAAAAATCTCCAAATATTTTAAAATGAGTAGTTCATTGACGAAAGCTTATTATACAACTTATATGGATTGGTAGTCAATAATGTTTTGTTTCCTGTATTTAAGACAGAAAAGGTAAAAACACAAAGATATCTCTGTATATGTAAAAAGATGAAGCTGGACTTCAGAAAATTAATTCATCTCACACAGGGAGGAAAGGAAAAAGATTTTTAAAAATATTTTAATAATTGCTGCATTATACAGTTTTTCACATGTATACACACATATGCATGTATGTTCCTCTATTGACCTTTTGCTAGAAATAACACATGTAAAACATGTTAACCCATTAGTCACCAGATAAATAAACTTTTTGGATTCAGGTGCCTTTTTTAGGACCTATTTGACTGGATTCATTATAACTAAGAATCACCTATTTATGTCCTAATTTATAGAATGGCATAATTTGTATATTTATTTATTTTATTTATTATATGCTAGTATATATTTATAGCATTATATATTTATATGTATATTATATATATTATACATAGAGATATATTTCCCATATAACTCCAGAAATATGTAAACACATTTCCCAACTTTTTCTTCTAGGATTCCTATACTGTAATAACATGTACAAGCACATGTCAGTATAAGGCAGAAAATTAGGAAAGGTAGCTTAAGTAACACTTTAGATCATCTTATCATATATGCATTAATGATAGAATTGATTATGCATTTGGACACCATCAAAGCCATGCTGTAGTTAAGCATGTTTTAAGAGAAGCATGGAAAGCTTCCAGGTTAGAGCGTCCATACCCCAGATTCTCAGACTGCATAACTGTATCAATCCAATTCAATTTATCTAACATCTATTGTGTGCTAAAAAACATAAAAAAGCCTTTAAACATTACTAAAGAGTGTTAGGTAGAAGGAAATAAATTTTATCTTGGGATACTTTTTTTTATCTTTGTTTATTTATTTTGAGAGACAGAGAGCATGTGTGTGAGTGGAGAAGAGGCTGAGAGAAATGGAGAGAGAATATCCCAAGCAGGTTCCCTGCTGCCATTGCAGAGCCCAAGGCTGGGCTCCATCTCACAAGCCATGAGACCATGACCTGGGCAAAATCAAGAGTTGACGCCTAACTGACTGAGCCACCCCGGAATCCCAGGAAATGTTTTTTTAAAGAGGATTTGGGGCCCCTGGGTGGCTCAGTTGGTTAAGTGTCCAACTTTGGCTCAGGTCATGATCTCAAGGTTTGTGAATTTGAGCCCTGTGTGGGGCTCTGTCCTGACAGCTTGGAGCCTGGAAGCCTGCTTCACATCCTGTGTCTCCCTGTCTCTCTGTCCCTTCCCCATTCTCACTCTCTCTGTCTCGAAAATAAATAAACAGTAAAAAAAAATTTTAAGAGAATTCAAGTGTTACTGTGGCATCAGAGATGGCTTCAGAGTTGTAGTTTTTTCAGGGTATAGACCCTTGAAGTATAGACCAGAGTTTGATAATAGAGAAAGGTAGAGGAAATTTTCAGATAAGGGAATAGCATGAACAATAACAGACTATAGGAGATACAAAAAGATGTTATTTAAGTGAAGCTCAAAAAAAGACTTTCCCCACTCGAAATTATTATATATCAGAGGCATGCAGTGTCTCTGATCTCATCATTGTAAATTTTAGTAACTCAGAGATACTTTCCATACTTTCGTTGGAAGAAAATTAATTTTGGTTACAGAGTTAAATGACCCAAATTTCCCTACTAAATTACATTACTGATTCATTTCTGCTTCATAACATTTACATTTCTTTTCTGCTACCTAACTTGACAATATTTTAAAGATATTTTGTAAATTCAAAACTCGATTTTCAATCTCAGGTTATTTCAAAATCTTTTGCAATCTTCCTTTTATTTCCCTTTTCATTTGAAGTGGCTCTGCATTTGGTCTGTACTTGAATAATAAAATATTGCAATGATATTTAATTACATTCAAAATGAGAAAGCTAAATATTTTAGAAATATCAAACTTTATAGGTGAATTATCAACTTATTTACAATGTATTTTATAGTTGTGAAATTTAAGACTAGGTTACATTTGTGATTATAATTATTCAGTATATAATTAATGTAGGTATAGAGATATGGTTTGTCATATTTTCATAAGGAAAATTTCAAGGATATTAAAACATTAACATCATTAAAATCATAGATGTTAATGTATTAATGTGCTTACTTTATATATTTTATTATCATTGATTGTAATTCTAGAATTTGTGATTTCTTGATAATACCTTGACTGATTCTTTTTTCTGGAATAAACAACTAAACAAGTCTTTGATTTGAAATCCCAACCCTTCTATAATTAAGTCTCCAAAAACTTCCCAAGATATAACTTAATTTTACTTGCATGAGTCCTCTGACTCTTTCGAAAAGGTCTACAGGGGCGCCTGGGTGGCTTAGTCGGATAAGCGTCCGACTTTCGCTTGGGTCATGATCTCGCGGTTCGTGGGTTCGAGCCCCGCATCGGGCTCTGTGCTGACTGCCAGCTCAAAGCCTGGAGCCTGTTTCAGAGTCTGTGACTCCCTCTCTCTCTGACCCTCCCCCTGCTCATGCTGTCTCTCTCTCTCTCCTAGAAATAAATAAAACATTAAAAAAAAAAAAAAGAAAGAAAAGGTCTACAGGTTTACTAATCATCTTACCTCTATGAATTTACTAGGAAAATGTCACTAATTAATTATCTGCACCTAAACAACTAGTCTTTCATGGATTATAAAATCCAACAGAAGTGACATTTGGTTCTTTGACATCCAAGACCAACACCTATTCTGATCCAAAACCCTCTGTGATTTCTATTTCTTTTTAGCAACAAGTACCATTCTCATGCTAAGTACATTCCTGTTGGAATGACTAGATTGCCAGGGCTGGAATATAAGTCAGTCTATAAACTATGCAGAATCTTAGCACATTCATTTTATTTTCATCCTCTTCTCATATTCCTATCCAACATGCCTTGGCAGTAATGTTAAAAAGCTCTCAGGGGCGCCTGAGTGGTTCAGTCAGTTAAGCGTCCGACTTCAGCTTAGGTCATAATCTCATGGTCGTGGGTTCAAGCCCCGCGTCAGGCTGTGACAAGTGTTGATGTTATTTTACCATTCTTATTTAAACATACAATAAAATACATGTTTCTACATTAGAGTTCTTATACTAAATAATCTGTTTCATTTTATATTTATTTTATTTATTTTTGCATATTAATATTCATGCTTAATATTATATGTTTCTAAAATAGAATGTCTCCTATGTTTGACATCATAATGAACTTATTGCTGTCCCAATAAATATTCTTAATTTCAGGAAAAGACCTAATAATACCTTGCAATATCTTCAAGGATTAAATTAACTTATTTAACATGTCAGTGATAACTAATACAAAAGTACCCTAAAAGTTGTGTCAAGTATACCCACTTCCTGCCATTAAGAAGTTTACAGTATAATTTTTTTTAATTTTTATGTTTATTTTTGAGAGAGAGAGAGTGTGTGAGCAGAGGAGGAGTGGAGAGTGAGGGAGACACAGAATCTGCAGCAGGCTCCAGGCTCTGAGCTGTCAGCACAGAGCCCAACGTGGGAATTGAACTCAAGAACAGTGAGATCATGACCTGAACTGAAGTTGGACACTTAATCAACTGAGCTACCCAGGTGCCCTTATAGTGTAATTATTCTTAACATCAAAGCAACAAAAGAAAGAAATATTTTTTGCAAGTACTCAAATTCTTGTTCCATAATGGAAGTTCATTAAGTTTTTGGGATAAGTAAATGAAAACAATAATCTTAGGGATTGAATTTCCTCATCATGTTTCTGACATGGAAGAAATAAACAACATCTAATTTCAAAGAATATTAACAAGATATATCTGCCAGAACCAATTTCATTCCAAATCCCTATACTGTACTAGGAAATAAATAAATGAAGACTCTTGAAAATGTGTTTTTCTTTATTAAAAATCCCCCCATGACAGTGTAGTACAATAAATATCACAAAATACACAAATGTCACAAGGCTTGATTAGTTGCCAAATTATGTTACCAACAGTTAGTGTTAACAGAATTTGAAATTTGGCGTGTTGTGTTTATGAAGGATATGCTCATACGCATATCTGTTAATTCTCTTTTATGCATTTTATCTCACATCAAAAACATATTATCAGTAAGATGGCATTGTGTGAAAATGGAACAAATTGCCCACATTACCATTTCAGAATACGGCTGCCTGCATTTTCAATCTGTTCAAGCCAACCCTCAGATTCATTTTAAAGATGAAAGTTTGTCTATGTAAATCAAATAATTATAGCATTTGTATATTAAGAATAAGACCACAGTCAATAAAAATGTTTATAAAGAGTTTACAATAATCCATAAAGAGGATGGCAATATAATGTTTACTGAAAAATGCATAGCTTAAATCTATATTTTTTACTTATTGAAAACATTTTGTGTATAAATGAATATAAGTATAAAAGAAGTAGGTATGTATTTATAGATATGCACTTGTATAAAATAGGTAAGGTGACTTCAACTAAGTATATGAAAATAGAATCAATAGTTGAATCTTAATGTTTCTGATAATTAACATAATAACTGTCAATGATTACTAAAATATTTAAATACATTTAATTTTCACAGCAGCTCTGCAAAGTCCTGGATGTGCTGCCTGCGCATATATCTGTCATTAGCCTCCCCATCCTCATAGCAGCTACAATTGAGCAGATGTTTTGTAAAACCTCATTCTCTTTTTTTCCTTACAGTGAATTGAACTTTGGATGAGCATGGCCCAAGCTTGGGTCATCCAGGGTACCTTTCATTTGTCATCTCCTATAAGAACTAGAAAAAGAAAAACTGAGAGTTTACATGACAAGAAAGATCGAGGTGGGAGATGGTTGATGGTTTTTCCTATATTGTCAGATTCCCTTCAATGTCACTTTTTCTCCTTTCTGAGATCCCACTATATTTCCATATCTGACTTTATAAGACACCCTATTTATACACCTGTAATTAATTTCTGAATGTACTCTTGTGAAATTGAAATTATTTAAAACCAACAAAATCTTAACTAGTACAATTATTCTAATTATCTAAGGAAACTGAGACTCAGAGAAGTTAAGTACCTTTCCCCAAAGTCATATAACTACTGGAGATCAGAGTTACATTTTGAACTCAGGTCTGATTTCAACATCTATGCTCATTCCCTTACACCAAGATCAGGGTGAGTGAGGATTTATTGATGACTCATGAGCTTCTAAATTTGTTGAATTTTTTTCTATATTTTCCAAATTTTTATAATAACAATGCATTTATGAATAAATGTATAAGATTAATTTATTTTTTAAAAATATGTATATAACTTGTACATTGTAAGGCTCTATTATTAAAAATTGAGAACTTGAGTATATAATAGATATCTAGAGGTGGGGGTAGGAGTGTTGAATTCTATGGAAAGGGGAAAATGTATTGAAATGATACCAGAGACTAATTTCATCTGTTCTACCTCTTTTTGTTTTATATAATACAGTCAATTGTTGGATATATTCCTTATTTGCTTATGAGTGTATATTATGCAGTTTTGGATATAGCGATATATACAAACATATATATTTACACATATATGTATTACATATATATTTACAAATATATATTACATATATATATATATATATACACATACACACACAAATACAGATCTGTAATTTACTGTTATATGTTGAGGCTATGTTATTAAGTGCTTGTGAGTGAATAATGAATATGTTTTTCAGGTGGATTAAAAATTTACATTATAAAATACCCCTCTTTAACTCTATTAATGCTTTTTGCCTAAAAGTCTGATTTAGCAGTATAAATACAGCCACATCAACTTTCTATGTATTAATATTTTTGTTATATATGTATTTTTAAAGTTTTGTATGTTTTTATTATAGATACATTTTTTTATAAAAAGCAACGTCTTGGTTTTTTAAAAGCGGGATAATCTTTGGCTTATAGTTGGACTCTGTCCAATCCATTTATCTTAGATAAATATACTTCAGATAGATCAAACCCTTTTTGGATCTCTTTATCTTTTTAATGATTCTACCTGTTCTTATTTCTCTTATATTTTACCTATTCTTTGATTATGTTAGTGATTCCCCTAGAGATTTCAAAATAATTCTTAATTAATCAAGGTCTAAATATTAATCAGCTTTTTACACCTACAAAATATGCAAGGACCTTAGAAAAATAAAGTTCCCATTATCTGATTATTCCTCATGCATTTCCAACATTCATTTTTAAGTTTATTTTTTAAAAAAAATTTAAGAGGGACAGAGAGAGAGACAGAGAGAGCACAAGTTGGGGAGGGACAGAGAGAGAGGAGAGAATCTCAAGCAGTCTCTGCACAGTCATCATGGAGCCCAATGCTGGACACAGACTGATGAAACATGAGATCATCACCTTCTCTGAAGTTTGATGCTTAACGGACTGAGCCACTCTGATGTTCTGTGTTTCCAACATTCCAATGGGAACTTTATCCTTCTTCTGGGAAAAAAATCTTTACTACTTCTTGTTCTGCCATCTCTGAGTGTGTGTGTGTGTGTGTGTGTGTGTGTGTGTGTGTGTGTGTGTATTCAGGTTTCTCAATTTTGTCTGAAAATGCAAAGAGGTTTTTCAGCTTTGGAGATATTTAAGTCAACAGTTTGGTTTAAGCTTTTGTTACTGTTGTTTTAATCTTTGAAACAGGAATTACTAAATAAGGAAATTGGTCCGAAATATTGGGCTCATCTCTCTGAACATCATGAAAGCTGATTTCTGGCCTGGTGTGTACAGTAAATACAGTGGCATTTCAAGTCATTTAGCAGTTAAAATAATTCTCATGTATTTTTCCTTGAAAATGAATGGATTGCTTGAATGGTTCTTGTCTGAGCCAGATGTGGCTATTCTCAGCTGGACATGCCGTTGTATTTATGGATGAATTACAAAGTTCTGGTTGGTTTAGGATGTCCTTGCCTGGACATGCTCAGCAATGTTCCATGTGTTATACGATCCTCTGGCCAGATAGCCTGGCCTTGCTCTAATTGTGGTGGCAGAGTTCCAAGAGACAGAATGGAAGCTTGAAATCTCTTTTGAAACTTGGATTCAGAACTGGCAAACTGCCACTTCTGCCAGATTGCTTTTGCCAGAACAAGTCCCAATACCAACACAGATAAGGCGGTAGGAGAAAGATTCCACCTTCTGATGGGAAGAGCCAAAGAATCACATTGTAAATGGCACAGAAATCACAAGTAATCTACCACATCTGGTACTACTTTATAAATTTATTAGTACTCTATTGCTTTCAAATTGATATGTGAGTATATCTTATCTGGCTTTTCTAGTTGTCCTCTGAGGTGGAGTTGATCTGATGTATTTAGTCTAGCATTGGGATTACTGGGAGACTGTTATGTCTGTTTTCTAGGAATTCTTATTGTACAAACTGGCACAGCTAGCAATAGTGGAACTATTATATTTTTGTTTAAGAAAGACAATAATTATGTAAGCAGCATTACACTATTTTTCCCCCTAAGCAGTAATATCCACTGAGTCACATAAAACACACTGGCTGTGAGGTCAGGCAGTTGCTTAGAGATACTCCATTTGTTCCCAAGGGGTTCATATAGCAGCATGCTTAGTTATGTTTACTTCAAGTGGCTACATCATGTAAATTTAGTTCTTGACATGCAATTCAAGAAATTGAGTCTCTTTTATACGGTTCACTGATTATAAAGTCCATGAAGAGTTTATTGGATACTTTCCACTCAATCAGCCTGCCTGGTGTAATTTTTCCCAAGGGATTGAAACTTTATGTTGTTATTTCAATCCCAAGTAGGTCTACTTGCATTGTAATAGTTGGGAACTCATGATTTCCATTTACACTGACTTTCACAGACATGCTAAACTGCTGTTTTTCTTTCCTTACTAGCACCAAAACCCCCAAAAAACAAACAAACCAAAACCAGTTGCAAGTAAAATAAGAGTAAGTAAGGTATGCTCCATTAAACAACTGCTTGGACTATTTCCCATTATTTTTTTTTTACTCTACATCAGGAAGAAGCAAAATTATAAATTCGTACAAAATAGCTATTGTTTTCTCTTTTCCAATATCACCATTTTTAAATCCTGCATCCCCCCTCCAAATGGCACTACTCTTTATCAAATTATTAAATTGGTAATGTTTAGTATGGTAGGGAGACAGCATAACTTATCTCAATAGCCCATTTAACTGAAGAATAATGCTAATTTCAAAGGCTCTGTGGAATGGTTCATCACAACTATACTTTCTTCTTTTCAATATTTATTTCTCTAAATCTGATCAACCAATTAGCAAATATTTATTCATCTACTACTTTATGACCAGCATCAGTCTCTTAGAAAAAGTTAAAGGCATGAGAAATATCCCTTTTTAGAAGAACACAGATAAAAAATGTGTTTTAAAAAGAGGCATCAACATTTAAGGGGAAGAGTAATTAAATACATATGTAAACACATTTTTAATAGTCATTTTAAAAAGTCATACCCCAAGACTGATTTTTAAGGACCATATAAACCACTATAATTCCCATCAAGTCTTGGCTATTTCTTCAGGTTGCAAAAAATGTCTACCTCCCTCAGAATTCTCAAAGCAGCAAATTGATACTAATTATATATATGTAAATATTACAATCTACCTTCCTTTGTACTTATTTATTACCAGGTGTTAATTTTATTCTGGAGAATAAATATTTTGATTAACAGAGTCCGTTTATTTCATATGCTCCATAAAGCCCAATGCAATAGCTGCACATAATAGGTAATCAACAACAGCAGTGAATGATTAGTTATCGAGTAAAAGGGTAAAAACCAGTGACTAACTTAAAATTTATCTGAGGATATTTTAGGCTTGAAAACAAATAGTATGTAAATAAACAAATTTCTGAGAAGAGCATTAGAGAAAAGCAGGGTGTATAAAAAATATGTGACTTATCTGGAGACAGTGAATATATTTTCTTAGCTGAAATAAAAGAAGCATTGTGCATTATGGTAGATATCCAATAATTTGAAGTCAATCTATCGAAGGATCTGAATATTAGATATCAGACTTTAGGCTTTATGAGAAATAATTAAGTCAATCCTGGGTCCCGATTAATGGAATAACATCCAGAAAGCAAATCAGCTCATCACTTTCCTCACTAACCACAAGCTGAGCATGTTTTTCTCAACAAATGGTGTAAATCTTGTGAATGAACGAATTTCACCCTGACTAACCACTGGAATTTCTTTCAAAACAATCTTCTGCTGGAACACTTGTCCTTTACTCTTTCCTTTTTGCTCATGCCTGCTAAAGTCTCCATTTAGACCTAAATTTATCTAGGCAACCTCCTCTCCCACAACATGCATCCCATAAGACCTACTACATGTGTTACTCTTTAGGTGTTATTACAAATCTTTTCTCCTGTCAGAAAAACCTTCAAGCTTCTTAGCACCTCATGCCAGTCAGAGTGGCTAAAATAAGCCAATCGGAGGACTCTAGATGCCGGCAAAGATATGGAGAAACGGGCACCCTCCTACACTCTTGGTGGGAATGTAAATGGGTGCAGCCCCTCTGGAAAACAGTGTGGAGGTTCCTCAAAAAATTAACAATTGAACTCCCCTATGACCCAGCAGTAGCACTGCTAGGAAATTACCCAAGGGATACAAGAGTGCTGATGCATAGGGGCACATGTACCCCAATGCTCTTAGCAGCACTCTCAACAATAGCCAAAACATGGAAAGTGTCCATCAACGGACGAATCAAGAAGATGTGGTTTATCTATACAATGGAATACTACATGGCAATATGAAAGAATGAAATCTGGCCATGTGTAGCAACATGGATGGACCTTGAGGGTGTTATGCTGAGTGAAATAAGTCAGGCAGAGAAGGACAAATACCATGTTTGTACATACAGGAGGATAAGGAGGAACTTAATGGAGGACCATGAGGGAGAAGAAGGGGGTAAATAGTGGGAGAGAGGGAGGGTGGCAAACCATGAGAGACTCTTGAATGCTGAAAACAAACTGAGGACTGATGGGTGGGGAGGAGGGGGGAGATGGGCATGGAGGAGGGCATTTGTGGGGATGAGCACTGGGTGTTATATGGAAACCAACTTGACAATAAACTGTTTGTAAAAAAATAGTATAATGCAAATATTCATGTTTGTTTCAACTACTGTGAAATTTTAAGAAGCTTGTTAGCATAATTACTGCCTATGATCCCTGAAGGCCTTTCCTATTAAATGTTATTAAAATAATTAAAAAATATAATAAAAAGTTAAAAAAAAAGAAAAATCTTCAAGTTTCTTTTATTTTTAACGTTTTATTTATTTCTGAGAGAGAGAGAGAGGTAGCATGAGCAGGGGAGGATCAGAGAGAGAGGGAGATACAGAATCCAAAGCAGGCTCCAGGCTCTGAGTTAGCTGGCAGCACAGAGACCAACCCAGGGCTTGAACTCACGAACTGTGAGATCATGGCCTGAGCCAAAGTCGGACGGTTAACCAACTGCACCACCCAGCCGCCCCTTCAAGCTTCTTTAAAGCATCCATAGATTTCACCTCTTGTTTTAATACCACAACCTAGCATAGAGCCTGGCACACATTAAGTGCCCAATTTTGATATTTGATTTAACCTTTGCTAATGCCTTAGGTGGTATATAGCAAAATCATGGCTTCTATGCCTCCAAATGCCTATAGTAAAATTAGACAAAATGATAATCTAAAAGAAGTTAAATAACAATAAAAATGCAAGCAATATCACACATACACAGTGAATAGTGCAGATGATGAGCTCTTCAGTTTTAGAGACTAGGGAGGAAACTGTGCGATCTGTAGTTTCAGGGAGGAATCACAAATGAGCTAGGATTTGAGCTGAGAGTCAAAGGATCCATAGGATAAACTGAAAAGACACAAGAAAAGAGGCAAATCCATGTGAGATTTAGTGTAAATAAATACAAGCAGAAAACAAAATTACAAGGTATATTCCATGAGCACAGGCAGACTAGTTTGTCAATGTGGAATTTCACATAGGACGTACTAGATGGTGAGACTTGATAATCAAATGATGAATAAAGGTGATGGGGTTCAAAAGGTACAAACTTCCAGTTATAAAATAAATATATCATGTTCAGCAGAGTGACTATAGTTAATAATGCGGTATTGCACATTTGAAAGTTGCTACAAGAATAGATCTTAAAAATTCTCATCACAAGAGAAGAAAATTCCATAACTATGCATGTTGATGGATATTCACTAGATTTACTGTGGTGATCATTTCAAAATATATACAGATGTTGAATGATTATGTTGTACATCTGAACTAATATAATGGTATGCATCAATTATATCTAACAAAATAAGGATAGAATATGAGCACTAATCTAGGCTCTGGGATGCAGGATTTAGGTAGAAGCTCCTTTATTATTTTTAATATAGCTTTTTAATGTTTTATTTATTGTTTTGAGAGATAGGCAGACTGAGTGAGCAGAAGAGGGGCAGAGAGAGAGAGGGAGATGCAGAATCGGAAGCAGGCTCCAGGCTCTGAACTGCTCGATGCAGGGCTCGAACTCACAAACCATGAGATCATTACCTGAGCAAAACTGACTGAGCCACCCAGGCGCCCCAGATAGAAGCTTCTTTAAGACAGAAAATGAGGATCAGTGCTTTCATCTTTCAAATGTACCACCCGCATGAACCACCACCCATGTGGTTATTAATTCAGGTCAGCCATATTCTCTTTCTATTTATCATCTTTATTTTTTCCCCTTAGCCTTGACTGTATGTTGATCCAAAAAATTTTGGTTTATTTTATTTTTTTATCTAAAGACTAGCATTTCTTTTTGCAGTAGTTGGCATTTAACCTTCTTCCTGCCCTTATTTCCATTTCTGCCTTATCACCAAAGACTGAATGCTAGCCATACTCTTATAATATTCCTACCTCCATGTATTTATGTCTTCAGGTTCCTCTGTTTTTTTGTTCTGTTTTGTTTGCTTTGCTTTGCTTTCAGCCTCATTGCTCCCAGTCCAGCTCTTTTCTACAAGAAAGTTCAACAAACAAAATCTGTCCAGATTTTAGCCCATACACAATTATTGTGGAGAGACTAAAATAATAAAAAATAAAATGTAATAAAATGTCCATGAAGATTAATTTACAACTGTGCCTGAAAAAGACTAGAGGGATTTATTTGAGTCTACTTCAGTAGCCTAGGTGAATTTATTAGGAAAGCATTTTTTCAATGTTTCTGGTTTTAATGGATTCTCTAGCCCATCCCCTATCCCTATTCAAAGATGGGACACAAGTGGTGGTTCTAAATAACTTCCTCTTCTGAGACATGTGAGTGGGCCCGAGGCACTAATCTATTATAGCATATATTATAGCATAAGATAATAATGGGAACTTGAAATTATTTCCATTTGAGTAAAATAAAGTGATGCTCTAGTTAAAAATATACAACCAGATTCAGTTATAGAATAAATAATTTGCAATGTTATTTTATAAATCATAACTCTGAGATAATATCTCAAAAGGATTTGTTGAAAGACAGAATGGGCTGCTTCAACTTGATCAGCACCAAGGCATTCCTCCTAAAATGGGAAATTCCATTTTTGTTATTTTCACTTCTTTTAAAAAATTGTTTCATAAAAATGCTCAATCATCGCCTAGCTCTCTCAAACATGTCAACTCCATTTTTATTTTGTTCATTCTATTTGAGACTACTTTCTGATGCATCTAGCCAGGATGACATTTGTTTACTACATTAAAAGAAGCTATTTCTAGGTGCAATTATGAAGTAATTTGTCTTCTGTCAATATGCCTTCATTTTTCTTAAACTCACTCAAATATAAAGTCACTCAGACAGTATCCAATTGTTCTTATTTCACACAGTCTTTTCTTTTCCTGGAATATTTGTCTATGCTTTGGTGGGAACTTCCAAAACCTAACTTAAAAATAAATTCTTCTCGATGTTTTGGTTTAATCAATTCCTCATATAATTGGGTACATACCAAAAAATGAAACAAAAACAACCCAACCTGTAACTGAAAGATGAAGTATAATTTTCAAATTAAAATCAGGTTTCCTGAAAATTTTACTATCAATATTCCACTGGAAGCATGGAAGAATTTTTCCAAAAATTTCAAAATGTGGATTACTGAAAATAGTATTTAAAAATAGAAGTTAACATGATGTACCAAAGCTGTATCTCACTTCACATTTGGTATTGGCTTAAGAAGTATTTGTTAAATACAAAGCTTAATCCAAAAAATTCATCTCCCTCCCTGCCTCATAAGATGATCCTTCCAAAATTTAAATAAGTATTCATCAAAAAACTATATATATGCATACAAAAGAAACATATTTAAGTATAACTAGCAAAAATTACCTAATAATAACAGTAGCTAATATGTATGTGCACTTACCATACACCGGGATTGTTAAGATGCACATTCTCTCTCCCGCTCTCTCTCTCCTTATATACTTGATCTTCACATATACTTGTGAAGCCTTGTTGGTTATATTCTTCTCAATTCTTTTTTTTTTTAATGTTTTATTTATTTCTAGGAGAGAGAGAGACAGCGTGAGCAGGTGAGGGTCAGAGAGAGAGGGAGACACAGACTCTGAAACAGGCTCCAGGCTCTGAGCTGGCAGTCAGCACAGAGCCCGACGCGGGGCTCAAACCCACGAACCATGAAATCATGACCTGAGAGAAAGTCGGACGCTTAACCGACTCAGCCACCCAGGTGCCCCTATATTCTTTTCAATTCTAATCTCACATTTTAGGGAAGACTTCAAAACACTTCGAACATTATTCTAAGCCAAATTCACTTCTTAGAGGTTTATAAAGGATCTCATTTCTTTCTCTTTTCAAAATTACTAACATTGTTAGAAATTGTGATTATTGTGATGATTATTTCATATATTTCACTCTTTCAATAGACTGTAAGCTCCATCAGACCGGACAATATTTAACCCCCTCTTCTCTATGAATCTACCATCCAGTGTATCCTTGAGCACATAATTGGTAAACAATAAATATTTAGTAAAATATTTAATTATTTAATATATTGGCTGATAAAATATTCTGGACTTGGCAGTCATTTATAGAAGTAGATATTTGATTTACTCTTCCATCCTTTTTTTTTCTTTGTATCCTATGTGTTGATGTCTTATTAAAAAAATCAATAACTTTATGTTCGGTTTTCAAGTTTATTAATATATAATTGTACTAGCTTTCAAAATTATAACCTTGAAAATCTACTTTTCTACAATTATATTTTATATATAAATATACAATATAGTTATAGTTGTATACATGTAATGAATAAAATATAGATATATGAATAAAATGTATTTATTTATAATGTATATGGTTTTTAATGTATGTTTTTATACATACTATAGAGAATGTAAAATTAGTCCATGTTTGCTCCAAATGAAGTTCGTATTCCAAAGTATTACATATTATAAGAATTTATTAATATATATATCATCAGATACCATTGCTTATCTTAAAGTTCATTTGCTTCTACTTTATTTCTATCATCACACTTTTTTTTCTTTTTTTTTTTAAATATTTTTATTTATTTCTAGGAGAGAGAGAGAGAGACAGAGCAAGTAGGGGAGGGTCAGAGAGAGAGGGAGACACAGACTCTGAAATAGGCTCCAGGCTCTGAGCTGGCAGTCAGCACAGAGCCCGAGGCCGGGCTCGAACCCACGAACTGCGAGATCATGACCTAAGCGAAAGTCGGAAGCTTAACCAACTAAGCCACCCAGGCGCCCCTATCCTCACACTTTTGATAGGTTAATATGTTGCATATATACCTGTGTTGAGAAATACTTCTGTTTTCTACCTGTTTTATTACAACTAATTTAAATAGATACAGTTTCTTCACAGTGACACATAGGACATACTAGGAATGTTTTGGGTTTTCATGTTATAATATTCCTTATTATTAGGTAAATATTCTCAAAGTCACTAGTTATTTCACTTATTTTGTATTCGTTTTTAAATTTGTTTTTTTTTTTTTACTTCTAGGAGAGAGAGACAGCGTGAGCAGGGGAGGGTCAGAGAGAGAGGGAGTCACAGACTGAAACAGGCTCCAGGCTCCGAGCTGGCAGTCAGCACAGAGCCCGATGCGGGGCTCGAACCCACGAACCCCGAGATCATGACCCAAGCGAAAGTCGGACGCTTAACTGACTAAACCACCCAGGCGCCCCCTTTTTTAAATTTTTAATAAATTATCATTAGAATAGTGTCCATGATTTCTTCGTTTGGGTAATTTATCAAGATTTTTGAAAAATACTGATAGCCAGTTTATCATCAATGTTTGTGAATATTTCATGATTATTTAAAAACAATGGGCATCATTCCATTGATCTACATGTCTCTTTTTGTGCCAGTACCATACTGTTTTCATCGCTACCGCATTGTAATATAACTTGAAGTCAGAATTGTCATGCCACCAGATTTGTTTTCCTTTTTCAAGGTTACTTTAGCTATTTAGGGTCTTTTGTAGTTCCATACAAATTTTAGGATTATTTGTTCCAGCTGTGTGAGAAATGCAGTTGGTATTTATTTTAAATATAGTTTAGTGTCAAGTTGGTTTCCATATAACACCCAGAGCTCATCCCAACAAGTGTCCTCCATGCCCATCACTCATTTTCCCCTGTCCCCCGTCCTCCATCAACCCTTAGTTTGTTCTCAGTATTTAAGAGCCTCTTACGGTTTGTCTCCTTCCCTCTCCTTAACTATTTTTCCCCTTCCCTTCTGCTATGATCCTCCTGGTCCAAATATCAGTGAAAACATATAGTATCTGTCTTTTTCTACCTGACTTATTTCACTTAGCGTACTAACCTTGAGTTCCATCCACTTTGATACAAATGGCCAGATTTCATTCTTATTGCCATGTAGTATTCCATTGTATAGATAAGCCACATCTTCTTGATCCATTCGTCAGTTGATGGAAATTTAGGCTCTTTCCATGTTTTGGCTATTGTTAAGAGTGCTGCTATGAACATTGGGGTACATGTGCCCCTACGCATCAGCACTCCTGTATTCCTTGGGTAAATTCCTAGAAGTGCTATTACTGGGTCTTAGGAGAATTCTACTGTTAATTTTTTGAGAAACATCCACACTGTTTTCCAGAGCAGCTGGGCCAGTTTACATTCCCACCAACAGTGTAGGAGGGTGCCCATTTCTCCCCATCATCTCCAGCGTCTATACTCTCTGATTTGTTCATTTTAGCCACTCTGACTGGCGTGAGGTGGTATCTCAGTGTGGTTTTTATTTATATTTTCCTGATGATGAGGGACGGTGAGCATCATTTCATGTGTCTGTTGGCCATCTGTATGTCCTCTTTGGAGAAGTGTCTGTTCATGTCTTCTGCCCATTTCTTCACTGGATTATCTGTTTTTCAGGTGTGGAGTTTGGTAAGTTCCTTATAGATTTTGGATACCAGCCCATTGTCTGATATGTCACTTTTAACTGTCTTTTCCCATTCTGTCAGTTGCCATTTAGTTTTATTGATTGTTTCCTTTGCAGTGCAGAAGCTTTTTATCTTGATGAGGTCCCAGTAGTTCATTTTTTGCTCTTGATTCCCTTGCCTTTGGAGATTTGTTGAATAAGAAATTGCTGCAGCAGAGGTCAATAAGGTTGTTTCCTGCTTTCTCTTCTAGGGTTTTAATGGTTTCCTGTCTCACATTCAGACCCTTCATCCATTTTGAGTCTATTTTTCTGTACGGTGTAAGAAAGTGGTCTACTTTCATTCTTTTGCATGTTGCTGTCCAAATCCCTCAGCAACATCTGTTAATGAGATTGTCTTTTTCCATTGGATATTCTTTCCTGCTTTGTCAAAGATTAATTGGCCATATATTTGTGGGTCCAATTCTGGGTTCTCTATTCTGTTCCATTGGTCTATGTGTCTGTTTTTGTGCCAAAACCATACTGTCTTGATGATAACAGCTTTGTAGTAGAGGCTAAAGTCTGGGATGGCGATGCCTCCCATTTTGGTTTTCTTCTTCCGTATTACTTTGGCTATTTGGGGTCTTTTGTGGTTCCATACAAATTTTAGGATAGTTTGTTCTAGCCTTGAGATGAATACTGCTGCAATTATTATAGGGATTGCATTGAATGTGTAGATTGCTTTGGGTAGTAATGGCATTTTAACAATATTTATTATTCCAATCTATGAGCATGAAATGTTTTTCCATTTCTTTGTGTCTTCTTCAATTTCCTTGATAAGTTTTCTATAGTTTTCATCATGCAGATCTTCTATATCTTTGGTTAGGTTTATTCCTAGGTATTTTATGATTTTTGTCAATTGTAAATGGGATCAGTTTTTTGGTTTCTCTTTCTGTTGCTTCATTATTAGTGTATAAAAATGCAACAGATTTCTGTATGTTGATTTGGTAGCCTGCAACTTTGCTGAATTCATTGACCAATTCCAGCAGACTTTTGGTGGAATCTGTCGGGTTTTCCATGTAGAGTATCATGTCGTCTGTAAAGTGAGAGTTTGACTTCTTTGCCAATTGATGTCTTTTATATCCTTTTGTTGTCTGATTGCTGATGCTAGGACTTCCAGCACTATGTTAAACAACAGTGGTGAGAATGGACATCCCTGTCGTGTTCCTGATCTCAGGGGGAAAGCTCTCAGTTTTTCCCCATTGAGGATGATATTAGCTGTGGGTTTTTCATAAATGGCTTAATGACGTTTAAGTAAGTTCCTTCTGTCCTGATTTTCTTGAGGGTTTTTATTAAGAAAAGATGCTGAATTTTGTCAAATGCTTTTTCTGCATCTATTGACGGGATCATATGATTTTTATCTTTTATTTTGTTAATGTGATGTATTACATTGATTGATCTGCAAATATTAAAACGGCCCTGCAGCCAAGGAAGAATCCCACTTGATCATGGTGAATGATTCTTTTTATATGCTGCTGAATTCAATTTGCTAGTTTCTTGCTGAGAATTTTTGCAACCATATTTATCAGGGATATTGGTCTGTAGTTTTCTTTTTTGCTGGTTCTCTATCTGGTTTGGGAATCAAAGCGATGCTGGTTTCATAGAATGAGTCCAGAAGTTTTCCTTACATTTCAATTTTTTGAAACAGCTTGAAAAGAATGGGTATTAATTCTGATTTAAATGTCTGGTAGATTCCCCAGGAAAGCCCTCTAGTTCAGGGCTCTTATTTGTTGGGAGATTTTTGATAACTGATTCAATTTCTTCACTAGTTATGGGTCTGATCAGATTTTCTTTCTCTTCCCATTTGAGTTTTGGTAATGTGTAAGTGTTTAGGAATTTGTCTATTGCTTCTAGGTTGTCCAATTTGTTGGCATATAAGTTTTCATAGAATTCGCTGATAATTGCTTGTATTTCTGAGGGATTGGGTGTAATAAATACATTTTCATTCATGATTTTGTCATTTGGGTGCTCTCTCTTTTCTTTTTGAGAAGACTGGCTAGAGGTTTATCAATTTTGTTTATTTTTCAAAAGTCCAACTCTTGGTTTCATTGGTATTTTCAACTGTTTTGGATTCTTTATTGTTTATTTATACCCTGATCTTTATTATTTCTCTTTTTCTGCTGGGTTTGGGGTGTTCTTGATGCTCTGCTTCTAGTTCCTTTAGGTGTGCTGTTAGATTTTGTATCTGCGCTTTTTCTAGTTTCTTGAAATAGGCCTGGAGTCCAATGTACTTTCCTCTTAGGACTGCCTTTTCTGCATCCCAAAAAGTTTGGGTTACTGTATTTTCAATTTCATTTGTTTACATATATTTTTTAATTTTTTCTCTAAATGCCTGATTGGTCCTTTGGTCCATTTGTACATTCCATTGTACAGATAAACTACATCTTCTCGACCCATTCGTCCATTGATAGACACTTAGGCTCTTTCCATGTTTTGGCTATTGTTGAGCGTGCTGCTATGAACATTGGGGTACATGTGCTCCTATGCATCAGCACTCCTGCATCCTTTGGGTAAATTCCTAGCAGTGCTTTTGCTAGGTCATATGGGAGTTCTATTGTTAATTTTTTGAGGAACCTCCACACTGTTTTCCAGAGGAGCTGCACCCATTTACATTCCCACCAACAGTGTAGTAGGGTGCTCATTTCTCCACATCCTCGCCAGCATCTAGAGTTCTCTGATTTGCTCAGAGCATTTGCTCAGATTTGCTGAGCAAATCTGATTTGCTCTGAGTGGCTAAAATGCCACTCTGACTAGCGTGAGGTGGTATCTCAGTGTGGTTTTGATTTGTATTTCCCTGATGAGGAGGGATGCTGAGCATCATTTCATGTGTCTGTTGACCATCTGGATGTCCTCTTTGGAGAAGTGTCTGTTCATATCTTCTGCCCATTTCTTCTCCTTTTAGCACATTCTTATCAATAAGATTGTTTGTCATTAATTTTTTTAATGTATTTGGGTCCTCCAGAATTTGGTGCATAGACATTTATAATTGTTAGCTCTTCCTAATGGTTAGACCCTGTAATTATTATATAGTGTCCTGCTTCATACTTGTTATTGCCTTTATTTTAAAGTCCAGTTTGTCCAATATAAGTATGGCTACCCCAGCTTTCTTTTGACTTCCAGTAGCATGGTAAATATTTCTCTACCCCCTCACTTTCCATCTGAAGTTGTCCTAAGATCTAAAATTAGTCTCTTGTAGACAGCAAATAGATGGATCTTGCTTTTTTTATCCATTTTTATACCCTATGTCTTTTGATTGCAGCATTTAGTCGAGTTACATTTAGAGTTATTATTGAAAAATATGTGTTTAGAGTCATTGTGTTCTCTGTAGGATTAATGCTTGTATTGGTGTCTCTGGTACTTTGTGTTCCTTGCAACAATTCCCTCATAGAGTATCCCTTGTGATCTCTTGTAGGGCTGGTTTAGTGGTGATGAATTCCTTCAATTTTTGTTTGTTTGGGAAAACTTTTATCTCTCCTTTTATTCTGAATGACAGAATTGTTGGATAGAGGACTCTTGGCTGCATGCTCTTCCTGTCATCACATCAAGGAAGATTTCCTGCCATTCCTTTCTGGCCTAGAAAGTTTCAATACATAGGTCTGCTACTACCCTGACGTGTGTACCATTGTATATTAATGCCTGTTTATCCCTAGCTGTTTTCAGAATTCTCTCTTTATTCTCATATTTTGCCAGTTTCACTATGATATATCATGCAGAATATTGATTCAGGTTATGTCTGAGGGGAGTTCTCTGTGTCTCTTGTATTTCAATGTCTGTTTCCTTCCCCACACTGGGTAAGTTTTCGGCTATGATTTGTTTAAGTAACCCTTCAACCGCTTTCTCTCTCTTCTTCTTTTAGAATTCCTATGATAGAGATATTGTTTTGTTTTATTGCATCAATCAGCTCTCGAATTCTCTTTTTGTGCCCCTGGATCAATTTATCTCTTTTTCTTGGCTTCCTCTTTCTCTATAATTGTATCTTCTAATTCACCTCTTCTCCTTTTTGTCTCTTCAGTTTGTACACTGGCTGCATCCTTTTTATTATGCCCCTCTTTTGTAGCATTTTTAAGTTCATCATAACTATTTTGAAGATCCTTGATCTTTGCATCAATAGCGTCTCTGCTGTCTTCTATACTTTTTTCAAGTCCAGTGATTAATTTTATGACTATTGTTATAAATTCTTGTTCAGTTATGTTGCTTATATCTGTTTTGATCAATTTTTTATCTGTCACTTCTTTCTGGAATTTCTATTGAGGAGAGTTCCTCAGTTTTGTCATTTTGGCTAGTTTTCTGTCTCTTGTAAGTTTTTAAAAATTTTAATGTTTTTTAATTTATTTTTGAGGGAAAGATAGAGACAGCATGAGCAGGGGAGGGTCAGAGAGAGAACGAGACACAGGATCTGAAGCAGACTCCAGGCCCCAAGCTAGCTGTCAGCGCAGTCCTATGCGGGGCTCTAACCCACAAACCGTGAGATCATGACCTGAGCTAAAGCTGGACGCTTAACCGACTGAGCCACCAAGATGCCCCTGTCTCTTATAAGGTTCAAAGGCTTGTTATATGCGCTGCACCTGTAAGTACTGCTATATTGAAGTAGGCTCATACTTTGTCCAGAGCCTCATGTTTCAGGAAGTGTTCTTTTAATGGTGTCCCTCGGTCTCTCTTGTTGTGACTTTAGTTGTTTTATTTCCCTACTCGTAGTGATGTTTGAACTCTCCACCATTTGTGTTTGGTTTATTCCTTGAAGTAGCCCTATGTGGCCATCTTCCTAGTAAACTACATTTCCTTTCCTCCCAGACTCTTGGGGTTCAGAAGCCTTTGGTTTCAGCCCTCCTTTGTTTGAGAGATATGGGTGGGAGGTACGGATCCCCCTATTTCTCTGCCATCTTGGCCCCCACCAGCTGCATTTGGTATTTTGATAAGGATTTCATTAAATGTTTAGATTGATTTAGGTAGTATAGACATTTTAATATTTTCTCTTCCAGTCCATGAACATGGAATGTCTTTCCATTTCTTTCTGTGTTCTTCAATTTCTTTCATCAGTGTTTAATGGCTTTCAGAGCATAGGTCATTCACCTCTTTGGTTAGGTTTATTACTAGGTATCTTATGGTTTTTGGTTCAATTGTAAGTGGGAATGAGTCCTTAATTTCTCTTTCTACTGCTTCATTATTGGTGTTTAGAAATGCAACAGATTTCTATACATTGATTTTGTATCCTGTGGCTTTACTGAATTTATGTATGAGTTCTAGCCATCTTTTGGTGGAGTCTTTCCGATCTTCAATATAGTGTCATGTTGTCTGCAAATAGTGAAGTTTTACTTATTCTTTGCTGATTTGGATATTTTCCTTTTTTTGTGTTCTGTGATTCCTGTAGTTAGGACTTTCAATACAATGTTAAATAACAATAGTGATGGCAGACATCCGTTTTGTTCCTGACCATAGAGGTAAGGGAAACAAAAGCAAAAAATAAGCTGTCAGGATTTCATCAAAATAAAAAGCTTCTGCACAGCAGTCAACAAAAGTACCAGGCAACCCACGGAATGGGAGAAAATATTTCCAAAGGACATATCTGATAAAAAGTTAATACCAAAAATATATAAAGAACTCATAAACTGCAAGACCCCCAGGACAAATAATACAGTGAAAAAATGGGTAGAGTACATGAATAGGCATTTTTCCAAATAAGACATACAGATGGCCAACAGACACAGTCAACATTACTCATTATCAAAGAAATGCAAATTGAAACTATGATGAGATATAACCTCACACCTGTCAGAATTTCTAAAATGAACAATACAAGAAATAATTGGTGTGAGCAAGGATGTGGAGAAAAAGGAACCTTCATGCACTGTTGATGGGAATGCAAACTGGTGCAGCCATTCTGGAAAACAGAATGGAGGTTTCTCAAAAAGTTAAAAATAGAACTACCTTCCAATCCAGCAACTGAAATACGAAAAATAATAATTAAAAATACAAAATGCTAATAAAAATACAAAAATACTAAATCAAAAAGACAGATGCACACTAATGTTAATGGCATTATTATCCTCAATAGCCAATTATGAAAACAACCTAAATTTACATTGACTAATGAATGGATGAAGAAAATATGGTACACACACACACACACACACACACACACACACTGAAATATTAGTCAGGCATGAAAAGAATAAATTCTTGCCATTTGCAACAACGTCGATGAAGCTAGAGAGTATTATGCTAAGCAAAATAAGTCAGAGAAAGACAAATACCATATTATTTCACTCATATGTGCAATTTTAGAAACAAAACAAATGAGCCAATGAAGAGAGGCAGAAGAAAGGAAAATAAAGACACAAACTCTTTACTATAGATAAGAAACTGATAGCTACCAGAGGAGAAGTTGGTGAGGGGATGGACTAGCTGGGTGATGGGTATTAAGGAGTACATTTGTTGTAAAGAGCACTGGGTGTTGAATAAAAGTGTTGAATCACTATATGATATACTTGAAACTGCTATAACACTGTATATTAACTAACTGAAATTTAAATAAAAACTTAAACAAAAAAAACCAAAACAGAAAACAATGGATATTCTTTTTTTTGCTACAGTTTTAGACATTATAAAATACATAATTTTATATGAACTTATAGATAAGACTTATTATTTTATTTTGATCCTTCATGTGTTTCTCTGTTCTTGATCAAGGTGCCCTTTGTTTTGAATACATGATGTTTTGAAATCTCCCACTATGGATCATGATTCACTGGTTGAGCTTTGAGGGACAACAAGATTTGCAGCCCTGTGTCTCCTGAGACTCGAAATACAATACAATCTGTACCTGGATTGAAAATGAATAGGAAAGAAAATATATCTTTATTTTTTGTGGGTATTTTACCACAGTTTTATTCTTCACTGTATTGATTTGAGTATTTAAAATTATTTAATAACTAAAAAATAAAAATAAAAAAAATGAAATTAATGACTAAAAATATGAAATGTTGCAAACTTAGTTTTAAGTTGAAGTATTTATTAAGTGCCTATATTCTCAAAGTGAAAGAATGACCTAGTATCTTATTTGAAAGGCATACAACTTATTTAAGTTTACACTGAAAACTACAAAATAAGTCACTTTTCTGCTGACTTCAGATTTACTAAAGCAAACATTTCCAATAGCTACTTTTGCAAAAAATATTTCTGGCCAACTTTAATAAATTAAGAACCTTAAATTTGGTACTGGTCTCCTAATGAGGTTAATCTATCTGCTGAGGGTACGTTTATTATCTATCATTGTGCATTTCCACATTTAAGAGGGCAATTTATGTTGACATTTTACTCATAAAATACTAAAAGACCTGGATGCATTCCCAAAGTGACCCCTAAGTTAGAGGGTCATTCTAATCGATATTTCAAATGTTAATAGGATTAACTGTCAAAATTCACTTTTGAATTATAAGCAGATGTATTGTCTACGTATGCACATAAAAGTTTGATATTTGTCTTTAAATCCTAAGTCTAAGGAAATTGATATTCTCTTCCTGAATATCTCAGAAACTATATTTATTGACTGTGTATTGTAATTAGATGTTCTAATTGCAAAATAGATACATCAATTCTTGGTTTTACCTCTTTATTGTAATCTTATATTTGAAAAAATACTTTGGTCTTTCTTTAAGATTTTGTTTCTATCCTGCAATTCGGATACCTTAGCTTGTGTTAAATTCTGAACTAATATTACACTGTTATGTTAACTAACTGAAATTTAAGTTTATCAGCAAAAATAGAAAGATATTTTATTTGAGATTAAATTATTTGTGTGACTGAAATAAACACATATGGCCTTTAAAAACATTCTTAATTTAATCAAAACACATACTTAACAGTGATCTTAACTACCTTCTTGTTAAACACACAAACATTACTGAAAACATTTTTGATATCACATAACCAAAATGCTAAAACTAAATCTTTCTACTTGCAGCTGTGATTACTACTTTTAATGAAGGCAACTATTTCCTCAAAGGTCTTAGGAAAATAGACTTTAAGTTTTGAAAATTTTAGGAGAGGCGACTTTAAAATAACAAATTATTCAAGAAAATATAGACATCGGTACCTGAATAGTAGCTCACTTGGTTGAGTGTCTGACTTCAGCTCAGGTCATGATCTTACAGTTGGTGATTTCTCGCCCCAGACTGGGATCGCTACTGTCAGCACAAAGTCTACCTTGGATCCTCTGTCCCCTTCTCTCTGCCGCTTCCCCACTTGTACTTTCTCTGTCTTTCTCTCTCTTGAAAGAGAGAAAGGGAAATGTAATGTTGAGAGACAGCTAAGACACTCATTCCTGAGGAAGAAGAATGAAGTGTGTCACAGATTTGTGACTAAAATGTATGAAAACATTAATTTTACTCACAAACCTGCAATTTGGGCAGAGACAGCAGAGTAACTTGGCATCAGCTGGGACTTCTTAAATGCTGAGAGCCGGACAGCAGGACTGTCCAAGGGTTTATAACAATCCATATATGTAATGTTATAATTTTTTTCCACACTAAAGAAAAAGTAAAAAGAAATAGATAAAATTAATGCAATAATATTTTATTTTACCTAATATGTTTGATCATGTAATCAATATTAAAATATTAATGAAATACTTTCTCTTTTTTGTCCTACTAAATCTTCTATATTCAATGTCTATCTGGCACTTAAAGCAAATCTCAGTTTGAAGTAGTCACATTTCAAGTGCTTAATAACCACTCAATAACTCACACACCACAACTTTAACTGCTTGCTCACATCCATATCTAGTGATTGATGTCATCTATAACCCTAACATCTTAGCTGAGAGTGCCAGCAGGAACATCTACATGTTTTCTTTCCTTGTGTGGAGTTCCTTATAACATGATGACTTGGTTTCAAGGACAAACATTGAAGAAGAGATGGTGGGAGGTGGGGTAGAGAGAGAAGGAGAGAGAGAAAGTAGGTGAGGTAAAATAAGTCTTGCATTTTATGATATGATCCAGAAGTCACATAACACCACTTTTACTGTACATGATCAGTCAAAACAGTCACAAGCTTGCATAGGTTTAAATGGAAGAATGTAATTTAATCAATATATACACTTGGTAATTTATTTCACAAAGTGTAAATGCTTGTAAGTAGAAAATTGACCATTTGGTGGGTAGAACTAAAGGCCAAGGGGTAGGGTGACAGATGGAACATACTTGTAAAATAATAGCATTGATTCCCAATATCCTCTCACCTATGTACTATATAATGAGAGATGTGTATGCAGACAAAGAATGATAGTTTAACTGAATAAGAAAGGTTGAAGGACTTATATATACTTAGCATGCATGCAACCATGCACTCTTGCTTTATTTCAAACACTGGTAATTGATCACAAATCTTTCCTGCTGAGCCCTCACCTCAGGCTCAAAATTCTCAGTACAGTGCTCCAACCAGCCACTATCAATTGGTAGAATATTGATAAAAAATATTTTTCATCCCTGGATCAGAAGTCATTATGCTTTTGAGAATAGATATTCTGGGAGAGACTATGCAAAAGCAGGACAGAGGAAATTCAGTACATAGTCTAGGATTTTGTTTAAGATTTCAGAAATGAAATAATTCATGAGGGCAAGAGAGACAATGTTGCAACCAATATGGGGTTAAAGTAAATTGGATCTACCAATAAACTCCAAAGGTGTGTAAGAGTCACATGTTCAATTAGGAGACATCAAGATTGTGACATCATAGCCTAGATTCCAGTCCTACAAGAAATATGGATATGGGTATAGTATGGCAACAAGAAAGAAAATAAGATATTAGTCAAAGATGGTATATATTTTGTAGGGTTATACAATGAAAAGAAGTAAAAGAGAAAATACTAAATGAAATATATTGGAGAATAAGCCAAAAGTTGTCCCTAGCCTCTAGTTCCAAATAGTGGTTGCAAAATAAAAAATAGAATCTTCCCTTGAGGGTGTCATAAATAAAGCATTATTCTAAGGAAAAATATTTTTTTTAAAATTCCAGTTAAAATCAGGAAAATCTAAGGAGCAAGGATGATGTGATAATGGTAAATATTAGTGACTGCATTTAATTCTCACAGCATGTTTTTGACAAACTTTCATGATACATGTTTAAAATGAGAAAACTGAGACCTAAAGTTAATGAGCCCTCCACAAAACAGTATCACATACCTTAAAGCAGTTTAGTTTTATCCCAAAGCCTATAATTATAATAACCATTATCTTGTAAAAAGTGTTCCAATACTAAGAAACACTTTATCAGTCTGGTAGTTGTGTCTAATATTTATGAGAAGAGAAACTCAAATTTCTTTAGCGCTCACTATGCAGCGGCAATTTTACAGCAAGTTTTTGTTCTTTTACTGATGGACTGAGTCTTCATCCTTTGACTTCTTCTTTTTTTTTTTTAATGTTTATTGTCAAGTTGGTTTCCATATACTACCCAGTGCTCATCCCCACAAGTGTCCTCCTCCATGCCCATCTCCCCCTTTCCCCTCTCTACCACCCCCATCAACTTCTTGTTTTTGCGAGAGCATCTACTCAAGAGAAATCTCCTGTATTACTCAGCATTATTCTGGTTAAAAGGCAGTGAGTGACTTTTGATAAAATAGAGTCATCTTCATTTTATAATCCCATGGAGTTCAACACTTTCAATAATGCATACATGTGTATATAATGAAGTATATATACAAAAATAGGAAAAGAATGTAAAATGATATTAATTCAGTGACAAAAATATTTATTGTCAGCATTTTCCAAAGATTGAAAAAAATATGATAGACTTTCTTTTTTCTCTAAGCAATCATACCTTTCTTAGGGTCATTGCTAATTATATTTTAGAAAGAAAATAATAAGTACTCTATTAATTATTCATTTTCTTCACGTTTTTATTTTAACTTCTCACATAGTTGATTGATATGCTTGTAATGACAGTGATATCCTTCTGAATCAAATAACTTTCAGAACATTTGTGTGGGTTTTTTCAGTTTCTTCAAACGCATCCATTTATTCCATCTTTAATGATGACACCACTAATACCATGGCAAAATTTGTCCACTGCAAATGAATCACTCCTAACGATTAAAAGAAAAAAATAATAAATGGTAAATAATGCATAGTCAAAAATTCACTTCATTCCCTTAAAATACACTTGTCTATTTATGAGTTCAATATTGATTACAGTGTCATTAAATCACTTTTCTTTTTGCTACTGCATAAGCAACTTGGTTGTTTGCTAAAATTATAGTGAAGTATAAAACTTGTAAATAGATTATATTAATCTATATATGAATTGTACCTAGTAAAGTCTTGTCAAGAGTACAATAGCATATGGGGCGCCTGGGTGGCTCAGTCGGTAAAGCAACCAACTTCAGCTCAGGCCATCTTCTCACAGTTTGTGGGTTCGAGTCCCACATTGAACTTTGTGCTGACAGCTCAGAGCCTGGAGCCTGCTTCCGATTTTGTGTCTCCCTCTCTTTCTGACCCTCCCCTGCTCACACTGTCTCTCTTTGTCTCTCAAAAATAAATAAAACATTTAAATTTTCTTTAAATAAAAAAAAAGATCACAATAGCATTTTAGTGAGAATAACTGAAACTTGACCTGTGGGATTTTTAGGGTTTCTAATGTCATATCAAGGAATCCAAGTTTCTGTTAATCAGATTTACAGAACACATTGTCATAGCTCTTTCAGCAGGTAACATTAGTGATGGCCCTATGTTCTCCCAGTATTAATACCATTTAGCTGTATTCACATAGAGTATTTTACAGATAGAAATGTTGTGTTTATTAAGGGACTGATAATGTTATAAAAATGAACAAAAATAAAAGAAGTTTAAAAAAAGAAAGAAAGAAAAAAGATTGATGGCCACTGGTTCATTCTTTCAAAGACATGGCAGTGTAGAAACCCTAAGAAAGGATTGGAAGATAGGACCAATAATAACTAACTCTAATGACAGAAAAGCAGTGACACAATTGTGTGGGTTCATCAAGTAGCCGAATATATGGAGAAACCATACACATCATTATAATTATAAAGCAGCAGATTAATGTATTTTTAGTGGAAATATAATCACTATGTAACTTGACCACTAGCTAAACTCAGCTTTCCCCCCAAACATCTAATGAATACAGTTGCACAAATCCTTGTTGTCATATTTTATGTCACAAGTAAATTAATTTTTGCATAACATGTTCTAGAAGAATAGTTTAAATTTGAATGGTTTGTAGCTGCATCAAGATAAAACAGGTGATAAACCAAAAGATAAATAATAAAATAAGCTATTTCAGCCTATTCATGATTATGCATTTTTTATTTCTGTCATTTATCTATCATACTAAAAGAGAAATATCCAGGGAACACATCACTTGTGAAAATTTATTCTACCAAATGAATATGCAATACAAATTTTTACATGTAAGAAATGAATAAGTTAGCAGTGAGGTTTTATTTTTTTTAATGTTCTTAATGTTTATTGTTGCCAGAGAGACAGAGTACCGGTGGGGAGGGGCAGAGACACAGAATCTGAAGCCGGTTCCAGGCTCTGAGCTGTCAGCACAGAGCCCTACCGGGGCTCAGACTCACAAACCGTGAGATCATAACCTGAGCCAAAGTTGGAGGCTTAACCCACTGAGCCACCCAGGAACCCCTAAAAGTAGTGAGACTTTAAACGTTAATAAATTCTAGTAAAATTGGTCATATGTAAATATATACTGCGTTAGGAGTGTGCTGTTCTTTTTTTTTTTTTTTAATTTTTTAACATTAATTTATTTTTGAGATACAGAGGGAGAGGGAAACACAGAATCGGAAGCAGGCTCCGGGCTCTGAGCTGTCAGCACAGAGACGGACATTGGGCTCAAACCCACAAACTGTGAGATCAGGACCAGAGCCACAGTCGGACGCTTTACCAACTCAGCCACCCAGGTGCCTCAGGCGTGTGCCATTCTTATATCCTCTTCCATTTTATTTAATGTCTCTTCTCTCATCTACACGGTAATTTACTAGTTTATATAGTCCCCTGAAAATATTTACTTTATGTATGTGACATACTGTATTTGTATTTTTAAAATTTTATTAATGTTTAATTTTGAGAGAGACAGAGCATGAGTAGGAAGGGGCAGAGGGAGAGGGAGACCAGAATCCAAAGCAGGGTCCAGGCTCCCAGCTGTCAGCACAGAGCCAGACACGGAACTCTAACTCATGAACCTGAGATCATGACCTGAGCCGAAGTTGGACCCTTAACCAACTGAGCCTCCCAAGTGCCCCTGTGACATACGGTATTTAAACAAAACTTGACAACAATGGCAAAGTGAAATAATTCTTTCAAAAAATAAATACAAAGAAGTGCCTGTGTTTTTCTGTCATCAAAGATGTGACACACACACACACACACACACACTTCTATGTATATGTGTTTGTCCCACATACAGAAGAATACAGAGAATAATACAAACTATATTTCATATACCTTAACTTGTACCTACTTTTGTTTCAAATATTTTTCTTTAGGCGTCGGACTCTTGATTTTGGCTCAGGTCATGAAAAATGAGAAAAAGACTAAATAGACACTTTACAAAAGTCAGTGAAAATAGGTTGACAAGATTATGAGGTTAATTTGTAATAAAAATATATATATACAAAATAAAATTAAGGTGAAAGTTTACAACATACCTACCATATATCTTTTCTTTAACTTTGTGAGGGGATATAAAGCCTATAAAGACTTTGAAAAGTACATATGTTTCAAAAAAGATACCCTTCCCCAAGAAACTATCCACAAGGAAATAATTATAATTTATTTGCTAAATTATAATACATATTTCATGTCATTTCATGTTTATTTCAGAATTTAAAGCAGTTAAATATTGTCTAATCAAAAACATTCCAGGGACTGGGTAACTCAGTTGGTTGAGCATCTGACTCTTGGTTTCAGCTCAGGTCATGATACCAGGTTCGTGATATCAAGCCTTTTGCCAAGCTCCACACTGAGCATGGAGCCTGATGAAAATTGTTTTTCTTCCTCCCTCTGCCCCTCTCCCCTGATCTCTTTCTCTCTAAAATAATAATAATAATAATAACAACAACGACAATAATGAAAATTCCAAAATGCAGATTGTGTTTGGTGAACAGAAGTAAAAAGAAACTCATATTTGGGCTTTTAGTAGGGTACAGAAGAAAGAGTAGGTAGGGCTATTTTTTATAATTAAGTACCTCTCTATTAAATTCTAATGTGTACTTTTATGATCATGTAACAGTTTTTTAAAATAGATATAATTTAAAAAGTATGTTTATTCAACTGCTTATCTTCTCAGTAATCAAACTAATTTGAATAAGCAACTAAACAAAAACTGCAACAGAATATAGAAAAGATAGTATCTAAACTTAGTATCAATTCAGGACGGAATTTATTGACACCTAAAACTTTTTTTATTTTTGATTAATTTTGTGATGGTCTTCATTTTGCAAAAATGAAAAGACAAACATTTGTAAGAATCGTAAGACTTGCCTGAAATTCCACTGGTTTTTACCTACACACAGAAAATTTGCATTTCAGGACAATGTGTATATGATAGAAAAATGTATTAGAAAAGTGAAATTAAAATTATTCTGGCATCTAATTGTACACACACAGAGTTGATCCTCATTATTCACGACTCCATATTTGTGAATTTTCCTAGTTTCTAATGTCAATAATCATGGTGATTTTGTGGTCATTTGCTGACAGACACAGGGTGATGGAAATTTTGAAATGCCCCTCATGAGTATTTTCAGCTTTACTGAAACAAGGAGACGCTCTACCTCCTTGTTTCCTATCTGCAAACAAGTGTCCTTTTCATGGTGTATTTTGTAGACATATTGTACATTTTTGTACTTTTTGCCAATGATTTTGCTGTTTAAAATGGCCCCAAGCACAGCGCTGAAGTGCTGTCTAATGCTTTGGAGCAGGAGCTCTGATGTCTCTTGCAGAAAAGATATGTTAGTAAGTTTTGTTTCTGTGTCAGGAGTTATTTGTTGTTTGTGAGTTAAATGTGAATAAATCAATGATATATATTAAGGAAGGCATCTTTTTTTTTTTTCTAGGAGAGAGAGAGACAGAGAGAGAGAGTGTGAGCAGGGGAGGGTCAGAGAGAGAGGGAGTCACAGACTGAAACAGGCTCCAGGCTCTGAGCTGGCTGTCAGCACAGAGCCCGACGCGGGGCTCGAACCCACGAACCGCGAGATCATGACCTAAGCGAAAAGTCGGACGCTTAACCGACTAAGCCACCCAGGCGCCCCAAGGAAGGCATCTTTAACTAGAAGCACACACACACAAAAACAAGGTTAAATTTTGATTGACTGACAAAAATGTAACCAGAGACTCCTAGGAACCTAATCCTGTATTTTTCTTATTTTCTTTAATTCAGTGTGTGCAATGACTTTAAAGAAGCCATTCATATCTGCCACAAATTAAGGGCAATTGAGTGACGGAGGAAGTAAGAGAGAAAGAGAGAGAGAGAGAAGAGAGGGAAGAGAGAAGGAAGGGAAGAGGGAGTGGGACAGAGAGAGAGAAAGGTTATATATACAAAATCCAGTGCCTTTATGGAACATATATATAATCAACTGACAAAACAAGTATGCGCTAAACAGTGCTGTATCCCAACATTTCCTGGATGTTCTCAGACACACATCTCCCCATATTACTCAAGTACTTCTCATATTGCTTCAAAATCCTATGAGATTTATATACATATAAATCCTTTAAATACATAGATAAAATGCAGATTTCTCACCAAGGTATGTAGGTTTCTTGTTTTTCTCCAGGCACAATCAACTTTTCAAATTTTTATTAAAGTTTTATATTAATAAATAAAAATATAATATATAAATTTATATATTTATTTCCATGAAGACCAAAAAGTTAAATAGGTAACAGCATTCAAAAATAAAATATAAGAATTTTTTCTTTAAATGGAGAAAAACCTGAATGTTTTTTATTAAGAAGCTCCCAAAGTACCATAAAGATATAATAAAAGACAAACATCTAAATACATAGGCAGTGGATAGTATTGAAGAAAAGATAATTCTCTACCAGTAAATTTAGATATCTGGGTTAAGCCATCTTCAAGGGTTTTTTTTTCTGATGAGTCTTTTTTTTTTTCAAATTTAAACATTATATATGGTTTAACATACTGATGAATGAATTGAGCCCTTTATAATTAAGAGGAAAGGCAATTTACAGGAATGTAATCAGCCTTAATGACAGAAATTAAAATGTGTTTAAATATTGATAGCTTTTAAGTGTTAAAATATCAGGGAAATGGTATGCATGTCAAAATTTTTACTGCTAAATACTTTGGGAAGTTTATATGTAATTATGTTGTATTCTGTTTATAAGAAAAAACAAACACAAACATGCTTCTCTTGAATTTGGCATACATTTATTTACCTGATCGGAAACATAACTGAATATATCATTATTTTGACAGAAAATTATTCAAACTGGGAATTTTATTAGTTCTGTTATGTAAACTTAGGATTTCAGAATTAAGTGTTTATATAATTTAAATAATAATGACTAAGATATAACATATTTAAAATTCTCATGACTTATGTTCTCTTTCTGTAAAGAAAACTTGACCATAATTAAAGACTTGTAATCAAAAACAAAGAAGATCCAAACAAATGGGATATGTCTTTGTTTTTTTTTACAAATACTTTATTGTCAAGTTGGTTTCCATATAACAACCAGTGCTCATCCCCACAAGTGCCCTCCTCCATGCCCATCTCCCCCCACACACACCGATGAGTCCTCAGTTTGTTCTCAGCATTCAAGAGTCTCTCATAGTTTGCCTCTCTCCCTTTCCCCCACCATTTCCCCCCTTCTACTTCCCCATGGTCCTCCGTTAAGTTCCTCCTAATCCTCCTATATGTGCAAACATATGGTATTTGTCCTCTGCCTGACTGATTTCACTAAGCATAACACCCTCAAGGTCCATCCATGTTGCGACACATGGCCAGATTTCATTCTTTCTCATTGCCATGTAGCATTCCATTGTAAAGATAAACCACATCTTCTTGATCCATTCGTTCATTGATGGACACGTAGGCTCTTTCCATGTTTTGGCTATTGTTGAGAGTGCTGCTATGAACATTGGGGTCCATGTGCTCCTATGCATCAGCACTCCTGCATCCCTTGGGTAATTTCCTAGCAGTGCTATTGCTGGGCCATAGGGGAGTTCTATAGTTAACTTTTGGAGGAACCTCCACACTGTTTTCAAGAGGGGCTGTACCAGTTTACATTCCCACCAACAGTGTAGGAGGGTGCCTGTTTCTCGACATCCTCGCCAGCACCTAGAGTTCTCTGATTTCCTCATTTTAGCCACTCTGACTGGCATGAGGTGGTATCTCAGTGTGGTTTTAATTTGTATTTCCCTGATGAGGAGGGATGCTGAGCATCGTTTCATGGGTCTGTTGGCCATCTGGATGTCCTCTTTGGAGAAGTGTCTGTTCATATCTTCTGCCCATTTCTTTACTGGGTTGTTTGTTTTTCAGATGTGGAGTTTGGTGAGTTCCTTATAGATTCTGGATATTAACCCTTTATCTGATATGTCATTTGCAACTATCTTTTCCCATTCCGTTGGTTGCCTATTAGTTTTGTGGATTGTTTCCTTTGCCGTGCAGAAGCTTTTAATCTTGATGAGGTCCCATCGTTTATTTTTGCTCTTGATTCCCTTGTTTTGGGGGATATGTCAAGAAATTGCTGCGGTGGAGGTCAAGGAGGTTGTTTCCTGCTTTCTCCTCTAGGGTTTTGATGGTTTCCTGTCTCACATTTAGGTCCTTTATTCATGTTGAGTTTGTTTTGGTGTATGGTGTGAGAAAATGATCTAGTTTCAATCTTCTGCAGGTTGCTGTCCAGTACTCCCAACACCATCTGTTAAAAAGTCTGTCTTCTTTCCATTGGATAGTCTTTCCTTCTTTGTCAAAGATTAGTTGGCTGTATACCTTAGGGGCCAGGTCTGAGTTCTCAATTCTGTTCCATTGGTCTATGTGTCTGTTTTTGTGCCAATACCATACTGTCGTGATGATGACAGCTTTGTAGTAGAGGCTAAAGTCTGGGATGGTGATACCTCCCGCTTTGGTTTTATTTTTCAGGATTACTTTGGCTATTCAGGGTCTTTTGTGGTTCCATACAAATTTTAGGATAGTCTGTTCTAGTTTTGAGAAGTATGCTGGTGCAATTTTGACTGGAATTGCATTGAATGTGTAGATTGCTTTGGGTAGTAATGACATTTTAACTATATTTATTTTTCCTACCCATGAGCATGGAATGTTTTTCCATTTCTTTGTGTCTTCTTCAATTTCCTTCATGTTTTCTATAGTTTTCATCATACAGATCTCTTGTATCCTTGGTTAGGTTTATTCCTAGGTACTTTATGGTTTCTTGTGCAATTGTGAATGGGATCAGTTTCTTGATTTATAGCAGGAGATCATTGAAGATCTCCAGCTATTCCTTGCTGGCCTGCCAAGTTTCAGTAGATAGATCTGTCACCACTCTGATAGATTTCCCTTTGTATGTTAGGGCTCTTTTCTCCCTAGCTGCTTTCAAAATTCTCTCCTTGTCCTTATATTTTGCCATTTTCACTATGATATGCCATGCAGAAGATCGATTCAAATTACATCTGAGGGGAGTCCTCTGAGCCTCTTGTATTTCAACGTTTACTTCCTTCTCCACGTTGGGGGAGGTTCTCTGCTATAATTTGTTCCAGGACTCCTTTAGCACCTTTCCCTCTCTCTTCCTCTTCTGGGATTCCTATGATACAGATATTGTTGCATTTGACCATATCGCTGAGCTCTCAAACTCTTCTTTCATGTTCCTGGATCAGTTTGTCTCTTTTTTTCTTAGTTTCCTCTTTTTCTGTAATGGTGTCTTCTAAATCACTTATTCTCCTTTCTGCCTCTTCAGTCCGTTCATTGGATGCCTCTAATTTATTATGTATCTCATTTATCGCATTTTAAAATTCATCATGCCTATTTTTATTCTCCATGTTGTCTGTAGCCATAGTTTCTTTGATGTCCCCTGTGCTTTTTTCAATCCCAGCTATTAATTTTATGATTATTATTCTAAAATCTTGTTCAGTTATTCCGCTTATATCTATTTTGAGCAGTTCATTAGCTGTCAATTCTTCTTGAAATTTCTTTTAATGAAAGCTCTTTGTTTAGTCATTTTAGTTAGCTTTCTGTCTTTTGTTAGTTTTAAAGACTTTTTATGCTCTCTGCACCTGTGAGCCCTGTTATATCCAAGAAGACTCTTTGACTGTCCAGGATCTATCCGTTCAGAGAGTGTTTTTGTAATGGTATCTCTTGGTCTCTCTTAATGAGACCTTGGTTATTTTATTTTCCTACTCGTAGTGATATTTGGGACTCTCCACCTTGTGTGCTCTGGCTTGTTTCTTGAGGTAGCCCTGGAGAAGAAAACAGACTGACAAATACACAGGGAGCAGAGGCACACAGATGCACAGACAAATCCAACTAACATGCAATCCAAGAGGGAAAATGAAAAAGTTAAGGGAAGGGAGGAGGGAAGGCAAATAATAGAAAATTTTAAAAATACATAAAAAGGTCAACAAGAAGAAAAGAAAAGGAAGAAAGAAGAAAACCGATGGGCAAAGAATGGTTTAAAGCAATAACCTGATTTCCCAACTACAATTAAGTAGCCAGGTGTATGCAGTGCTGGTTGAAGAGCATAGAAAAAGAGAGAGATGACAGGGTGGGGATGAGGCAAAATTGGAAATACAATGAACAGGCAGAAAGGATAAGAAGCTTTTTTCAAAGAGGTAAAGGGTAGAATATGGTTGGATAGGTGAGAGAAAGACTCTGGTATTATCCAGAGAAACTATACAGTCTAATTACTCCTGAGAGAGAGAGATGAAAAGGTCGGTAGGTGTAGAATTTACATGTACAGAACGGACTAGATGTGTCTGTTTAAGCAAGCCAGTGTCCAGAGTTAATCAGGTAGGTGTTCCAGGAAAAAGAGAAAAAGAAAAAGAGAAAAGAAAGAAAAAAAAAGAGGAAAAAAAAAAAGGAGGAGGGCAGCTCTCTAGCAAGGCAGTGTGTGATCCAATGCTTCAGGCGAGAGTTCTGCCGTGGCAGTTGTGGACAGGAGAGTGGCGGCGCTCTAGTCCCTTCTTGAATCAAGCACTGCACCTCACTTTTTTGGGTGTGTAAACTCCCCATGCCGGGGGCGCAGCCAAAGTGGGTCGCACTCTTTAACCCAGGCCAAGTTTCCAAGTCCCAGTCCGTGCATCCCACTGAAATTGCCATAGAGACAACCTCGCAGCTGATCCCCTCGGGGCATTCCAAGCCTCTTGGCTAGCGCTGGTGATGGAGCCAGAATCATTGCTCCCTTCTCCTGGTCGGGTTGGTGAGCAAGGACAGGGGTTTGCCTGGGGGGCGTGCAGGCCCGCTGGAGAGAGGGAAACCAGGTCCCTCTGTGTCTCGTCACCCGAAACAAGAACTTGCAGGCAAATCTCCCATTTTAAGCCCTTCGCCTTCCCTCTAGAGTTCCAGCCAGCCAGGAGCACGGATGTACACGTGCAGTTCCTCCAGGGATCCAGCCGAGTCAGGAGTACAAAGGAGCAGTGAGCACAAGCAGCCCCTCCCGGACAAGTTGGCAAGCGGGGACCTGGCGCGCAGGGATTTGTCAGGCACGGTCCTTCTGTGCCCCGAGCTGAGGTTTTTCTGTTTCCCAGTGACAGGGACCGTATCTTGGTAGTTTCGGACTCTCTCTTTTCCCCCTCTCACTCCCCGCAGAGGTGGGTCATTCCCGTCCCTCGAGTCTCCAATCCTGGCCCGATTTTATCTTCCCCAGTTCGCATTCACATTAGAAGCCTTTCTCAGTGGATTCTGCATCCTTTTTCTCCCCATCTCTTGGGTTCTGTAAGGTATCCTATGGCTTCAGATCTTTTCCATGTGAGATATGGGGGTGAGTGCAATGCACGGAGCTCCCTACTTCTCCGCCATCTACAGAGCTTGCTGGATTCTTACCTCCAACCAAGACCTGATGTAGTCACCAGTATGTAGTAACTGGCTCAGCAAGGAAAGGTCATGTGCCTCAGGAGTTCCAAAAGCCAAGCTCTACTCTGACACCGGGGCCCCATCCAGTACAGCTGCTCCAAGTGCGACAAGACCTTCCAGTACCTGAGCCAGCTTCAAAATCACATGATGAAGCACAAAGACATCCGGCTCTATATCTGCTCTGAGTGAGGCATGGAGTTCGTGCAGCCCCACCACCTCAAGCAGCACTCGCTCACAAATGGGATATTTCTTGAATGAAATTTATGTTATTTGATTGAACTATTTAAATACCAATACTACCTGATTACCATCAAAAATAAGTTTTAAAAATTTTGAGATTCCAAGAA
The DNA here is from genome assembly GCA_017311185.1 of Proteles cristata cristata. Lineage (NCBI taxonomy): Eukaryota > Metazoa > Chordata > Mammalia > Carnivora > Hyaenidae > Proteles > Proteles cristata. The sequence continues at coordinate 132,398 of JAESUZ010001257.1, forward strand.
GAATTCAGAGGGCTTTCTCTGGAAAGATCTCAAAGTGAGAAAGTAAGTTAACAACATACTATCTAATTCTTAAACCAATATCTTATGCTAGTAAGTGTGATCTCTAAGGATTTGAAATTATATATATTTGGTCTTTCATTAAAACTCTAGTCAAGGACTTTAATGCTACTTATAAAGTTATTTCATTCTAAGAAATGATCCATTATTTTGTTATTTTTTCCTTCCAATATTGTATTTAAATTCAAGTAAATTAACATACAGTGTAGTTTTGGTTTCAGGGGTAGAATTTAGTGATTCATCACTTACACATAACACCCAGTACTCATCAAAAGTGATCTCCTTAATGCCCATCACTTATTTAGCCCATCTCCCACCCTCCTCTTTCCATCAACCCTCACTTTGTTCTCTACATTTAAGAAGTGTCTCCAGGCGCCTGGGTGGCTCAGCTGGCTAAGTGTCCGACTTCAGCTCAGGTCATGATCTCACAGTTTGTGGGTTTGAGCCCTGCATCGGGATCTGTGCTGACAGCCAGCTCAGAGCTTGAAGCATGTCTTTGGATTCATTGTCTCTCTCTCTCTCTCTGAACCTCCCCTGCTCACACTGTCTCTATCTCTCTCTCAAAAATAAATAAAACATTAAAAATTTTTTAATAAAAAAAGAAGAGTCGCTTACAGTTTTTCTCCCTGTCTCTAGTTTTTCCCCTCTCCTTGTGCTAATGTTTTATTTCTTACATTCCATATATGAGTGAAATTATATAACAGTTGTTTTTCTCAGATAGCCTTATTTCACTTAGCAAAATATACTCTAGTTCCACCAATGTATTTGCAAATGGAAAATTTTCATTCCTTTTGATGGCTAAGTAATATTCCATTGTAGACTTAAACCACATCTTACTTATCCACACATCAGTTAATGGACATTTGGGATCTTTCCATATTTTGGCTATTATTGATAGTGCTTCTAAAACATTGGGGCGCATGCGCCCCTTTGAAACAATATTTTTTTTATCCTTTGGGTAAAAAACTAGTTGTGCAATTATTGGGTCATTGGGTAGTTCTGTTTTTCACTTTTTGAGGAGCCTCCATACAGTTTCCAGAGTGGTTGCACCAGTTTGCATTCCTACCAACAGTGGAAAAGTGTTCCCCTTTCTCTGCATCCTCGCCAACATCTGTTGTTTCCTGAGGTGTTAATTTTAGTCAGTCTGACAGGTGTGAGATGGTAGCTCATTGTAGTCTTGATTTGTATGATGAGTGATGTTAAGCTCTTTTTCATGTGTCTGTTAGCCATTTGTATGTCTTCCTTCTGGAGAAATATCTGTTCATGTCTTCTGCTCATTTCTTGAGTGGATTATTTATTTTTGGGTTTTGACTTTGATAAGTTTTTATGGATTTTGGATACTGGGCCTTTATCTGATATGTCATTTGCAAATATCTTATCCAATTCCATACGCTGCCTTTTAGTATGTTGTTTCATTTGCTGCGCAGAGTTTGTTATTTTGATGAAGTCCCTATAGTTCATTTTTGCTTTTACTTCCATTGCCTATGGATACATGTCTAGTAAGAAGTGACTACAGCTGGGACCAAAAAGGCTGCGTAGGTTCTCCTGTGAGAATTTGGTGGTTTCCTATCTCACATATGGGTCTTTCATTCATTTTGAATTTATATCTGTGTATGGTGTAAGAAAGTGGTCCAGTTTTGTTCTTCCACATGTCACCATTCAGTTTTCCCAACACCATTTGTTGAATGCTTTTTCTGCATTTATTGAAAGGATCATATGGTTCTTTTCCTTTCTTTCATTATCATACTGATGGATTTGTGAATATTGAACCAGGCCGGCAGCCCAGGAATAAATCCCACTTGATTATGGTGAATAATTCTTTTAATGTACTGTTGGATTTGATTTGGTGGTATCTTTTTGAGAATTTTTAATCCATGTTCATCAGGGATATTGGTCTGTATTCCTTTTTAGTGGACTCTTTGTCCGCTTTTTGGAATCAATGTAATGCTGGCCTCATAGAACGAGTTTGGAAGTTTTCTCATTTCTACTTTTTGGAACTCTTTTGTAAGAATATATACTAACTTTTCTTTAATTGTTTGGTAGAATTCCCCTGGGAGCTACCTGTACCTGGACTTTTGTTTGTTGAAAGATTTTTGATTACTGATTCAATTTATTTGTAGGTTATGGGTCTGTTCAAATTTTCTATTATTTCCTGATTCAGTTTTGGTAGTTTATACGTTTCTAGGAATTTATCCATTACTTCCAGATTGCGAAATTTGTTGGCATATAATTGCTGAATATTCCCTTATTCTCTTATTATTGTTTGTATTTCTGCTGTGTTGGTTGGGATCACTCCTCTTTTCTTCATGATTTTATCCCTCCGGTCCTTTCTCTTTTCTTTCTGATAAGTCTGGCTAGTGTTTATTGATTTTAATTCTTTCAAAGAATCATCTCCTAGTCTCATTGACCTGTTTGGATTTTTCTTAATTTCTATATCATTTATTTCTGCTCTAATTTTTATTATTTCCCTTCCTCTGTTGGTTTTAGGCTTTATTTGCTGTTCTTTTTTTCCAGATTCTTTAGGTGTAAGGTTACATTCTGTATTTGAAAACTTTTTTACTTCTTGAACAAAGACTGCATTTCTAAATACTTCCCTCTTATGACCACCTTTGCTGCATCTCAGTTTTTAGACTGTTGAGTTTTCATTTTCATTTGCTTCCATGTATTTTGTAAATTTATTTTGTAATTTTCTGGTTAACACATTCATTTTTTAGTAGGATGTTCTTTAAGCCCCATGAATTTGAGTTCTTTCCCATTTTTTTTCTTGTAAATATCTTCAAGTTTCATAGAGTTGTGGTCTGAAAAAATGTACGATATGACCTCAGTCTTTTCATACTTGTTGAGGCCTGATTCGTGACCCGGTATGTAATCTATTCTGGAGAATGTTCCCTGTGCACTCAAAAAATTTGTATTCTGTTTCTTTAGGATGAAATACTCTGAATATGCCTGTTAAGTCTATCTGGTCTGGTGTGTCATTCAAAGCCATTGTTTCCTTGTTGATTTTCTGCTTATATGATCTGTCCATTGCTGGAAGTGGGGTGTTAAAGTCCCTTGCTATTATTGTATTATTAAATAAGTTTATAGTATCATTATAAATAAGTTTATTATTAATTGCTTTATAAATTTGTCCAATTCCAAGTTGGGGGCATACATATTTACAATTGCTAGATCTCCTATTTGGATAGACCCTTTTATTATAATATAGTGCCCCTTTACATCTCTTATTATAGTGTTTGTTTTAAAAATCTAGTTTGTCTGATATAAGTATAGCTACTGTAGCTTTCTTTTGACATCCATTAGCATGATAATGGTTCTCCATCCCCTCACTTTCGATTTGGAGGGAATTGACTAAAAGGAGTCTCTTAAAGCAGCATATCAATGGGTCTTGTTTTGTTTTGTTTGAATCCATTCTGGTACTCTATGCATTTAGATTGGGGCATTTAGTGCACTAACATTCAGAATAATTGTTGATAGATATGCATTTAGTGCCATTATATTACCTGTGTAGTCACTGCTCCTGTGGATTGCCTTTGTTCCTTCCCAGCGTTTGCTGCTGTTGGTCTCTATCCCACTGAAAGGGTCCCCTTCAATATTTCTTGCAGAGCTGCTTTAGTGTTCACAAACTCCTTTAGGTTTTACTAGTCTTGGAAACTCTTTCTCTTTCCTTCTATTCTGAATGACAGCATTGCTGGAAAAGTATTCTTGGCTGCATGTTTTTCCCATTTAGCATGTTGAATATATCATGCCACTCCCTTCTGGCCTGCAAAGTTTCTGCGGACAGGTCTGCTGCTAACTTTATGTGTCTATCCTTATAGGTTCAGGACCTTTTTTCCCTACTTGCTTCCAGAATTTTCTTTTTATCTTTTTCAAGTTTCCCTGTGATATGTCTTGTCGTTAACCTTTTTTGGTTAATTTTGAAGGGAATTCTCTGTGCATCTTGTATTTAAAGGCCTGTTTCCTTCCCTTGTTTAAGGAAGTTACCAGCTATAACTTATTTAAACGAAACTTCTGCCCCCCTTTTCCCACTTTTCTTCTCCTAGAATTCATACAATATGGATATTATTACACCTTTTGGAATCACTGATTTCTCTAAGTCTATATTTGTGATCTAATAGTTTCTTTCCCCCCTTTTTTCAGTTAAATTATTTTTTGTAGTTTTATCTTTTATATCACTATTCATTCCTCTACCTTTTCCATTCTAATTGTGATTATATCAGTCAGTTTTGCATCTTAGTTACAGTGTTTCTTATTTCAGCCTGATTAGTTTTTAGGTCTTTCATCTCTGCAGCAAGGGTTTCAACTGGTGTCTCTATTTATGCTTTCTTTCAAGCCCATCTAGTACTTTTATGACAGTTGTTGTAAATACTTGTTCATATATATCCCTTATATCTTTTTTGAGTAAATCCCTAGCTGTTTTTAATTCTTGACCTTTCTTTTGGGGAGAACTTCTCCATGTTATTATTTTGTCTAGGTTTCTGTCTTTTGCGTGTTATGAAAGCTTGTTATATTTCCTGCTCATGGAAATAATGCCCAGTTAAGAAGGCCATAAAATGTCCAGTGCCTGGAATTTTAGGAAGTGTTACTGGTGTATGCTCTGTGCACTCTGCTGTTGTGCTCTGGCTGCTCTTTTCCACAGACTAGTCCTCTGCAGAGTTTCTTCTTGCTTACAGTGGGGAGTGTCTGGATCTTTTAGTAAGTGTGCTTTGATTTGTTTGTTAAAATAAGCCTGCTACATTCTCTGCCTCTAATTGTTCAGATCTTTCTCTTAATCGTCTGATTGATTTCCTAGGGGTACTAAGTGATTTGATGTTGATCTAGCTGTGTTTGAGGGATGAGGTAAGCCCAGGATCCCCCTACTACTCTGCCATCTTAACCCACCTCCCTCAGAAAGGGTTCATTATTTTAGTCGTTCATCAAAACACAGAGTGGTGTATCACCATATTTTTTTCAAGTCTTCTGAAAATAGATTCCATCTAAATTTGAGTTCTTCCAAAAGACCTTGAGGCAGATTTTCAATAGTCTTTGTTTATATAGGAGCCTCAGGAAGGGGAACCAGGGAATGGTAACTGGAAGATAAGGTAGCCAGTGAGAGTGCAATATTAAGCCTGCTGTCACCACAGGCAACTGGGGTATATCCTGACTTGAAAACTTTGGGAAATGTTGTTAAACACATATCGAGGGCACCTCCACCATTCAATTGGTTGAGCGTCCAACTTTGACTCAGGTCATAATTTCATGGTTCATGGGTTTGAGCCCGTCTATGGTTCTGAGCTGACAACTCAGAGCCTGGAGCCTGCTCCAAATTCTGCCTCTCTCTCTCTCTCTCCTCTGTAAATACAGATTATTGGGAATCATTTACTGAGGGATGATACCAGAGGTGTTAATTCACCACAATAGCAGACTGACTTGTAAGACGTTCCCATAGATTCCAGAAAAATGCCCTCTGGTCAAGATAGGCTGGTCCTGGAAATCCTCAATAGCATATCAGAATAGTTGGTATGAGGGCTGCAAATGGAATCTTCTATATACGTTATCCAATGTGATTTCAGTGAAAAAATGTGAACTTGTTTTTTTACGGTTTTTAAAGGAAATTAAAATTCATAATAAATTCATAATTCATAAATTCCTTTGAATATTCTTGCCAAATATTAGTTGATCATTTATCAACTGGTTTTTGATATACTATCAGATCTATGTTCAATTTTCCCCATATGATTCATTTTATATTCATCTTTTAGCATTTTATTATTCATTTTATCCTGTGAATTTTTATATCAGTAGTCATAATCTAATTTCCAAGAACTTTTCTCCTATTTTTCTCATTTTTATAATAGCCTAATTGTATTCTATGTATAAAACATTTTCTCAATTTCTGTGAATAGCTAAAATAAATTTTAAAGGTTATTTTCCAATCCTGTAATAATTTCTTTAAAAGTTAATTTTTGTTTATGCAGCTCAGTCTTTTTTGTTCATGTTGTTGGTTTTCTTCAAATATGTATTTTTTACTGTTTTTCAATCCAGATTTAGGAAAGCATAATTCCTTCAGTTAGTACAGGTGCCTAATGCAAGATATGTGACATGCATATTTCTAGAATAGGCTTTCTCCTCAGTACAAATGTTGATGGCTCAGCTATCCTACAGGGAGTATGGAGCAAGCAGCAGACAGAAACAGGCAAGTAAATCCCCAAAACTGCTCTGATAAAGTATTAGAGGAACACTTTAGCTCATTTCACTTTAGAGGAATGACATTCTCTCTACTTCTTCCCTTTTCACCCCTCCTTAAGCCTCTTGGTCTCTTAGGATTTTATCTGTTTATTTTCTCAGGAATTAATATGTGTTCTTAGATTTCTCAGGTGGAGTGCAACTTCTTCTAAAATGTTTTCTAGACTTTCCCTACAAACAGAGGCCACAATTGCCAGCTGATAGTTCTATGAAGGAAAGAGAGCTTATTGCACCTGCAGCAGTTTATAAGTACCGTTCTTTCTACCCACATCTATCTTTAATTTTGTACAGTTTTTGCCAGATTTGGATCTTCTCTGGTGATTCCCCTGGGAAGCCATGTACTATGGCTTGTTGTCTTAGATGTATTTATTCTTCCTTATTCCTACCATTTGCTTCCTTCTCAAAATATGAACAGCTTTTCCAGTATCCTAAATTGATAATTTCAAAAACAATTTTTACACCATAATTACTTCTACATTATTTTTCATATTGATTGTCTTTAATTAATATATTTATTTTTATAGAGCAATTTTATGGGAAATTATTACAGAAAAATTGAGTGGCAAGTACAGTACGAGAATCTCTTATATTTATCTCTGTCCTCCTGCACCCAGGTGATGGTTTATCCTAATATTAACACATTGCATTAGTGGGGTACATTCATCACAATTAATGAAACAATACTGATAGCTTTTACAACTTTTTTGAAGTATAAATGAAAATTAAATCATAAGATATTTGAAGTATACAATGCAATGATCGATATATCTATTCATTATGAAATGATTCCCCTCATTGAGGGGAATCACATATTTACCTTCTTTTTGGTTTTGTTTCTATGTTCTGTTCTCTTGAAAATTTCAATTATGCAATATAGTGTTACCAATCTTCTAACATTTGTATATTAGATTCTCAGTCTTTATTCAAATTATAACTAGCATTTGTACCTTTTAGCAACATTTCTCTATTTTCCCTACCTCCAAGCCCATGGAAACCACCATTCTACTCTGTTCCCCTATTTTTATGACTTTAGCTTTTTTGGGGTTCAGATTTCACAAATAAGTGGAGTGTTTGTTTTTCTCTTTCTGGTTCTTTTGCTTAGCCCTGAAGTTTCATCCATGTAGCCAGACACACAAAAAGGAAGAATTTAATTCCTTTCAAGGTTGAATAATATTCCATAGCATGAATTCTTTACTTATGTATTTCCTTACCTAAGTGAATAATCTCAATTTATATATATATAATATATATGTTTATGTATGTATATATATATGTATATATAAAAATATGCACACATATGTATATATACTCACACATGCACATCACAAATTTTTATCCATTTATCCATCAGTGGACACAGAGCCATACTTTAGTTATTGTAAATAATGTTGCAATGAACATGAGAGTAAAGATACTTCTTTGAGAAAATGATTTTGTGTCCTTTGGATATAAAACCAGAGTGAGACAATTGGATCATATGGTATATTTATTTTTAACCTTTTATTTTATTTTAAAGTTTATTTAATTATTGTGTGTGAGATAGAGAGAAAGAGAGTGCAAGTGGTGGGAGGGTAAGAGAGACAAGGAGACAGAAAGAATCCCAAACAGGCTCGACAATGTCAGTGTGGAGCCTGGTATGGGGCTCAGCTTCACGAACCTGAGATCATGAGCTGAGCTGAAACCAAGAGTCAGATGCTTAACTGACTGAGGCACCTAGACACTTTGTTTTTAACTTTTTAAAGAAACCTCATACTGTCTTCATAGTGACTCTACTGGTTTATATTACCTCAGCCAGTGTATAAGGATTCCCTTTTTTTCCACATAAGCTTCAGGATTTACACTGTGAGCAGGTATCTCATTGTGATTTTCATTTGTTTTTCCCTGATGATTGGTGATGCTGCTTTAGATCTCTAAATTTGTTTCCAGGTATTAATTGTTTATAAAATTAAAATATAACTTTCTGATATGAAAGATTATTTGAAATAGCAAAACATAGATTATTTTTATAAATATATACTTGATACCAAAACTGCTTTAATACATTCAATTTTTTAATACTTTTATCATGCTTTAAATATAGTCCAAAATAATTGAATAATTGAAGAAAATATATATTTGTATTACTTAAATGTTAATATTTATTGAATACTTTATCAGACACTGGATGCTACCAGGTTGTTGTTATTAACCTCTATTCTGGGAGTCAGCACAAAGGCGGACACAGGGCTCAAACCCATGAATTGTGAGATCATGACCTGAGCCGAAGTTGGATGCTTAACTGACTGAGTCACCCAGGCGCCACTAGACATGCTATTTAAAAAAAAAAAACAAAAAACACTAAAACAAGGCTCTGACATCAAGTGAAGGCCATGTGCACAAACTATTGAGTTTCAAAAGACCACCTATCACATAATGTATCCTACAGATGAAAAGCAAAAAGAATAATAAAATTAAATATGATTAGTCTCAGCACATAATTTACTCAGATGAGTAAGTAATGTGATTAATATATTTACTTTTCTATTGAAGGTAATTGTATAAAGAAAAAATACACAAATTAAATATACATAACTCTTGCAAGGTATGGCTTAGGAATTAGCACATGCCTAAATGGAAAAAGCAGCAGAAAATATCAGGCTCTGTCTAATGTGCATGTGCTCTTATTCTCTCTGTGACCTTGAAATCTCATGGCTTTTCTACCATGAGGTTGCTCCCAAATGCCGCAACCAACTGTTATTCAGGTTTTATGGCTGTGTTTGTGGAAGTGTGGTTCCACAGCAGTAGAAATCTCCTGACACTTTAAAAATTGATAGTAAAAATGATCCAAATTTAAAGACATGAGATCAAATGAATTCCTAACATGATAGAATTATGACAATCAATTACACAGAAGCACATTAAAAGTAAAAAAGTAGAGGGGGGAGAATAATCAGTAACTTGATTTCCCATAGAGTATAATATTAAATGCACAGTGTCAGTTCCAAATACTTTAAACACATATTAAAAGTTAAGCAATTTAGTTTGGTAAACTGAAGAGATTCTATGCCTGAGAAGTACTTTGTACATGAAAAGCAATACAGAGATTTTAATGGTTTCAGAAGAAGTTACAAGATATAAAGAACACTTTATTATACTATACTAATAGGACATCCACATAAGTAAATAGTTAAACTTTTAAAATATCATCTAAATGTATGCAATGCAAAATGCTTTAACTTGTAGAAATTTAGAAATTAATGTGCTGATACCATATAAAAGAAATGATGATGATTCATTTACCACATTATATAAATGCATTCAAGGAAGAAAAGCAAGCAAATATAATCTTCACGGAAAAATAGAAAATAGGAACCGATATAGATTTGAAGGACAATCTGAAAGATATCTAGATGAGGACTATAATAATAATCTATAAGAGATGAAAGATCAAGTGTAATTTGTAATAGTTGTTGAATATCATGGTAGTCATAACTTTTTCTGAGAGAGAGAAAGAGAGGGAGAGATTTCCACATTTACAAGCATATCCAACTTTAAAAAAACATCTCAGGGGGCCCCTGGGTGGCTTAGTCGGTTAAGCGTCCTACTTTCGCTTGGGTCATGATCTCGCGGTTCGTGGGTTCGAGCCCCGCATCGGGCTCTGTGCTGACTGCCAGCTCGGAGCCTGGAGCCTGTTTCAGTCTGTGACTCCCTCTCTCTCTGACCCTCCTCTGCTCGCGCTGTCTCTCTCTCTCTCTCTCTCCTAGAAATAAAGCATTAAAAAAAAAAAATCTCAGAATGCGACAAAAGAAGTGAAGAGAAACAATGCTTATATCCATAAGATGCTCACATTTTCTGAACAAGGGAAGAAAGAAAACATTATATAATTTTAATGAAATGCATACATTTCTTACTGATAATAAACACATAATAAACGTAGCAAAAAGAGAAATAAGCCAGTGCTAGTGCTATCATTCTACCACTAAATGATAAGTAAATCAGACTGTTAATCAACAAGAAGTGTTAGTTGCTTCTCAATGAATAAAGAATGCAATATGGACAGAACTTCATTGAGTGAACATATTGCAAACAACAAAAATCTGGAAGCATGTAGTAATTAAATAAATGAGATAAACTATATATAACAAAAAGATGGTCCAAGCAGATTATAAAGCTTGTATTCAATTCAACAGATGGCCCATATGCCTGACCAAATTACCTAACAGTGAAAATTGTGATTTAATGAACACTGGGAAACTGCTGGAATTTGGTTGTCCCAAAATTTATGTAACTCTAAAGTACCAACTCTAAAATAATAATTCAGTAATAATTACAAACCTCAAAGCTTTTGTTTATAAACAACGTAAAAATTCATCAGTCCCCATGAAATATGTGAAGAAATTTATTAAATATTGAAATAAACTGAGTAATTTTTTTAAAAAGAGGAAGACTTTTGGGGCACCTGGGTGGCTCAATTGGTTAAACTTCCAAGTTTGGCTCAGGTCATGAGGTCATGGTTTGTAAGTTCGAGCCCCATACTGGGCTCATTGCTGTCATTTCTGTACCCCTCTCTTTGCCCACCCCCTCTCAAAAATAAGTAGAACACTCAAAAAAAAGGAAGACTTTTGGGGCACTTGGGTTGCTCAGTCAAACATCTGACTTTCTTTAAAAAATTTTAATGTTTATATTTGTCTCTGACAGAGATATATATAAATTTAAATATATTATGTAAATTTAAAGTAGATGTTCAATAAAATTTTCAAAAATATTGTAATAAACAGTATTATAATTAAAATAATTATAGGGAAGTGCCTGGATGGTTCAGTCAGTTAAGAGTTTGACTTTTGATATTGGCTCAGGTCATGATCTCATGGTTCATGGGTTTGAGCCCCACATGGGGCTTTGTGCTGACAACATACAGAGCCTGCTTAGAATTCCCTCTTTCTCTCTGTCTCTCACCACATTCAAATATGCACTTTCACTCTCTATCAAAATAAATAAACATTAAATTTTTAAACAATTGCATGCATTTTTAAAATTTCCCATTAATTTTAGATTTTTTAAATTATATTTCACACATAAATATTTATTGTACAAATATAAAGAGAAACACTACTCTTTAGTATGAAACTTTTTCTTTTTAAAATTTTTATTTATTAGGTTTTTTTTTTATGTTTCAAGTTTTTATTTAAATTCTAGTTAGCTCATTAATACCCTTCATACATCTAACCTTTTCCCCTACCCACCTCCCTCCCTCAACCCTCAGTTTGTTCTCTATACGTATCTTATAGTTTGCCTCCCTCTCTTTTTTCCCCTTCTTTCCCCTACATCTATCCGTTTTGTTTCTTAAATTCTAATGATTGAAATCATATGGTATTTGTCTTTCTCTGACTGACTTATTTTGCTTAGCATAATACACTTTAGCTCCACTACGTCATTGCAGATGGCAACATTTCATTCTTTTTCATGGCTAACCAGTATTTCATTGTATATATGTACCACATCATTTTTTATCCATTCATTAGTCGTTGGCCATTTGGGCTCTTTACATAATTTGACAATTGTTGATAATGCTGCTACAAATATCAGGATGCATATGCCCCTTTGGATCAGTATTTTTATATTCTTTGGGTAAATACCTACAAGTATAATTGCTGGGTTGTAGGGTAGTTCTTTCTATTTTTAACTTTTTGAGGAACGTCCATACTCAAAAAACTAAACATTCATTTCTAAATCTTAGTATCTTTATAAAAGTAAATATAGTCATAATTTGGAAGTGAGTTTTTTTTTTTTTGAGGAGTGGATTGTATTTGTAGGAACACTTGATGATATATGGTCAAGATACCAACGAATATCTTTTTAAAATCTGTATTACATATTAATATAAATATTACCATAACACATCAGCGAATTCTAATAAATGAAGTTACATGCATGTTGATTCTACCAAGTTCTTATTCTATTTTCATCTTTGGTTGTATGATCTTTCATTTACTGAAACAGAATCCATCCTTCTCATAAGTCTTTCAGGGGACCTGCATGTATTGATACATCTAATTATCAACGTACTCACCAAATAGCTTTTTCTTCTTCTTTTTTCTTTTTAATTTTAGTTAGTTGACATAGAGTGAAACAATGTTTTCAGGAGTAGAATTCAGTGATTCATCACTTACATATACTACCAGCACTCATCACAAGTGTACTCCTTAATACTCATCACTCATATCTAGCCCGTCTCCCACCCACCTCTCTCTACGAACCTTCAGTTTGTTCTTTATTGTTAAGAGTCACTTATGATTTGTCTCCCTCTTTCCTCTTCTCCCACTTCCCATATTTTCATCTGTTTTGTTTCTTAAACCCCACACATGAATAAACTCATATGGTATTTGTCCCTCTCTGACTGACTTATTTCACTTAGCATAATGCATTCTAGTTCCATCCAGGTTGAATGAAATCTTACCAAGTAGCTTCTTCTATATTGTTTCCCCTTGAATCAAGTGAAGTTTCCTCATGTTTACCTGATGATGTTGCTCACTGTCTGGTTCACAAGTGATGTGCCCTGGACTGTTGCTCCAAGATCCACCAGACACTGAGGTTCTTCATCAGTCTTGAGTTACATGTAAATTTGAGGAACCTCCTCTATGTTTTCCTACAGACCCCAAAGTATCACCATTTGCCACAAAACTTCCACTAGTCTTTCATAAAAAAAGTCTTACTTATCTTCTATAAAAAGCATCTAGCATCTATTATTCAGTCATACACATTAGTAAGTATAAACTTTGGCAGGAAACTGATAAACCAATTTCTTTTTTGAGATGGAAATAAAATAAAACATTTTAAAAGTAGCCTTGTAGAGAGTCCCTTAATATGGGAAACTAGGTCATATTTATCAACCTGAGCATTATTTCCTCAGAGCCTATCAAGGTCTCCAAAATTTTTCTTTCATAATCTTAATCCCACTAAATGATCTTTTTGATCATATCCCCAAACTGTAGAACATGTTGGTAGAAACTAATCTTGTTATTTCTAAATAATGGTTTTACAGATTCTGTCATTTTCAACACATAAGTTGGTCCTCAATTTCAGTCAAGCCTCATGCTCAAGATATTCTTCTTTATACCATAAAGTTATTTCCCTTTTTATGTTATGTCAAGTGTATCGAATTTTGCAAGGCTTTCATTCTGCTCCCTTTGAACCATTTTTTCTTTGAAAAAGTATCCTCATCTTTATCCATGGGGGTCATCCCATGTCAGCTCTAGTGAGATACATAACTTGGGCCTAGCCAATGAGTGCATTTCATTTGACTATTTCAGGCATTTGAAAATGACCCCCGAAATGAATGAGATTCAATCCCAGCACTTGTTGAAAGCTGATGGAATGAAAATCTCTCTTTCTAGTAAATCACTAGCTATAAAGCCTATAAAGGACCTCTCAGGGGCAACTAAGTTGGAGAATTGCTGCTTGACAGTGAAACTAACCTAAATGAAAGCACAGATACGAGATGCACGTAGGGAGATGGGAATGGGCCAAATCTTTACAACATTGTTTGACCCTGATAATCTGGCCACTCCTGGATTTCAAACCTTCCTTTGGATTTTTCTTTTATATAAACCAATATATTCCCTTATTTATGAAAGTCAATTTGAGTTACATCTTTTGTGGCAATGGAATTGATTATGGTGATTAAATCTAGTTGTATAAATCACTTTCGTTTTCTAATACAATCGTCTCTGTTTTAATGTTTATTTGTTTATATTGCAGAAAAGAGAGAGAGATGGTGAGCAAAGGAGGGGCAGAGAAAGAGGGAGACAGAGCATCCCAAGCAGACTTCAGAGCTGTCAGTGTACAGCCCAATGCAGGGCTTGAACTCAAGGACATCTAGATAATGACCTAAGATGAAATCAAGAGTCAGATGCTTAACTGAGCCATTCAGACACCCCACAATCATTTGTTTTAAAAAAGAAAAACATATATATATCAAATGGTGTCTGCTATGGAAAATGTTATTACAATCCTGTAAATTTGTTCTTTACTCTGGCTATATTATGATTTAAAATTTCTAGTAATTTCTCATTTGTACAGTTACCATATGTGTATATATTTGCATATGTATCTATCTATCCATCTATAGATACAAATATAGGATGTAGAATTACAGATACAGATATTTATATAAATATAGATAGATCTTGATAATTTCTTAGTATATCTGGGCTTACTATAACAAAATACCATAGCCTGGGTGGCTAAAACAACAAACATTTATTTCTTAGTTTTGGAGCCTGGAAAAATCCAAGATTTGGGTTTTGGTGAGAGCCTGCTTCCTGATTCATAGAGAACCTTCTTCTCACTATAACTTCACAAAGTGTAATGAGCAAGGCAACTTTCATTTATAAATGTGTTTCTCTCATTCATGAGTGCCCCACCTTCATGACCTAATCACCTTCCAAATGCCTCACCTCTTAAAACAACACACTAGGGGTTAGTTTTCAACATAAATTTGGGGGAAGACACAAACATGGAGTATATATTACATTATATATATTATGCATAAATTCACAAGTGGACAAATGAGATATCATCTTCATGCAAATATATTTCTTTCTTATTAAAACATTTCATGGATTTTTGCTATAGCATCGGAAAAAAACAGTGATAATCTAAATGAGAACTGTGGTCAAATATTGAAATGATTAGGGGAGCCTGGGAGGCTTAGCTTGTTAAGCGTCCAACTTCGGTTCGGGTCATGATCTCATGATTTTTGGGTTCAAGCCCTGCATCGGGCTCTGCTCAGAGCCTGGAGCTTGCTTTAGATTCTGTCTCTCTCTCTCTCTGCCCTTACCCTGTTCACACTGTCTCTCTCTCTCTTTCTCAAAATAAACATTAAAAAATTTTAAAAATGGAAATTATTATCATGAATTTATAATCCTATGCTTGATGAAACAGTTCAACAAGACATTTTAAGCTTGTGAAAGATCAATGTGATTTTTAATTAATTAATTATTATTATTATTTTTTTGATAAGCATAGTCTATGGATATTGAACATGAAAACAATAGCAACAAACCTTACTTCTCAAGGTAAGAAAACAGTGGAATTTTCTCATCTTGGAAATACCTTGTGTTCTTCATGCATAAAGATAGTGATTCAATAGCAGATTCACTTGAGATTTGCCATCAAAGCAATTGTAGTTTTAGAATCTGCACTTCTCCTCATAGATAAGGCTATTTCAAGATGATAGCTGCCTTCTACAATGAAAAGGCAACAAAAACTTGAAGGCAACATATCTTTATTTCATCAAGGAACTTTTGCAGCAGAGTTTTTTTTAAATTCATAATGTGAACTTAATAATACAAAAAAATTCCTAGTGACCATTTCTAAAAACTCAAATTCATTGTGAAAAAATAGCAATTTTAATTCCACCCTGCTTTCTCTATTAAAAAATAGAAAGTTAAAAACCTTATGTAAATTAACAGAGTGTAATGTTAAATTTATCCCCTCTCATGTATAAATAGTATCAGATTTTATAAAATATTAGGCAACCATTACCAGTAGCTAACAGCAAAATATATTTTATTATGTGGAAAAATACAGAGCACAGAATTGCAAAGTAAAATAATATATCAGTCAAGAGTTTATGTTCTAGAGTCAGACTCCCTGGCTTTGAATTCCATTTTTACAACTTCTATCTTTGTTTTTAAACCATCTGTACATTTAGTTTTTTCATTGTTGGAATAAGAAATAATAGCCTTACTGTCAATTATTCTTTGGGGTATTTAATGAGTTAGTGAATGCAAAATGCTTAGAATAGTACCAGACAGATAGTATAACCTTCTTAAATGTTTATGATAGATTAAGTGATAAATAGATACACTGTGCTATAGAATTCTCTCCATGTGTGTATAACTAAGCAGAGAGAGTGGGGGATATAAAGGAAAGTAAATACCTAAACTGGTGATGATTTCTGAGTTTTAGTAGAGGTGATCTGATAGTCTGAATCCTTCTGTTTTGTGTCTCTCCACCAAAAAAGAAAGAAATTATAGGGGTGCCTGGGTGGCTCAGTCAGCTAAGCGTCTGACTTTGGCTCAGGTCATGATCTCATGGTTCTTGGGTTCGAGCCCCATGTTGGGCTCTGTACTGACAGCTAACTCAGAGCCTGGAGCCTGCTTTAGAGTCTGTGTCTCCCTCTGTCTCTGACCCTTCCCTGCTTGTGCTCTCTCTCTCTCTCTCTCTCTCAGAAATAAATAAAACACATGCACATGGATATAAAGAGACATAGAGATGGACTGCGACAGAGAAAATCACAACAACAAAACAAAACAAAACAAAAAAAAACCACAGAGAGATTGAGAAAGTCCACATATATGAATTACATTTCTTTAATTAATAAGCTTTTTAATTATCATAGTCAGACAACAGAAAACAGTTTACTAATTTGATAAATCCATAAACTTCATGCATTTATACTTTCACTGGTATTTTCATTTATATTATCAATTGCTAGATTTCTTAGAACAAAAATTTAACAGGTTTACCCCAACCAGTAACTACATCCACTCTTTTTCCACGAGCTTCTGAGAACCATGAAGCCAATAATATACATTCCAGCCAGATATTCATATGCAGCCTGCAAAGTTCATGTTGAATATCCATTTCTTGGAAACATCATACACCTGCCCCACTTCACTTCTTTCTAAAAGAAGTAAATGAGCACATTCCACAGAGGGGTGGAGTTTCTCTAGCATTATTGGCAGCCACAACTTTTCAGAATGACACTTTCACTGAGACAGATCCTTCTAAGGACAATTCTTTCAGAATCGTATCGTCATTCTTTGCACCACTTATGGCATAAGAGCAGATATTTACTAAATGATACATGTGTCAAACAGAATTCACATGTTAAGCCCTGGCATAACTGGGAGAGCATCTGGTCTGTTTCCTATCTACCCCATTGGTTCTATGACTCTCTAGACTGTTTGGAGGCAAGTTTCCTATTCAGTCTGAAATTTGTCTTAAATTAGCAACTAATACCACCTAAACTGACAGCGCACTGAAGGCTGCATGTGTATGTTTCTCACCAAATCCATGGACATGAAAGACAGGCTAATGAGGAAAGGAGTCAATGGTTGTATTTCAGGACTCACAGTGCTAACTTATTTATAAAACCTCATAGAAGAAATGCCAAAGATGCAGAATAGTCTACAAATAAGAAATAGTACTCCATTTTTTTCTCATGAGAATGTTTAAAGAGAGATAACATTATATCAGTATAATTAAAAATAAAACTACCCTACAATCCAGTAGTCTCACTTTTGACTATTTACTCAAAGAATACAAAATCTCTAATTCAAAAGAATATATGCACCACATGTTTATTATAGCATTATTTATAATAGCCAGATTATGGAAGCAGCCAAGTATCCATTGATAGATAAAAGGATAAAGATCTGTTTTAGGGTCAGCTGGGTGGCTCTGTTGGTTATGAGTTCAAGCCCCACTTCTGTGTGGACAGTTCAAAGCCTGGAACCTGCTTCAGATTCTGTGTTTCCCTCTCTCTCTGCCCCTCCCCTGCTCATGCTCTCTCTCTCTTTTTCTCTCTCTCTCACTCAAACATACTAAATAAACATTATTTTATACAAATAAATAAACATAAGTAAAAATTAAAAAAAAAAGGATGTGTAGATATACAATGGAATATTACCCAGCCTTTAAAAAGAATTAAATCTTATCACTTTGCAGCAATGTGGATGGAGCTAGAGAGTATTATGCTAAGTGAAATAAGTCAGCCAGAGAAGGACAAATACCATATGTTTGCACTTAAAGGAGGATTAGGAGGAACTTAACGGAGGACCATAGGGGAGAAGAAGGGGGGAAATAGGGGAGAGGGAGAGAGGCAAACCATGAGAGACTCTTGAATGCTGAGAACAAACTAAGGACTGATGGGTGTGGCAGGGGAGGGGGGGATGGGCATGGAGGAGGGCACTTGTGGGGATGAGCACTGGGTGTTATATGGAAACCAACTTGACAATAAACTATTAGTGAAAAAAAAAGGTTATACACATAAAAAATTAAAAAAATTAAAAAAATAAACATAATACATAATGTATCAATCCAATTTCAGCCATACTAGAAATAGTCAATAGTTTTCTTTATGAAATATGCTGAGAGTCTTATGCATGATTGAAACCATGACTATGCTAAAGTAGGTGATGGAATTTAATGTTTAAAGTCTATTTTTTAGCATTCTTGAAATAAATTAATCAAAATCTCCCAAATGAGAAAATAAACTATAATTGTCAATCAATACCTATATTTAATAAGCTATCATATTAGGTATACTTTGCTTGGATTTTGTTGGGAGGTGGGCTAACTGGAAATGTGACTGCTTAGGTGATTAATTTGGAGAGTATATTTGGCTTTCTCAGATTAGTACTGAATTAGATGTGGGGGAGCTGGCAGTCACTGACCACATTCTGATAGTTTGAGGTCAATTGCTGCAGAGGTTATGGTTGGGCTTCCTAGGCTGGTTGCTTAGAAGTTCTGGCTCAGCTTCTTCCCAAAAGATGTAGGTCAGAGCTCTACTGTTATGTATGGTCTCATCATTGTGGATTTATATACAGTCACTTAACATTTATTGAATCATGGGCACCTGGTGGCTCAGTCAGTTAAGTGTCCAACTATTGATTTCAGCTAGGTCATGATCTCACAATTCATGAGATTGAGCCTCATATTAGGATTCTCTGTTTCCCTCCCTCTGTCCCTCCCCTCCTTGCATGCATGTGTTCTTTCTCTCTCTCTCCCTCTCTCTCTCCCTTTCTCTCTCTTTGAAAAAAAATAGTTTAGAAATTTCATTTAATCATAACCATTTATATCAATTGAGGAAAAGTTTCTTTTTGGAGACTTGTAATTAATGCTGTTTAATGTTATTTTTTACCTTAAAAAAACCATATTTCCTTAGCACTTTATGTAGAAATTACTTTAATCCTCACAACCATGCCATGGTACTGTTACACTAGTTTCACAGAATTAACACTAAATCCCCAGTGTCTTCTGGGGAATCAGCAGAATAGGATTGGCAGTTACTCTTGTTAACATTTGTTCAAGACTTGCAAAGCCACTCTTTAAAAAAACCAATGTTCCCAAATAAATATTTTCCCTTTTGATCTTCTTTAAAGTTGAGATAAGAAAATTTCAACAATTATATATATATATACACACACACCCACAGCAATATCTAAAGACCAGAAGTCTGTGGTAAGCCAAGGGAGTTCAGAACAATCATAATATTTGCCATGCAGGTGCTCAAAAATTAATATTCATTGGAATGATAAGAAACTACTCAATATGTTTCTCTATAGTAATTTATTTTTGGCATTTCGGAAGAAATGCCAAATAAAATATTTTAGAATGATAAGAACAGTTATTTTTATTGTTCTTACTTCTCCACATTTTCCACAATGGATATGTGTTAAATGTATAATCAGAATAAAAAGAATATGCAATATAGAAATAAAGCATATTTTATTTGTTTTACATATTGATTTTCATCTCTATTATGGCTCAAAATCAATGTGATTTGTAATATGCATGGAAAAAGACTCTTATCACTGAAATAGAAAACATCTGGCAAAAGCAAATAAAAACAAGCTCTTTTAAGCATCTAAATCTGATTTGCTTGCACAAAGGAGAGAAATGGAAAATATCCACTAAAAATAGTCCACTATTGACAATAGAAATATTACAATAATCTCTTACCTATTCACCAAAAAAATTCTTTTTTGATTGAATAACTTTAAGAATTCTATTGTATAGGGTTGTCTAGGTGGCTCAGTCATTTGAGTGTCTGATGCTTGATTTAAGCTCAGGTTATAATCTCAGAGTTCATGGAATTGAGTCCTGCATTGGTCTCCAGGGTTTTAGCATGGAGCCTGCTTTAGATTCTTTCCCTCTTTACCCCTCCCTGCTTGTACTCTCTCTCTCTCTCAAAATAAATAAACTTAAAAAAAAAAAAAAAAGAATATTCAGGACACCTGGGTGGCTTAGTCGGTTAAGCGTCCGACTTTCGCTTGGGTCATGATCTCGCGGTTCATGGGTTCGAGCCCCGCGTCGGGCTTTGTGCTGACTGCCAGCTCAGAGCCTGGAGGCTGTTTCAGTCTGTGACTCCCTCTCTCTCTGACCCTCCCCTGCTCACGCTGTCTCTCTCTGCCTTTCCTAGAAATAAATAAAAATAAAAATAAAAGAATATTACTCTGTGGAGTGTAGTTGAAGGGAAAATAAGAAGAATGATGCATCATGGAGACCCAGGATATGAAATGATTATTCAAGGAATTCAACATTAAGCATATTGTTATGTACAAAAAACACCTTTGATACACAAATTGAGGATGAAATAAAAAATACCACTAAAAATATGTGATATGATTTTTTTCCTTCTTTCCCTCCTTCTCTACTTCTCCCCATCTTTCCTGGTTGCAAAACACACAAATAATCTGTCCTCCTAGAGATAATATACAAATTATTAAATATGTGGTTTCAGTCCTGATTAATTATCCTTACTTTATAAATTAACACTTCTAATGATTTTGGTAAATTTTCTTAAATTTCTGAAACACAATTTCCTCATGTATAAAATATATACTACACTATATATAATATTATATTTATATGTAGTATGATATTATACTATATTATTTGTATGCACAACATAGAATAAAATATTTAGTCATCAAAAGAAAGGAATCCTGAGTGCCTGGGAGGCTGAGTCAGTTAAGTGTCCAATTCTTGATTTCAGCTTAGGTCATCATCTCACAAGGTTCATGAGATTGTGCCGCACATCTGGCTCTGTGCTGATAGCATGAAGCCTGCTTGGGATTTTCTCTCCTCTCCTCTCTCTCTGTCCCTCCTCTGCTTGCACACATACTGTCTCTCTCTCAAAAAAAGAAAAAATAAACACTATAAAAAGAAGGAAATACTGACATTTTCAACAACACAGATGAACAGATGAAGCAGAAGGGTATTGCTGTAAGTAAAATATGCTAGACAAAGACAAGTAGTATATGATATCACATACAAGTGGAAGCTTTAAAAAGTTCAGTTTACAGAAACAGAGAGGAGCATGGAAGTTGCCAGGGCCTCTAAGATGGGGCAAATGGGAAATGGGAGATGATAATGAAATGGTACAACTTTGTTATTAGATGAATATGTTCTGAGGATCAAATGTACAACATTGGTGACTGTAGTTAATAGTATGTATTGCATACTTAAATTAGTTAAGAAAGTAGATTTAAGCGTTCTAACCACACACACAAAAAGATAACTATGTGAGGTGACAGATGTGTTAATTAACTTAATTGTAATAAATATTTCATAATGTGTATGTATATAAAATTATCACCTTATACACATAAAATATATCTTTTTGTTGTTGTTGTTAATTATATCTCTGAGAAATGGGGAGGGAAAAAAGACGCTTGCTTACATTTTTTCAAAAGCTAAGAACACAGGCTCTTTAATCACTGCTTGTATTCTTCTTTTCACTGAATATTACAAAAACAAACAAACAAGAAGAAACCTTTATTAAAAAAAAGAAATCTTTACCCCAAAGTTAAAAATTTTTTTCCAAGTTGGCTTAGACCAATTAATTTTTTTAAAATAAGAATTTGACCTTGTTGCAAAAGGGAAGCACAGACACTGGGAGATGTTTTTTTGTTGGTTGATTCATTTGCTAGCATATTTTAGAGCTTCATCTGACTATGAATTAGATAAAAGAAAAAGTAAAAGATCCTTCACCACAGGGAGCTTGAGGAGCATTTACATAAAGAGTCAGTCCACAGTTCTGAAAGTGATCATTTGATATCTCTCCATGTTATCTTTTTGTTTAATGTTTATTTATTTATTTTGAGAGGTAGGGAGAGCATGCATGCATGAAAGGGGAAGGGGCAAAGAGAGGAGAAAGAATCCCAAACAGGCTCCACACTATCAGTGCAGAGCCCAACACAGGGATGGATCTCATGATCATGAGATCATGATCTGAGCTGAAATCATGAGTCGGACACTTAGCAGATTGAGTGTCCCAGTTTCTACATAAGACCTTTTAGCGTATTTATTCAGTTCACTGAGAGTAAACTCAGTAAGGGGACCAAAAGACCAAGACCACAATGAAAGAATGCTAACTGATGCTACCTCAGACGTATAATGATGAAAGTATGACCAAGCTTCTAGCTGTTAGTGGTAAACTGTAGAAACTCAAGCCCTAACTGGATCATTTGTGGCTTGCTTTTCCAACCATGGTTCTCAAGCAGGGCAATTTTGTGTCCTAGGAGAATTTGACAATATTTGGAGACAATTTTGATTGCCACAGTGGGGAGCTACTGTGGACATCTGGTGGGTAGAGGCCACAGATCCTTCTAAATATGCACAGAAAAGACCACCATTCCCCAGCCAATTGTCCATAGTGCTGTGATTGAGAAACCTCACTGTATTGTGACAACAAGGGAAAGGAAACTTTACTAAGCAATGGTTTATAAAATATTCATTTTTTAACATCTGATGTGCAAATTTTCCCTTCCATCCATTTTCTCTTTTCAAACATATTTTTAGTCATAAATAATACATATTATTGTAAAAACTCCCTTGAGCCAAAAGGTGAGGGGCTTGCAAATGAAGACATGCCAACCATTGTTTGATCTCAAACTCTATTCGGGTAAAAGGTCAGGGGTTGAGCATCCTAGCTCCTCCTGGCTGCAGCAAGCCCTTGAGATGTAAATCTTTAATTAACATTGTGATTAGAACAGTCAAACATGTTCTTCAAGCGACTGTTAAGCCACCCCCCACATCTAACTGCAAAATTCTTGCTTTTGTACACCGGCTTCACCCCTCTCCCTATATAAACCCTGAGCTATGGCTCGATGGCG
Organism: Proteles cristata cristata; assembly: GCA_017311185.1. Taxonomy (NCBI): domain Eukaryota; kingdom Metazoa; phylum Chordata; class Mammalia; order Carnivora; family Hyaenidae; genus Proteles; species Proteles cristata. Next base: position 155,566 of record JAESUZ010001257.1, read on the forward strand.
TGCTCTTCCGAGGACTCTTTGGGTGCTAGGGAGGGGCTGTCCGGCCGGACTAAAATAAATCTGAATAACCAACTCCTTTTGTGTTTGTGGGTTTTGTCCTCGGTGATTCTCCTTTGGAAAAGGTGGTCTAACACTATGACACTTTAATATGACATAGTAATAGATAAAATTTATAGAATTCTCTAGCACCCCTCTGATTAACTAAGAAATAGACAATAAATATATTAACAAGTCATCATTTTGAACTGGTTGTGCCTGTGAGAGTAGGTAGATACAAATAGAGAACTTGTAATATTGTGATTTACAATAAGAAGTACATATTTGGTCTTCGAACCCTTTTTTGGAACAGAACACCTAAAAACCTTGGAATTTTCTAAGTAATGAGAGTAATAAAGGTGCTTTTATTATGCAAATGAGGGCACTTTTTGAAAGCCCCTTAGGTTGGGAGCTGGTTGCCAGTGGAGCCAACCATGTGATTAGATGGTTGAAACTTTCAGCACCACCCCTCCAACTCTGGGGAGGGGAAAGGGCTAGAGATTGAGTTCAGTTGCCAAGAGCCAAGGATTTAATCTATTAAATTGATAGAATTAATTAATAAATATATTAAATCTAATAATTGATAATAATATCAATGATTACATGTGAATAAATAATTCATTTATTGTTTGTCATGCCAAATAATTAAAACTCCATAAAAGTCCAACAGGTTGGGTTCAGTTAGCATAGTTAGTTAACACATGGAAGTGCTGGGAGAGTGGCATTAGGGGAGGCCATCGGAGCTTTGCACCCTCTCCCCATATCTTGCCATACAAATCTCTTCCATCTGACTTTACTGAGTTATATCTTTTTATAATAACTAGTAATCTAGTAGCTAAAATGTTTCTCTGAGTTCTGTGAGCCACTGTAGTAACTTAATTGAATTGAAAAAGGGAGAAGTTATCTTAAAACATAGAATTTTTAAAAAATAATTCTGGAGTCTGAGAAGTTTGAGATTAGGGTTCCAGTAAGGTCAACTTTTGATAAGACCGTCGTTCTGGTTTGTAGATGGCTGTCTTCTCACTGTGTCTTTACGTGGTGGGGAGAGCAAGCTCCAGCTTTGCTTTCTCTTCTTACAAAAACACCAATCCTATCACAGAGGCTTGGCGTCATAAACTCATCTAAGCCTAATTACCTCCCAAAGGCCCCACTTTTAAATATTATCATATTGGGGGTTAGGATTTTAACACCTACATTTGGGGGAGATACAAACATGTAGTTCATTACAATTTAGACTAGACTAGACTAGAATAGAATAGAATAGAAAACTTAGACATAACATAAACAGAAAATTAAATCTTTCCAAAATATTAAATGATAGAGGAAAGAGGCTAGATGTAAAATACGATTGTCTTTATTAATCACTGATAGTATTTATGCTGGGATTTGTAAATGTGGGGGATAGCATAATTTTACTTTTTTCCATACTTCAGAGATATTTGTAACTTTTCTTATACTGTATTTTTAATTGTAAAAAAAATGTATCAGAAGAAGTCAAAGCAGTACCAGAGGAAATAATATAGCCTAAAGCTTCTATGTTAGAAAATATAATGTATAGTAAAGAGCATCCATATTAAAACTTAGGTAAGAAACAACAAATAAACTCCAATGAAAATACAAGGAATGAAAATGACATAGATCAGAAATTAAGAATATAAAATGGAAACATACAATACAGAAAATAAATAAAAAAGATAAATTTTTGAAAAATGTAATAAATTGATTACTTTCTAGTGAGATTGATGAATCAAATAAGAGAAAAGTCTAAAAAGGTGAACATCCATGTCAAGAATAAATAGGGCGTTAAAACAGATTCTACAGATATTACAAAAATATAAAATTTTATTTGTTTAGAAACTTTAGATTAAATGGAAGACTGCCTAGAAAACAGACTATCACAAGAAAGAACTCCTGGGCATTGGCATGTTATTTTGAATATCAAATGCATAATTTCAAATTTTTCCAAATGCTTACTGAAAAGTTATGCCAATCATTTAAGAAACAATTACAGTCTATCTTACAGAGAATTCTTCAAAGAACTGAGAAATTGGGAAGAATGATTGACTTGTATTTTGAATCCAGTATCACCGTGATGCAAAATAGAGTATGAAAAGAACAGAAAGTTACTAGTGTTTCTCCTAACAGACCTTGAAGCAAAAATCCTAACTTCAAGAAGATGTTGAATGAATAATAAATAAACAGCATGTTCACTTATATTCATGTTCCATTTATTCAAAGAATATGTGTTTTGTTTAATATTCAAACATGAGTCTCATCAAAAGGTTAAAGAAGAAAAATCGTATTTGTTTCAGTAGATACAAATAAAGTGATAAAATCAACATCTTCTCGTAGTAACACAACACTAGGAACAGAAAGTAATTTCTTAGATCTGATAAGGCATATTTTCACAAACTACAGAGCCAACACCCTATAGTGAGATGGAAAGCTTTTTTGTTAAATTCTGGCATCTTACCAGTTCAGGTAAAATCAGCTTGATATTCCATGTTCACCCTCTGCATTCTGTTGCCTGAGGATTTTCTCATCCTGCTGGAGCCAGCCTGGGTGCCCCTGTGGCAGGCCAGATGTTCTAGGGAATAAATAAGCTGTAGGAGTGGCTGACAGAGTCAGTGCACAAGTATCTCACCCTATGCACCTGGCTGTTGAGTGGGACAGCAGCAAGATGCATTATGGCTCCTTGAGCTTCTTTCCAGTGAAAAAGTTCCAGCAGCCTACAACCGATGCTGGCATCGCTTCCTGGCTATCTTCCCTCTCCTTCCTTTTCTCATTTCCTTAATAAACTATTTACACTAGAATTCTGGTCTCAATGTCTACACCGGGGGGAGTTCAAATGAATTCATGATGTAATTTTTGAAATTCTATTTATTTGATAATAATAAATTCCTTTCTAAAAAGTAAATTTTTCCACTGATTTTCTCCTGCTTTCTCTTCTTATTAAAAATATTTTGCCTAAAATTGATTTGTGTTCAAAGGACTTTTGAGATTTTAAACAAAGCACTCAATATAAAAACAACCCATGATAGTTTCACTCCTTTAAGGTAAACAAAAACACACTTTGCTTTAGCACAACAGTTAATACTCAAGGTCAAATCTTTCATTAATCAGAGGAATACAATTCATCATTTTCATAGGCAAATCTGAATACACAACCCAGTATGTGCAGGCTTCTTTTTACATCAGAGACATCTTCTAATTCAAATTTCAAAGTAGGTATAAAACACTCTAAAGAATACTGTGGCAATGGAGGTGTTTTCTCTTCCTCCATCCTAAGTTTTGCAAGTGAAAGTATTTAAAATAAAACGTAACATTACCAGTCTCTCCTCACAGCATATTATTCTTGGGAGGAAATTAGATTTATCTGATTCATTGGTTTGGGGGAAGGGACGACCTGACTGGCTCACCAGTGTTACATTTGGAGCCAGTCTGTTTATAAGAAGTATGGATGGCAATGCGAAGTCTTCTTCACCAGCAGAGCCCTGTGACATCTACATGGTGAGTGGGGATGACTGTCCAATTCAGGAATAGAGTATGAATAAACCCACTAAATCAAAAGCTGTATTTTCAATACCACTATAAACTAAAAATATTTTCATCCCCATCTGTTTAACCCCTATATGTATCTCTTATATATTTGAATTTAGGAGGAAAGAAAGGGATGTTATTTTACTCTTACCCTAAAATCAGAGATTATTATTGACTAAGAATCTGGGAATGTTGACAAGCTCCACAGATGATTCTGATGCACATTGATTTTTGAGCATCCTGAAAGACAATGATAAATAACTACATGATATACTTTCCTGGAGAGTAGCTTATAAGCTTCAAAGTTTTAAATAAATGTTTGAAGGTTTCCTATAAGTTTTCATGAAGTACGGGCTAAGAATTTTTTAAATCATTACTTTGAAATTATGATTTTTTTTAAATGTTTTATTCATTTCCAGGAGAGAGAGAGAGACAGCGTGAGCAGGGGAGGGCCAGAGAGAGAGGGAGAAACAGACTGAAACAGGCTCCAGGCTCCGAGCTGGCAGTCAGCACAGAGCCCGACGCGGGGCCCGAACCCACGAACCGCGAGATCATGACCCAAGCGAAAGTCGGACGCCCAACCGACCAAGCTACCCAGGCGCCCCTGAAATTATGATTTTATGATAACTAAACACAATTTAATTATGCTTAACTAAATTATTGTAGAAAATACAAATTCACAATAAAATTGTTCAAATATACTTTAAATTAAACAATAATATAATGAAACTATTTGTTATTCTTTCAATGTGCCCAGTGTTATTTATATTGGGAAATACATCTCAGTTTCTGTTCAGGATTCCTGTTTGGGTCAGGAACTTTTCTCTCAAAGTCTACATCTTCATTCAAGGTGTCCAGATTTTACATGCCCTGTTCAGTGGACTTCCCCATATACAAGTGTCCAGGATAGTCAGTCAGTTGAATTGAACTCAGAGACTAGCTGAGTCTTTCCTGTAGATGTTCACATATTAGAAGAGCTGAAATCTGACACTCCCCTCTCTGTGCTTGGGGATTTTCTTCCCTTCCTAAGTGAAAGTTTTTTCTCTCCATATCTTCCTCCTTTCTTAATCCCCTGTTTTGTAGTTTAAGGAATAGAGAAACTAGTTCTGCAAATATTCCTATCTCATGCTAAAAACATGCTTTCTTTTTTTAATTTTAATTTCAGTATAGTTAACATACAGTGTTATATTAGTTTTAGATGTACAAGATAGTGATTCAACAATTCTATGCATTACTCTGTGCTCATCAAAGCAAGTGTACTCTTTTCTCTTTATTTTTTTTAAATGTTTTGTTTATTTCTGAGAGAGAAAAACAGCATGAGCAGGGGAGAGTCAGAGAGAGAGAGAGATACAGAATCTGAAGTGGGCTCCAGGCTCTGAGCTAGCCGTCAGCACAGAGCCCAATGCGGGGCTCGAACCCATGAACCATACGATCATGACCTAAGCTGAGCCACTCAGGCACCTCAAAGCAAGTGTATTCTTAATTTCCTTCACCTATTTCACTCATCCCTCCACCCATCTCCCCTCTGGTAACCTTTTAGCTCTCTATAGTTAAGAGTCTGTTTTTCTGTTTACCTCTTTTTAAAAGTTGTTAAATTTTTTTGTTTCTTAAAATCAACAGATGATTGAAATCATATGGTATTTGTCTCTCTCTGACTGACTTATTTCACTTGGCATTATACCCTCTAGATCCATCCATGTTCTTACAAATGGCAAGACTGTATTCTTCTTATAGCTGAGCAATATTCTGTTGTGTATTAATACCACATCTTCTTTATCCATTCATTATTAATGAATATCTGGGTTGCCTCCATAATTTGCAAAGCTGTGCTTTCTTTAGCCTTTGACTTTGCTTTGTGTTATCTGACGAAGTAAGATAACCCTAATGGAGGAGCTAATGAGAGAGTAAAGGAGAAAAAATTTTGGAGAGTATATCAATTAATACTTCAAAATATAATATTAATATATTAATAATATAATACGTAATCATGTTAAAGAGAGACTACAAATAAACAAATAAGTCTTGCTATATAAATTTCAAAAGATAGTCTAGATGAATGAAACAGAATAGATGATAAAAATTATTCATATAAATACATGTGTGTGCATGTGTTTTCTGACCTCAGTATCATACCTATTTACCCCTCCTACCGTCCCTTTCTACTACCTACTTTCTCTCTATCTCCATATATATTATATATGTCAGCAAAGGGCAGGTGGTAATTATTTTAGTCTTTACAAATGTACAGTCTTTTTCACAACTACCTAATTCTGACTTGTTGCACAAAAGCAACTCTATACACTATATAAACAAATAAGTATCTCTGTGTTCCAGTAATTCTTTATTTATAAAAACAGATGGTGTGTTGTATTTTCCTGACCCCCAGCGTAATTTAATATAGCATAATCAGAAAGGGAGAAAAGATAGACTATTTAGCAAATGGCATGGAAATAATTTTCAAGCCCTTACTAAATATTAACCAATAACTTCTGGATAGCACAGGAATAAATTCTGATTATATCAGCACCCATTTTCAAAAACACGCACTAACCCATATGATAAATCTATTTATCACAAAACATTTTCCCAAGAGAATTTTTATAATCTCATTTAAGAATTGAACATGAAGTTTCTTTTTAGTTTTGGCAACAAATATGATTGTAGCACAGCCTGGAAGCAAAAATAAACACAGGAAATAAGACATAAAGTAAAACTTTTTAAAACAAACAATATAATTACCCTAAACTTAATTTTGATACCTTCTATATTTAATGCTTCAATAGTAACTTATTCACAGGTTCTGTATTGCCTTGAGACCAACACAAATCACTCTTATTCTAGATATGAAATTCATTTGGTTATAATTCCATAAGTATTTTTGAAAATATCATAAGAATCAGTATTAAACATTAATGAAAAGCTTTTGGAACATGTATGCAGGCAGTTTCATCAACACACTACCTAGAAATTTAAAGGGCAAGCTAGATTACAAGAAATCTCATTATCTGTCTCCATTAATTTGGTTTGCATTTTTGGAATATCACTAAAATTTATTCTAATTTTAAAGAGAAAGACTAAAAAAAGGGCATTGGTAATTAGGAGACTTTCAGGATGTAATTTCATGAGAATGAAAAATGTAGAGTATTTTCTGTTAAGGTCCAGTTTCCTCTTTTAATTAAGAGTGCCATCTGCAGCTCTGAATCTAGATGCCATCAAAGTAAGCCCCTGGTTCAAAATAGTCACACCATGGTTGTGTCATTCCAAGAAATAAAGTGCTTTTATTTGCTGAAATCAGGAACCACTATTTCTCCTCAAAATTAGGTTGACTTAAAACAATTAATATTAGGGGCGTCTGGGTGGCTTAGTCGGTTAAGCGTCCGACTTTTGCTTGGGTCATGATCTCGCGGTTCGTGGGTTCGAGCCCCGCGTCGGGCTCTGTGCTGACTGCCAGCTCAGAGCCTGGAGCCTGTTTCAGTCTGTGACTCCCTCTCTCTCTGAATCTCCCCTGCTCACGATGTCTCTCTCTCTCTTCTAGAAATAAATAATTGAAAAAAACAATTAATATTAGCTCACATATAGTTCTTTTACTACATTTTCAAGCAATTCACTTAAATATTTATTTTCTTTGAAACCTATGAAATGAATCCCTGACACCTCATGAGGTATCACATTGAAATACCAACCACAGGTGAGATAATGTGGTTACAAAAGTAGCATCAGCTACTTGAAGACTGATACACAAATATGATATAATTGGAAGTAAGAGCCATAACATGGGGAGTGCTCGGTAGTAAGCATTTCTCCATCATGAAAATTGCCCTAATTGTTAGTAATTACCATGCCATTTTAATTAGTTGTGGATACAATTATAAAATAATGTACATTATGGAATTGGATTTTTGAGGATTTAGTATTACTACCTAGGACAAACTATATGTAGGGAAGCTTGATGTAGATTAAGTTATTGAATTCGTTGTTATCAGTCCAATTCAGAGGAGTTGGGAGACAGAGTACCTCCACTAAAGGAGTCAATTCACCTCCTAAAAAACAGCTTCTTCATTATAATTATGGTTCCAATAATCATCTCCTACTACACATATTTTTAAAAGTATTCTGCCATGATACAGGAGTGAAAATAGTCATTGTAGAATTCAAAGCAAGTAAACACATTGTCTTTTTTGATTAATAAGTCAATCCAGGGCTTTAAACAAAAAGTATATTCCATTGTTTTCTGATTTAACCTCTTCATAAAAATCCTCTGGGAAAACGGCTTCAAATGTAGACTCTTTCCCCAATATTGTTTGTCTATTTCTAAAGAGTATCTTAGCAATCTTTGAGTCAAGGCATATAAAACTTTCTAATGACAAGACAAGCTTGGGAAATATTGACTTATATCCTTCACATTAGTGAAAGACCATAATTATAACAATTCAAATGTTAAGGTATTTTAACTGAAATAAAAATTCAAGTACTAAATTAAAAAAAAAATGCTCTCCCTACTCTTTGACACACACAAAAATCTCTCTCATTTTCTTTTTCTTTCTTTCTTTCTTTCTTTCTTTCTTTCTTTCTTTCTTTCTTTCTTTCTTTCTTTCTGTTTTTTTCTGATTGTTGTTAATTACCAATGATATGCCAGATATAAAACATATTCAACTAACTTCGTCCTTTTGTTGACATGACATCTCCACTGCTTAAGCACACTCACCTTCTTCCTTACAATATTTCTCAACTAGACACATACAGAAGCAACTCTTTTGTAATTATACTTGCCTAGAAAATCAATTGTCAACACATGTTAACATTATAAAAAGAGAAATAATAGCAGTCATTTTATTATTCCTGGTGAAAGAATAAAATACCTTCCATATTCTTCAGATATGAAGAAAACTAAAACATATTTTTCACCTCATAAAAAATCAGCAAAATCCAGAGAGTTGAAACTCTATGGGAAAATCAGTCTAGAGGCACCTGGGTGGCTCAGTTGGTTGGGTGGCCAACTTCAGATCAGGTCATGTCTCAAGGTTCATGGGTTCGAGCCCCACAACAGGCTCTGTGCTGGCAGCTAGCTCAGAGTCTAGAGCCTACTTCAGATTGTGTGTCTCCCTCTCTCTCTGACCCTCCCCTTCCCATGCTGTCTCTCTCTCTCAGAAATAAATAAAACGTTAAAAAATATTTTTAAAGAAGAAAATCAGTCTAGTTTCATCAACAGATTTTAAAAAAAAAAAAAAGGAGGGACAGTTATATATATTAAAAGAAACATAAGAGACTATAGACATTTCTTACTTTAACCCTGACTTATACAAACTTTATAAAAATATGGGGGAGGAAGATACATACCAAAATATTTGTGGAAAAAACAATATGATGTTTGAGGTTGCTTTAAAATATTCCAGGAAGGGAGAAATAAGTGAGGTTATAAATAAGATAGAATTGACAATGGTCTGGTGATTGTTGGGGATAGGTAATGAGTATATAAGGATCCATTTTTCCCATTTCACTCCTTTTAAGTAAATTCAAAATTCTCTATAATAAAAGATTAAATATATTAAATATATGTAGGCCCATTTTAGGTATACTTACTCAGTGGTAGAACTTAGGTAAACCCTAAGCATTACATTTTAAGTAACCTGCACGGATTTAACTGATATACAATCATGGATTAGATATACTGTAAAATGTGAAAGCTAATGTATATATTTAATATATATAGTTGTATATCTACTATTTTATTTATTTTTTTATAAGGGCTATCCAAAAAGCCCATCCTGTGAACCAGCTAAGCAGGCTAGATACTTTTTCTTTTCATAGATATGAAAGATTTGTCTTAGTAAATCAATTGCAGATACACTTTGTAATTCTCTAAATGCATATAATAAGAAAAACAAAACAGATATTTGACTTGTTTTGATGCAATGTAGTATTCTTAACAGTAAAATTTCCTATTCATAAGAATCTTATAAATAAAGGCTTGGGAAAATCTTTTTATGCATGCATATAATAATTCTCTTATAAGATGGTAAAAAATAGACACATAGATGAGTAAATATACAGGCTTAGAATTAATAAAGGAATAATATTCAAACACTTCTTTGAACACGTAATCATTTGAAGATGTAATCATTAATACACATTGAATCCATGATAAAGAAAAAAAATCACAACAGGCTACAATCAGAGGTTTACAAATCTGATTATATTTAATATACTTAGATTATTATTTTTTTTACTACCAGCACCCATACCCAAACTCCAAGAATTTGTACGTCATTTGTTTGGAGTGGGATCTAAAATTAATATATTTTCTAGTTCTTCAGATAATTCTCATATGCTGCCTGGGTTAAGAAATATTTTGCTACAGACAAAACAACTCTCTATTTAAGTAAGAACTTTGAAAACTGCTCATGTTTAGCCTGATTAAAAATAATAAGAGAATATCACAGTAGATTCAACACTGGATGAGTGTGAGTTAGCAAATTAATCTCAATCTGGCTCTTGCTCTTGAGTTTTTTCTTACTACTGACTTGTGTATAGTGTAACAAAATATTTGGTAAATGTATACTCTATCTAGATAGCTCTGTTGAATGTCATATGTGAGAGTAGGATGAGTCAAATTAACTCCTTGCCTCCACAGAGACTTTTATCAAAGCTAAAATTAGACATACTACCAGGGAACTAGCTAATGTGCATGTATTGATTGATTACTATATGTGAAGTCTTCTACCAGGAGCTAGGAGACACCACAATGAATTAGAGCTTAAATTCCAGTAGATTTAATCCAAATGGATAAAATGAACAAGTAAATGAGTACAGACACAGTGATTTTAGGTTCTAATAAGTTATACAGGTAATGAAATGAAGACTGATCAGATAGAGGATAATTTTTCATGGGTTACCAAGAAAAGCCTCTCGTAAAGGTCCTATCTGAACAGCAACAAGAATGAGAAAAAGAAACCAGCTGTGTGGAGATACAAGGAATTGTTTTCTAAGCAGTAATAGAGCCATATAAAATATAATCCAGAAAAGAGCTGGGCACAGTCCACAAACATTGAGGACGGTATAGATGGAGTCTATTGAATAAGAGCAAAAGCTAAAGATATGAAAAGACGTTGGCAAAATAATCACAAATCAAATCAAGCAGTGCCTTTCAGCCACAGTAAAGATGTTTTACTTGTTTTACTATGTTTCCCATCAATGGCAAAGAAAAGACATTTACAGTTCCAAGCAAGGAAGTGACATGATCTGATTTATAGTTTTCAATCCTCACTCTTGCTTCTACATAGAAAAAAGATTAAAAGCCAAGAGTGGAAGTAGAGAACACAGGTAGGAGATAACTGCCATATTCCAGGATGAAATAGTAAGACTATTATAAAGCATAACTAAATAAGAATTAGCATGGAACCAAAAACCTGCATGAATCAAGACGCCTGGGTGGCTCAGTCGGTAAAGCGTCTGACTTCGGCTCAGGTCATGGTCTCGCGGTTTGTGGGTTTGAGCCCTGCATCGGCCTCTGTGCTGAGACCTCAGAGCCTGGAGCATCTTTAGGGTTCTGTGTCTCTTTCTCTCTCTTTGCTCCTCCCCAGCTCGTGCTCTGTCTGTCTCTGTATCAAAAATAAATAAACGTTAAAATATTTTTTTTCAAAACCCAGCATAACTGTGAATGCAGAAAAAAATTATCAAATTTACAGGCTCTACAAACCTATACAACAGAATTATTATTGGTTCATTATTAAATTCATTTATTTGGTTAAATTCCATCTAGTTGATAAACTATGACCCATTACTTTACATTTTGAGGCATATTAAAACTTAATGGTTTCGGGGATCCTCGGTGACTCATTTGGTTAAGTTCCGACTTGGGCTCAGGTCATGATCTCAAGGTTCGTGGGTTCGAGCCCAGCGTTGGGCTCTGTGCTGACATCTCAGAGCCTGGAGCCTGCTTTGGATTCTGTGTCTCCCTCTCTCTCTGACCCTCCCCTACTCACGTTGCCTCTCTCTCTCTCACACAGAAATAAATAAAAAAAATTAAAAATTAGAAAAAACTTAATGGTTTCATCTACTGGTCATGACTGTCTCACAGCTTTGTATGAGTCTGTGTGTTAGTAGTATATGAATAATATTAATGCCTCATATGAATTGAAATTTTATAAAAACACAGTAAGAATGACCTGGGGATTTTTAAACATGGGATTTTATGTTTAAACATAAAATCATATAATAAATATAATATATTAATTAAATTAAATATAATAATAAACATGATTTTATTTCTGCTTTAAAGGTCATGCTTGCTATTGTCTAAAAGAGTCAAGAGCAGAAAAGAAAGACTAGTGAGAAAATGATTGCCTTTTAAAAATATAAATCAGATGATGTAACTTCCTGCTTCCAGTCCTTAAATCCAGATAAGAGATCATGTTACCGCAGGCAGCTACAGAGAGAGTGAGAAGTGATAAGATATATTCAGAGAAAGATCCAAATGATCAGAAGTAAGGAATGAAGGAAAGAGAGAGTTCAAAGCTAAAGCCTTGTGCTAAATAACTGAATGACTGCTAATGCCATAAAGTGGATGGAGAAGACTAGGGAGAGAAACAGTTTTTTAGGGAAAAATAAGATTTCCATTTTAGTATGTTAAATTTATACATCTTAAGGATCAAGTGGAGATGTTAAGAATTGGGAGGACCTGAGTGGCTCCATCCGGTAAGCATCAACTCTTGGTTTCGGCTCAGGTCATGATGTTAGGGTTTGTGGGTTTGAGCCCCACATTGGGCTCTGCACTGGCAACATGGAGTCTGCTTGGGATTCTGTCTCTCTCCCTTTCTCTCTGCCCCTTCCCTGCTCTCTGTCTCTTACTCTCTCTCACACAATAAGTAACAAACATTTAAAAAAAGGAAGAAGAAGAATTGAACATAGAAGGGATCAAGACATAGGGATCTCAGATGCAGATTAAAGCCACAGGCCTGAAACAAAACATCCAGGACAGAAATAAAGACCACAGGGAGAGCTAAAGACTATCCCTAGAGTACTCTAATATTTAGGAAAGAGTGGGATACCAGCAAAGAAGCCTGAAAAGCCTGAAATTCAGAGGATAAAATTATTTTAAAAACTCAGGAATAGTAAAGTGTATCAGGTGCTGGTAAATAAATAAAACTTGTGAATTCCCCACACAAGAACAGAAACTGAATAAGAATTAACTGGGGATGTTTCAAAAGGACTGATGCTTAATACATAAAGTAAACACAAATTGCATGAGTTAAGGTGAGTGAGTCCACTGCTAACAACAATGAACCTAAACATCTCAGTGGTGGCTGAGGACCTCTGCTGTATTCTGTCATTCAGTGACACAGACTTTTTCTGTTTAGTGGCTTCTGCGGATCATTTGCATTCAGATAGCAGGCAGAAGGGACAGAGAAAGAGAGAGAGAGGCACGAAGAGGAACACACACACACATACACACAGACACAGAATAAATAGGGGCTTTTTAGGCTTTTAACTGCCTTGACTAGGAAATGACATATCACTTTTGCTCACTTTCCATTTAAAAGAATTAATCAATATGGCAATGGGGTGGGATATTTCATTTATTTGGTGTGTCCTACCATAGGAAGTGAATTCTCTACTTCTAGCCAATCTCTTTCACATAAATATTTTTTTAAATTACTTCAACATCTCAAATGATTTTATTCATAAAAATATTGCAATACTATTCCATTGATCATTTTGGTCGGTACTTTAATTCAATACATATGATTTTTTTCTCGCCTCCCCCAGTTACAGGCTTCCATAATTATGCTACTGTATTAAATGATTTGATTTGTCAATTGAATTTACCAGATGCTCTAGAATGCATTTAATCCACAGACAAAACACAGTTAATACTTTTGTATCAGATATATATCTCATTCAAAGTGTCCTTTGTGTCATAAAAGTATAGTATATTAAAAAGACTATTATGTCTTAATTCAATGACACCTTTACTTTTCCATAACCCTATTGTATTTATCACATTAGAGTACTACCTTCAAGTCTACGTATTTATTTCAACTAAACATATTAAGTCAACATAGATGTTGATAGTAATATATTTATTTTGGTGGTGATATGTTCTGTATAGTCAATTTAAAAATTTATCATATGAGAAATGAAATGACTGCTAAATAAGAACAGAGAAGTAGAAAAGATTCTATTAGTTAATAGGCATTTAAATTACAGTTTTTACTGCTTGCAGTAAACAGTAAAAAACTGCTTGCATATTCAATATGTCATTTCCCTATTAATTTCACTAATAACAAATTAGACAAATTGAAAATAATGTATCTGCTGACTCCTAGTTGCACATCATTGAACATATAAATTGTGACGATTTTAGCATGCAGCGCATCATTACCTTGAATTATGCTATTTGAAAAGTTTTGTTTTAATTGTCAGTTATAATGGTGTGAATTGTCCTAAAAATAACAGGTTAGGTGAATTATGAGACTCCTGACCTGCTGAGAGTGCTTTGAATAATTATTTCTCACACTAAGGAATTAGCTTCAGCTGTCCTCATATCAGCTAGCCTTTCCCACAATGATTGTTAAAAATAATTAGCTAAAGTAGCAGAGACAACTTACACCTATAAAAGGCACTATATATTGTGAATTAATTATATCTAAGCTAACATTGCTCTCATTAATAACATGTTGATATCAATCATGTGAATTATTACAAATAGCAAAAGACTGCAGAATGGGTACATATAGATCAGCCAATGACCTGCTCTTCACTTATTTTCTGTCTCTAAATCAATTTCAGTTCATGTTGACTTAAGAATTTTCTCACTCAATTAGTGATAGAATGGAAGATATTCACTCAGTCAGCTATTCCTATTCCAAAACCCTCAGAAAGTACAAAGTGAGGTAGTTTATTTGAAAAAGATTTTATTCAAAAAGTTTAGTTCACAAAATAAATTAACCTACTGTATGTAGTTTTCTAAATGTCAATTTAAACTTATCTATTTATACCCACATGTATGACTGTGTATATAAATGTACGTAAACACAATATATATGTGCGTACATATATAATACATGTACATGTAAATAAATATATGCGCATTGTGTATGCTTATGTATATACACATGTGTGCGTATTCAAATAAGGAACAGAAAATGCAAAGAAAAATTATCACAGAAGATTGGATTAAGTAGAGACCATACAACATTGCCTTGGTGGACTATCACCTAAAATTTCATGGAATAACAAAATAATTGTCAAAAAACAAATACATTTAAAGCAACACAGGAACATAAAACAGTATCACTTTTAAAAAGTCAAGAGAGGGATGCCTGGGTGGCTCAGTCGGTTAAGCCACCAACTTCGGCTCAGGTCATGATCTTGAGGTTCATGTGTTTGAGCCCCACGTCAGGCTCAGTGCTGACAGCTTGGAGCCTGGAGCCTGCTTCAGATTTCTGTCTTCCCCTCTCTCTGTGTTCCTTCCCTGCTCATGCTCTGTCTTTTCTGTTTCCCAATAATAAATAAATGTTAATAAATAAATAAACAAATAAATAAATAAGTCGAAAGATAGATAGGAAATAGGATTAGATATTCAGATATTCAAAATTTGCAAGGTATAATGGAACAAATGAATTAGGGATAAAGTGCATTGAAGATAAAGTTCTTGACACTTAAGCAAGCTGGAAGCCTAACCCAATTCATACAAGAAGTGGCAGAGGGCCCATCTGGAAGCAAACAAACTGATTGACCTCTCTTTCTCCTGGATTTGTGCTAAGCAATAACTAAAACTGTCTTTAACCCAGAGGTGAAGCAATTAGTGTGGGAATTGGAACAGTAGAATCAAGAGAGAGTCTCCCATAGCTGCTAAGTAGGTAACAACCACCCTGAAAAGACATCACCAGGAAATCAAAACTGAAATCATGCACCATATCTTAACTGCTGCTTTTACCCAACTATAGAATGCACTGACAAGTAAATTACAATGATCACTTTAAAACATGATGTAATTAAGAATTATAAAATAATAGAACAAAACAATAAAAGACAGGTACCAAAACAGACAATCTGAACTAATACTTAAAGAAAAAAGATTTGTAATGCAAACAGCTTAATGAGAGAATAAATACCAATATTATTCAAAGTAAGTTAATCACCTGCCTCAATCCACATACAAGAAAACAGTGCAAGATGGAATGTGGGCAATGTGTGAAATACAAGACAATAATACAGCTTCCTGGTGAAAACATAAGAAAATATGCTGATGACTTAACATAATCATTAAAAATGTTTCCATCAAAAGACACAAATGGAGCATTTAATGGAGATTAAAATGCAAGCGACTTTTTCCCCATAATAATATTAGATGTTCTTTGTAATACTGATATTAAACAAAGAAAGTGTACCTGGAATACTTTAAGAAATGTTACTGATAAATAAGATAACCTAGCAAACATGAACACAAGTTTGGAGAGACACATAACCAGAAAAGATACTTTAATGGATATAAAGTATAAGAAGGTGTCCACCATCATTAATTACTAGAGAAAAATTAAAACTGCAAAGATATGCCTCTACAATTCTCACCAGATTGAGTGAAAGTAAAGAGAAAACTCAGGGTTTGGGTAAAGATATGGAGCAAGTATTATTCTCATAAACTGCTGGGATTATCTCTTAAAGACAAACACATACAAAAACCTATGACCCAGCAATTCCATCCTTACTACATACTGCATGGAAAAATCTAGAAATGCACAATATGTTCAGGGTTACATTGTTGGCAATATTTTACTATTGCATCTTTTTTTCTTCTATAACCAAATGTTAAGCAGAGGAAACTCCTGGCGAGGAATAAAAATATCATTTGGATATTGATTTTGAGTTATTCTTTTATTAGAATATTTGTCCAACTAAATATCTCCTTCTAGAATCTGACTGCTAGAGAACTTGCTCTCTTTCTTCCTCCTCCTTCTCTCTTTCCTGTTACTAACACACACTCCCTCCAAAAGAAAGACTTACTAGGTTATGTATCATCCACTTCATGGTCAGCCACTAAAACTAGTGAAGAATATGATATTACCTTATTATATTAGACCAAGTTTACACATAATTATGAAGCTTGAAATTTTTCTCTATATTCCATCTATAAGCTGGAGACCCAGAAAAATCAATCATGTAATTCAGTCTGAGTTCAAAGGCCTGAAAACTAAAAGAACCAATGGTTTAAATCTCAGTCTAAGGGCCAGAGAAAATGAGATGACATGTCCCCCCTCAATCAGGCATGTAGGAAACAAAATGGGGCAAATTTTTTCCTTACTTCTACTCATTGTTCCATTCAAGTTCTCAGTGGATTCACTGATGTCCACACTGGGAAAGCCAATGCACCTAAGTAGGTTCATCAATTAAAATGATAATCTCATCTGGAAAATATTTCACAGACCCACCCAGATAGATGTTTAATCTGAGTAGCCCCTTGAAAGTCAAGTTGATACACCTACTTACTACTCTGTTGTTATGGCTTAGCAAGGATGTCTTGTATATTTTACTGAATTAATGAACTTTTTTTGAATAAAGCATTTTAAAATTTGCACTTTAGATGTGGAAAAGTTGGCAAAACTGAAGTTACAAAATGAATATATATTTTATTGAGCTTGGCTTTTCTCTCTTCAGAGCTTTCTCCTTTCTCTTTCCCCTTTTTTTCTTTAAAAGTTATGTATAAATGACCCAACTCTGGCTTTTTGTGTCTACTAATAGTACCTAAAAGCCTGTGTTCATTAAATATATGCTTGTGATATCTAACCAGTTTGCTTTCTCTGGGTGTCTCCACCACACGTATGCTCTTGACATACTTGTCTGAGGTAGGCGAGAGATGCTGTTGCCACAGAAGATGTCGATGAATTCACTGGTCACTTCAATACCAGTAAATTCATTGTGTTCATGCTTCTTAAATTACCTTTAGGAAAACCAGTTTTACTTTATTTGTTATAATTTCTTAATAATCATGATTGACACAATGAAAAAGGATTAGTAGAAGAATAATGACATGTCTGAATGTCATAACAGTGTTAAATTGCTAGAAAAAGTTTCTAAATAGTGTTTCTTTTGGTATTTCTATCTTTATAGATAGTAGTGACCAATTTGAGAACATGGGTCCATAGACCACACTTTGAGTATTAGTGCTCTAAATTATATAGGGGAGGGTAAAGACCAGCATTTCAGCATACACATACAGAATGGCACTATGAAATTAGAGTTATTTGGGGAGATTTTATTTATTATTTGCAAATGTGTGGGCAACAAATAGAGAAAACTCAAGAGGTAATAACCAGAATCTCTTTTATAGGTATGAGTTCTTAGTTTCATAGAAATTACATAAATTAAATAAGCTCTCACTTCAAATAAACTCTTAATTTAAAATTTAAACCCATTCAGGAGCACCTAGGTGATTCAGTCAGTTAAGCAGCCAACTCGTGATTTTGGCTCAGGTCATGACCTCATAGCTTATGAGTTCGAGCCCCGTGTCGGGCTCTACTGACTGTGTGGAGCCTGTTTGGGATTCTCTCTTTATCCCTCTCTCTGCCCCTCCCCCACTTGTACTCTGCCTATCTCAATATAAATAAGTAAAGCTAAAAAAAAAAAAAAGATTTAAACTCTTTGACTGAGCTCAAGCATAATAGATGATCTTCTGAGGAACTTTCATTACACACCTACATATAATAATGAGGGGTGAGAGACTACTTAATCTATGGATAAGTATAAAATAAGAGAGTATAGTCTAAACACATGTATACAAAAAAATTAAGGGAGGGTGATCAGAAGAAAACAGTTAAAACTTAGTGAAGCTACTTCAGCATAGACTTGCTCATGAAATTACTGGGTTCCAGAGCATGCCAAAAAGAAAGTACAGACCACATACCACCGAGGAGAAGAATTACTAATGCAGTGATAATGTGGCGTGAGGAAAGTCATAGAGGTATGAATAGCAATTTGTATTTGGAAGCATCCAAAAATGCCCTCAATCAACACAAAGGGTGTGTGCTGGGAAAAATATCTGAGCTGTGAAATGATGTGAGCTGTGAAATGATGCAGCAATAGCTCTCTATCACTATCTACAAACTTGCAGAGCAACAGATCTCTAACTAAAAAAGTGTTTCTCACAGGATCACTGTCAGAAAGACTCTTCAGGTGTATAATACTGACATCTTTACTTTTTACATTACATTTCTTTTTTTTTATTACTTTAGATAGAGAGAGAGCACATGGGACTGGGGAAGAGAGAGAGACAAAAGAGAGAGAGTGAGAGAGCAAGAGAGCTAGAGAGAGAGGGAGAATCTTAAGCAGGCTCCAAGCTCAATGTGGAGCCTGATACTGGGCTCACTCGCACCACCCTGGGATAATGACCTAATCTGATATCAAGAGTCAGATGCTCAATCAACCTAATGAGTCACTAATGTGCCCCATTTACAATACATTTTCTATTGACAAATAGTAAAAAAAGAACTATGCAGGTTTCATATTTAATAAATCAGAGACCATAGAAAATTGTTATGCTCCCACTTCAATAATTAGCTAAGGAAATTTATTCTGGGCTTTAATGGAGCCTTTGAAAAAAGTTTGTTAAAAAGCAGAATCATCACCTTTTAAGGTTCACCATTTTCCATCTGTCACTCTGTTATGAATACCTCTTCATTTATATTAATTTTGCAAAATTAGACATAAAGCATTTGTTGTGGATAATAGTGTCTGTCTCAATTTGTCAGCCCAACTGTAAAGTAAACCCAAATATGCAGTTAATTGAGATTTAATAAAAAAAATAAAAAATGTTGGTTAAATAATAAATCACAAGGAGTTGAATTAAAGCCTTTTACCAAGCAAGTATGTAATGAACCCTTAAAATGGATTAATATTCCAGTCCTGAGGATTTGCAGAAACCTATTAGGCAAACATACCATCATTCAATTTATTCTGCTTAAAAAAATTACATAAGTTTTGCCAGGTTTCTCAAATACAAAGGTACATGAGGAAGCAGTCCTTCTTTTCTGCAGTTTGCTGGTACAAAACGAAGTGTTTCTTACACTAAATTCCAAAGATCAAAGGTTCAGTTATCAGACTAGATACACTAAGCTACTGAGTTTATTGTGCCACAGAAATCCTATAAATAAAAGTTACATGTTTAAATACATTCAATTTATTTCATGAAAGCTTTTCATTTTAGCCCCTTTAAGACTTTGCTTATGCAGACCTACTCTCAAGATATCTTCATCGTAGGGCAGCTGTGTGACTCAGTTCATTAAGTGTCTGACTCTCATTTTTGGCTCAGGTCATGATCTTATGGTTTGTGAGGTCAAGCCCTAAGGTCGGCTCTGCACTGACATGGAGTCTTCTTGGGATTCTCTCTCTCACTGTCTCTCTGCCTCTTCCTTGCTCTTTCTCTAGATCTCTGTTTCTCTCTCTCTCTTTCTCTCTCTCCCTCTCTCTCAAAATACATCTCCCTCTCTCTTCAAAAAACATTTTTGAAAAAAAGATATGTTCATCTGTTCCTAATAAAGTAGTGAATAGCATTTTAAGGTGTATTAGTTGAATGACTTTTAATCTTCTTTTCAATCTTCAATAACTGCTGCTTCATGCCATAAATGTGCATCTATCAGTGAAATTGTGCTTTTACAATGTATGATGGTGAGTTAATAACTGAATGTAACTGTTTGCATAAGACACTCTAATGTGGTTCCCATTTTTAGTGTTTTATTAACTTTAAAAAGTACAAATCACAAAGTTTAAACATATTGAAACAATTTAAAATGTAACTACACATAAAACCAACCAGGTGATATTACAAATCATGTGTTTTCAATTAGATACCATAGTCGGCAAGTTAATTTAGTTAGACCAATGTATCCACACCATCAACAAAAATATTCATCATCATTATCACTTTTCAGCTGGCAGAAATTAGTAGCAGATGTTATGGAAGTGTTCCATGTTTATATTCAGAGATGTTCAACATCCCCCTGTGAATTCAAACTAGGAAAACACAATGAATCATGTCCCCGCAGTCATAGCAAACCATATTTTGCATCATAATAACCATTTGTCTAATGGAAATTCATCTCAGATTTGTTTCCCCTCAAAGGTAAGGAAGCTAAAGAACAGTTGGATCTCAGTAAAAAAAAAATGTTCTTCATATCGCTCAGGCTAAAATATTTTTAAAAAGTAGTTTCGTTTCTATCATATTCTGCAAAATCGAATAGCTAGATCTCTCTATCATACCATTTCATTGCTCAAGTTATATATTTAAGAAATAGTTACTTTTTAAAGGTGTATACTCTTTTATTACCACTTATTTAAAATAAATGAACACTATTTCTTTTGCTTTTAGAGAAGTAGCTTTTTCAAACACAGTATGATACATGACAAACTTTACAAAAGGGGAAAAGTAATTAAATACTCCAATGTTATGAGACTCCTAATATGAGCTTGTTAAAACAATTTAATGTTGCACTTAGCACTGAATTCACTCAAAGCCTAAAAGGAGTAGTATAACCATAAACATGTTTCTAATATCAAATTTGAGAAGAAATCGCTGCTTGGGTCTTACATCAGGATGACTCAGTTGGTTGAGCATCTGACTTTGGCTTAGGTCATAATCTAGTGGTTCATGAATTCAAGCCTTGTGTTGGGCTCTGTGCTTAGAGCCTGCTTCAGATTCTGTGTGTGTCTCTCTCTCTGCAACCTCCCTGCTTGTTCTCTCTCTCTCTCTCTCAAAGGTAAATAAATATTTTAAAAAATTTAAAAAGAATGTATGAGTAATGTGATAGATGACATTTTCAGCAGGATTTGCAGTAGAAATAAAAGCACTTTCTAAATGATATTACTTCTATCAACACTGATAAACACTGAAAAAATGACATTTAATTATAAACCCTGAAGTCATTGAGAGCAGTGAGTAAGTTAGGCTGGGTATAATAATTTCTAGTAACATTAGAGAGTTCTAGTTAGGAAGCTCTAGAATGGTTCCCCAAGACTACTTGTTGTCACTGAGATGCTCTGTGATAAAAGTGTCCCTTACTTAAATAATAGTGGGAGTCTTCACATACTATCTGTTCCTCTAAATTATCATAATTTATATAGCTATATTAATGCCTATGAGAAGACCTGCCACACACAAACCTGGTTAGATTTGTAAACTTTGTACTTCTTAATATTATTGAACCAGAAAACTCATATTTAGGTAACACACATTGAACAAGTTAAGTACTCTTTCAATAAAATTCCATTAACATGAATAAACAAGTGATGTATTCTTTATTTTTTATTCTGATTTTGTTCATTCTGAAGGGGGTTGGGTCAAAGAGAGAGGAAAAGAGAGGATCCCAAGCATGGGGTTCGATCCTAACAATCATAATATCATAACTTGACCCGGGATCAAGAGTCAAACACATAAACAACTGAGCCACCCAAGTACCCGAGTGGTGTATTCTTTAAATAATTTTCCAAAGAGCAGATATGGCAGGATTGATAACTGGCATGTTTCTAAATAAAGTAAGTCAACTAATACATTCAACCATAATGACTGGTTGTCATTTCATAGTTTCATTCTCTGATGAGTGTCCATTAGTTAATTGTTTTTCATATTGATTAAGAAGCTGAATCAATGCATATATGAGATACACGCTGGACATTTGCTAGGGAAATTAAGAACTAGATTTCCACCAAAATGGAAAGTCAATTTGTTTTTGCCTAGAGTTGAACCACAGAGTTCTGTTAGGAATAACCTAGTTAAAAAAACAATTTGCTTAAATCTTTTCATAAAATAAAAAATAAAGAAAAACCTACTTGAAAGTACCCTAAGTCGAATTCCCTTGAATCAGAACCTGATGTGGGGATTCTTGTTCAAGTGCTCTGTACACACGTGAGAAAAGCTGGACAGGATGGTGCAAAAAGTTAAACAAAGATGTCCTTTTAAGGAAGAAGTCTGGCCTCAGCCAGTTAAACCACAAGCCAGGGGCTCTATAATATATTTTGGGGGTGGGATGGGAGAATGTGGCCCAGTCAATTATCTGGAGAAAAGTGGAGCTATTAATGAAAAAAGGCCAATACTTACTACCCGTGAAATGTAGGAGAGGAATGTGAGGGACATGGGCTGCTTCTGCTACAGGTGTATTTTGACCTGTTAAATTTTGAAAGATTATCAGCCTGTTTATTTTTTTAAGAAACAGTGCCACTCATAGTTCATTAACCATGCAAAGCTCAGAAAATGATTTATAAAGCAGGTATCTAAAACTAAACAGCTCCAGTTTCTCAAAAGCAACATATTTTTACATTTCTACTCAAATATCTCAAGGTTAAGCAGATTGAACATATTAAAACACAAGCCAATGAACCATATATCTCAACCTGGACTGAGCCTCTCTCCACTGGTTCCCAGTTAGTAAATGGTATGCACACCTTTTTAGGAGACATCTTTAATACCTGTCTTTTTCACTCCACATATCCCACCTATAACCAACTTTTCTCATTTTTACTCCAAAATATCTCTTGAATCTATTTATTTTCCTTCATTTCTTAGCTGCAAAATGCCAGTACAAACTACCTGAGATTACTAAAAATATCTAATGTGTTTTACTGCGTTTGGTCTTCAGCCCTTTTAATATATTCCCACATTGAAACTAGAGCTATCTTCCCAAAGCAAATGTAATTCTCTATTCTTCCTTTGTAAAATCTACTGCTGCATGTCTGTTGTTCTTAGGACAAAGACCCAAATCATTCACAAGGCCTAGAGAACTCTGTGGAATTAGTCTTCTTCCTATATTCCTAGGCTATTCTAGTTTTATTTTTCCCCTTCTTTATGTATATTAACCACTGGCTTTCCTTCAAGTCCTCATATAGTGCATATTCTCCTATTTTGTTGTTTTTATATATGCTATTTCCATTTACCTGGCATTCTAATTCTCTACTCATGAATCCTAATTCACACACATGCACACAGATGCCCACCACTGCAATCCAGGAGATTAACTCTTTAATCTTATTCACATCTCATTTAAATAATCAGTTTCTCAGGGAAGATACTAGAGACACCTTGGGCCACCCACTCACATTATCTTAGCTTTACCTCCATCCAAATTTTGACTACATTTACCCTAAAACATTCACTTCTCTGAAGACACAATCTGAGATGCTGCCAGAGATACTGTGTCATCACATAGGCATAACCTAAAAGTCTGAAATAGTTAATGCTTCACACATGCACACACACATACACACACACACACACACACACACACACACACATACACACAACCATTAATGAATAGTGAGTGCTCCTCTCATTGTTTCAGAAATAGATAATTCCAGGTCCCTTCTCCTGGTAAGGAGGGGAGAAAGGCTTGGTTTCAAAGCAGTGAGTAGATATATATACAAAAACTTTTTTATTGGGTTTATCTTCTCCTTGCTTTGCCTCAATATCACTAATCGTTCACTCCTGTTTCCTGGCATCACTGTCCCAAAGTAAATCTTTACCTCAGTCTCAAATTTTTAGATGGACCTCAGGCTAAGACAGTGGTACCAGCGTAACTCTTGAAAGTAGCTCTTCAAATGAGATGCTGGAAGTAATCACTCCATCACACACGACCATATGGGTAGCATGACTGGTGTGATGATAACACTTAACTACGGAGCAATTTCGCATTCTAAGAAATTGATGGAGGTTGAGGGAGGTTGAGGTAAAGGAAACCTGGGAGGTGAAGCATTACCTAATAAAGTGGTAGTGGCCCCTGAACAGTATGGACCACCTTATCAAAGTCATTATCATCTTCACATTGCTATGTGCAATCATCAACTCTCTCTCATCTTACAAAACTAATAGCATTATTTAATCAGTTCCTTCTTATCCTCTGATAGGACTTAGATATCACTCTCCCTACTTCTTATATTTTGCAGGCACTTTTACTTAATATTTTATGGTTCCTCTGAATATGACTGACTCAAAATATTAGAAAAATCCTAGGGCTCAGTTCTTAGCCCTGTTCTTTTCATTATCTTCCTTCAGTCCCTAAGAGACCTCATATAGTCTCATAGATTTTTATACCAGTCCTATGCTGTGGATACCTCACTTTATATTTCCAATTCTTACTTCACCTTTACATACCAGGTATATATCCAAATTGCCTATTCTACATCTCTATTGGCTATTTAGTAAATTCCACAATATCTAGTGTGATATCTGCTTTCTGTCTGTTCACACAAAATCCATCAACACTCCTGTCAGCTTTTCTGAAAAAGATATCCAAAATCTGATTACTTTTCACTAACCTACCACCCTATTCCAAACCAATCATCACTGCCTGTCTTATTAGTGTGTCATAACCGACCCCTAAATTCCATCTTTGCCCTCCTACATGCCTTCTTCTACACACACGAACATCTTAGACACAGATCAACTTATGTCATTTCATTACTCAAAATCATCCAATTATCTTCACTTTGCTCCATCCAAGTCCTTATCGTTGCCTAAATGACTGTACAAGATCCACTCCTGGTTAACTCTCTGACCTCCATGTTTAATTCTTCCCATGCTGATGCTGCCCTAACCATCCTTCATATTTTTCTGTTCCTCAGACTTTCCCAAAAATATCTAAATGGCTCACTTTCTTTTTCTTTCATATTATTGTTATTATCCTTTATTTTTTGTTTATTTATTTATTTTGATAGTGGGTGAGGTGCAGAGAGAGATACAGAGAGCGAGAATCCCAAGCAAATTCCATGCTGTCAGTGCAGAGCCCAATGTAGGACTTTATCACATGACCTATGAGATCATGACCCGAGCCAAGAGTCAGCCATTTAATTAACTGAGCCACCAGGCATCCCATTATTACCCTTTTAAGAAATGACACTTACAGAGCCTGGATGGCTCAGTTGGTTAAGTGTCCAGCTTCAGCTAAGGTCAAGACCTCACTGTACATGAGTTCGAGCCCTGCATCTGGCTCTGTGCTGACAGCTCAGATCCTGGAGCCTACTTCAGATTCTGTGTCTCTCCCCTCTCTCTACCCCTCCCCCACTTTCATTCTGTCTCTCTCTCAAAAATAAATAATAAACATTAATAAAATTTTAAATGACACTTTTTCTATAGCCTTGCTCTGTATCACATGCTACTCTTTTAATATTGTTCTTAACATTTATTATAACTTCTGGATATTTGATTCCATTATAATGCCCATTTTCTTTGAAAGCAAAATTTGCATTTTACCTAATTTCTATCCCTAGTACTGAATGATTGCCTGAAACACAGTATGTGTTAAAAATATATATAGTTGATAGAATCAATCAATGCTAGTTTAATGTCCATTTATTCAGCTAAGCCAATATAATCCCTCTCAGTTTCTTTAAATATATGTCAGGACCCCTAGATAGATGTCTTTTTTGTTAACACTTATGTATATAACTAAAAATAATTATATATATCACTACATTATATCCTATGTGTATGTTTCATACTGTAAGTGACTTGGTGATTTTTTTCTTCCCTATTCTTTAACGTCCTAGGATAAAACAGTGAATGGAACAGATATTTAACAAATGGGAATAAATAACATATATATACATATGCTAAATTGTTACCATTATAAACAACAATCAAGTTTACTTGAATCAATAATGATGCTCTATCCAAGTAAGAATGGTTATTATACTGCTTGCAGTAAAGTTTCAGTCAATAAAATTTTATTGTGGAAAATTGCTCTAATACAAAAATTTAAATCAACATTATGGCAAATTACTTCATTTCATTTATGAAAGCACTAAAACATCCAATAGGATTATGATATTAAATTCCTATGGCTGGATCTCAAAGTTATCCATTATGTGGTTCCGTCTCACCTCCCATTTCACACTATTTTGTATTTTAATAGTAGGATCAGTTTTATCAGAAAAAAAAAAAACATTCCCACATGCTTGTCCTTACTGATTGTGCTCCCAAGTCACAGAAAGCCATTTCTCCTCTCCATAACCTATGCAACTTATATCCATCATATCAAGTCCACCCTGGGGTCCATCTTTCCTCTAAAGCCCTTTCTGATTATTCGAACACTTAGTGATAATATTCTGATATTGACAGATATACTTTATATTACACATCTAATCAACTAATTCATCTTTACATGTTCAATTTTGCTTTAAAGTTACAGATTGCTATTTGTCTAATCTCCTAAGCTCAATGTAAACTATCTGAGAGTCAAAACCACTGATAAGTTGGGGTGCCTGGGTGGCTTAGTCGGTTAAGCGTCCAACTTTTGCTTAGGTCATGATCTCACGGTTCGTGGGTTCAAGCCCCGCATCGGGCTCTGTGCTGGCAGCCAGCTCAGACCCTGGAGTCTGTTTCCAATTCTGTGTCTCCCTCTCTCTCTGACCCTCCCCTGCTCATGCTGTCTCTCTCTCTCCTAGAAATAAATAAAACATTAAAAAAAACACTGATAAGTAAATTTTGCTAAAAGTGATATAAACATGATAATGGTAAGTAAATGAAATAGAAGGTAATTTTTCTTATAAGAATATCTTAGGTCAACAACCCAGGATACGAGTTGTGTCCTAATATTATTAGTGTCCTAGAACTTTCAATCTTTTCTTCCCACAATCCTTACTCTCTTGGCTTTTTCCTTCTGATTATTGCCTTATGATTTCAAGATGGATACAAAACAATCAAATTTCAAGCACATTTTCCAGGCAAGACAAAAAAAAAAAAAAAAAGAAAAGAAAAGAAAGAAAGAATAGGGCAGCTTAAAGACTTTCCACTAAAGTAATTTTTCTGTATATTGGAAGATAAGCACCTCTAAGGACATTTGCCCAGATAATATTGACAAAAACTATGATAATCCACCTACTCTGTGTGAAGTTATAACTAGATGTGATCCATGGACCACACGCTGAGTAACAAAATTTATACTATACATTTTTATTATTTTTTTAATGTTTTATTTATTTCTGAGAGAGAGACAGCATGAGCAGGAGAGGGTCAGAGAGAAAGGGAGACACAGAATCCAAAACAGGCTCCAGGCTCTGAGCTCGCTGTCAGCACAGAGCCCGATGTGGCTCGAACTCATGAACCGTGAGATCATGACCTGGGCCGAAGTTGGATGCTCAACCGACTGAGCCACCCTGGTGCCCCACTATACATTTTTAAAATATGCTATCATCTAAAACCTGCTCAGTTTCATATAAGGGGTCTGCCTCTTAGCTAGCTGAGTGATCTTGGGAAGTATTTTTATCTGTCAATTTCCCCATCTATAAACTGGGGGTAACAATAGAACTAATTTTATAGGTCTTTAAGAAAATTAAACTTTATAACCCATATGAAGTACTTAACGTAATGGCTATCCCAAAAGAAGTATCTAATTTCTTTCTAGCAGTTACTGATATTTGTATCATTATAACCAGAAGCTAGTATTGTCCAAAGTGCCTTCCATGATATAGTCAAAGCTGTTCCCTATAAAACATAATAAAAATTTTGGAAAGAACTTGAGTTTCATAGACTTAACCAAATATAAACATCCAAAAAGCTCAATCATAGATAGACTTTTTTTTAAAAAATGTTTTAGTTATTTCTAGGAGAGAGAGAGACAGCGTGAGCAGGAGAGGGTCAGAGAGAGAGGGAGTCACAGACTGAAACAGGCTCCAGGCTCTGAGCTGGCAGTCAGCACAGAGCCCGACGCGGGGCTCGAACCCACGAACCGCGAGATCATGACCTAAGCGAAAGTCGGACGCTTAACCGACTAAGCCACCCAGGCGCCCCTAGACTTTCTGAAGTTTGTAATTTACTTAGGTGATTTGTGAGACTCCAAGAAGTACCACATTTAGCATTTCACAAAACTATAGCTAAGATATTTTTATAAACAGAGCCCCCAAGAAATTACTGTAGAGCCATAATATTGTCAAACTCCTTATTAGTTGATGTGACAATTCCCCCTAAATTTGTTCAGAAACTGCTTTCATGACTATATGCAGCTTTTCTGCACTAGAGTTTAGTCTCAGGATAAAATCTGAGAAATAATTAAGGAGATACTTCACATAATTTAGGTGGGAGATTTCACTAGAAGAGAGATGTTGCCATCATCAACATGCAGATTCATCTACAGAAGGAGAATCATGAAGACTTTACAGAAATATTAAAGAGTGAAAAGGAAGGAGACAGAGGAGCAGGAACAAGAAAATGAGGAGCAAGGAGAGTTTTTATCCCCAAGAACTTCTACGAACATCCCTTGATTACCAAGCATTACTGAACCTTAATTTAAAGACAAGGAATTCCCTCCAAACACAGCTTTATCTCAGATGTTGTGATAAACATTGTTCCATAGGTGGTTAACAATTAATTGTTTCACAGATTTTCTTTTTCTTTATTTACATCATTTAACTATGGAAAATGAGTAAATGATTGATGAGTTTGGTTATATTATATCAGAGGATGGATTTATATTTATAAATATCCATATTGGACACGCAAACACTTAATGTGCAGTTGAATAAAAATGCTAAATAGAATGTCAAAATCAGGATAATTGATAAAAATAAGTTAACTAAAATTGACTCTTCAGGAAATCTTTCTGTCCTCCCTCTTGGCCAACCTTACAAAATGAGGCTTAGTAAAATTGTTGTTTACTGTTTGACATGTATATTTTTCCATTTCAGACTGTAGTACTGCCCAAAGCAGCAGAGCCAAAGTTTTGGAACTAATTCATGGTTTACGTCCAGGTAAATATCATTATTAATACTCAAAATTCAAAGATCCACAAGTAAACACGAATGGTAAAAAGACTGACATTACCACTTTAAAATGGATTTTTGTAATCTCATGTGATAAAATTTATATGTTATTGAATGGGTGCTCTGGAAGAGCATCAGAAGGAAAAGCTAATACCAAGATGAAAGATACTGTCATTCACAAGATGTTGTGCATGACTTTGACCAAAGAATGGATAGATCATCACTGGAATTCCCTTACATTCTTTCAGAGGCATTTACTATTGAAATGATTTCATATAGCCAAGCAGATGTTGTAGGATTAAAAAAAAAATAATGCTATTATCACTATCCACCAGCAAACAGTTATTTGCCAATTGACATAAGCAATGTCATTAAAAGATAATAATTTGAATGTGGTTATCCACTAATCACTGGATATTATGATCACAAAATTCTTGGGGGAAAATGTATTTGTATGAAGAGACATTGTATCTAATAGTTTTTTCAAAGGCACTCAAAGATGATTTCTTATGAAAACTGTACAGAAAGAAAACAATAGACTCCTTAAGCAGAGTTTTTCCAAAAAAAAAAAACCGGGTAAAAAAATTCATAATATTGTCTTAGCCAAAAAAAAGTCATGTCACAAATATGCATACAGTAATTATTACTTCCTGAATCATCCAAGAATAGCACATTCTTTCATACCAGTTCTGTCTCCTTCTGCAAAAATGAAACTGATTTTTATTACTAAAACTTAGTTTTCATTCCAAATTAAATACTTCAGTTGACAAAAAAATAAATGAGTCATATATGTGCCAGAATTTTATGAGAATATAAAATTTATTTGGAGTCATCAAAATGATTAGATGGATATTTTATTTTAAAATGAAATGATGAGGCTCCTTGGAGAATCAGTATAAAATTGAGAGTGCCACAACTTTGGAAGAAGAATTACTAAAGTAGTTATATATAAATAGAAGTATAGAACGGCTTCTAAAACCTCTAGGGCTCTGGAGACAATGTATGTTCCTGTCTATGTCCTGGTACAAATCTCAGGTACATTTAAAACAAATTCTGTTTTTAGTTTTTATTTATTTATTTTGAGAGAGAAAAGGGTATAGGCAGAGAGAAGAGGGGAAAGAGAATCCCAAGCAGGCTCCACTTCTTCAGCGCAGAGCCCAGTATGGGACTTGAAACCATGAACTGTGAGATCATGACCAGAGCTAAAATCAAGAGTCAGATGTTTAACTGACTGAGCCACCCAGAAGCCTCTGAAGAAATTCTTGAAATCATTTAAGGCAGAATGTTTCTCCATCCAGCTCCTAGGAAACAGTTATTTCATCTTTCAACCACTTCCAGCAAAGAAATACCTGTTTTAATATTTCTGAGTATGTGTGCATCCCAACTCCATTTCTTTCATATCCTGTCCTGGTAAAAACGTAACACAACTAGATGTTTGGAGGTGGGTTGGAGTTAGAAAATGCTGCATGGAAGTTTTATATGATCTACAAAAGGTACTTGATTTAGAAAGATAGCCTCAGTATCAGGAACTGAGTGCTAAAAGGGAGGGGCTTTTCCTGATACAATAAGTTGTGTTTGAACCCACCTCAACATAGTTTCAGCAAATCCTACTTTGAGCACATGAGGACTAAAAGAAGAGAAGAGTGTTAAATCAAAAGACTAGTATTTGCAGGAGCCTCAGCTATTATCTCCAAGACCCAGTTGCCAGAAAGAGACACCAAAATAAGAAAGTATATTCTCTCTGCAGAAGGAGTAATTCTGAGAGATCAGCAAGAAAAAGGTAAGAAATCCTAAATAGTAAAGCTTTAATAGAAACTACCTTAAGGCATCTGAAAAGCAATGCCATTGGTGGATAGCAAGACATGATATTAAACTAGTAGATAGGAAAGGTAGAGCATTAAGTGTCAATAGGAGAATGAATATATTGATTCTGTAGTACTCACATAATGGATCCCATTCAGAAATTATAGTGAACAATCTACAAATATACTCAACAATATGGATTATCACATTCATGAAACAGAAGTCAGCCAAAAAATTGCACATATGTATGATTCTTTTCATATAAAGAAAAAGCAGACAAAACTAATTTATACTGAAGAGATTAGAATAGTGCTTACTGTTGCAAACTATATCAGGAAGGGGACACAAAGGAAACTTCTAGAATACTTATAACATTCCATTTCTTATGAGTGGTGATGATTCAAGGAGCTAAATTTGTGATAATATATTGATATATAATATATCTATAATATAAAGAATTTTTAGACATGTTATACTTCCATAAGAACTTTTCATAAGCTTGAAAATACAAAAAAAGGCTCTTGAAATTTCATAGAGAAAAACAGCAAGAAAAGACTATTAGAGTCTCAGAGAGAAAAAGGGGTAGAGGAAAGATCCTATTACGTGGCAGGCAGGGAAGCTGAGTCCAATCTACTTAGGTACTTTTTCCTGAAGCAGGTGTTGTCTGATAATCACTCAGCCTCACATCTCAGTTATTCTTTTTTTAGAAAAAAAAAAGGGGGGGGGGTGCCTGGGTGGCTCAGTTGTTAAAGCATCCAACTTCAGCTCAGCTCATGATCTCAGGGTTCCTGAGTTTGAGTGCCTTGTCAGGCTCTGTGCTGACAGCTCAGAGCCTGAAGCCTGCTTCAGACTCTGTGTCTCCCTCTCTCTCTGCCTCTCCCCCACTCATGCTCTCTCTCAATCTCTCTCTCTCTCCCTCTCTCTCTCTCTCTCTCTCTCTCTCTCTCTCTCTCACACACACACACACACACACACTCACAAATAAATATTTAAAAAAAGAAAAAAATCCCACATCATTTTATAATGTATAATTTTTTAACTTTATTAATTAATTTTGGAGAGAGATAGCAGCGGTTGGGGAAGGGCAGAGAGAGGGAGACACAGAATCAGAAGCAGGCTCCAGGCTCCAAGATGTCAGTACAGAGCCTAACACAGAGCTCGAACTCACAAATCATGAAATCATAACCTGAGCCAAAGCTTGACACTTAACCAACTGAGCCATTCAGTTGCCCCAATAGTTTCTTAATCTACTTCTGAATTTGATTTCTATGGCTTTGACCACACTAAAGAAATGTAAATCATACCAGTAGCAAAATGGAGAAGCTAAAAAACAACTATTTTATAAAAAACTTCCGGACCTTAATTTCACTTAAAAAGACTGCATTTCCTCTAGGATTTTTAATTATTTTAATGTTTTATTTCTGAAAGAGAGAAAGCGAGAGAGAGAGAGAGCAGGGGAGGGTCAGAGAGAGGGAGATACAGAATCTGAAGCAGACTCCAAGCTCCGAGCTAGTCATCAGCACAGAGCCCGACGCGGGTTTCAAACCCAGGAGTGTGATCTTGACCTGAGCTGAAGTTGGGCACTTAACTGACTGAGCCATCAAGGTGCCATTCCTCTAGGATTTTTAAAAGCTTAGAACTATTCTAAGTGTGTGATTAAATAGTGAGTCTAGATATTTTAGCAACACCCAGGCAACTCAGAAATTTTAAAAAACTACTTTTTCAATATCCATTAAGTTGTTAATATTTCCAAAATAATAGTTTGTTGGTTTTTAGCAACCCTAAGTAAATATGTTCTCAGGCATGAAATCCTGAAAAAGACTTGTTAGTTCTTTTTGTGTCTGATGGCATCATATAACCTATCCATTCTTAAGAAATAGAATTATGAGACTGATCACTTTGAGTAAATCTGTTTTCATAGATTTCATCCTCAAAATTCTTCTCCCCAGTCTCTATGTGTATGTGTTCAGATAGAGTAATTATTAAAAATTTAGTTGTAGTATATGAAAACATATAAATCTTTTGAAAGAATATATTATCTTAAGGGGCACCTGGGTGGCTTAGTCGATTCAGCATTCGACTTTCGCTTAGGTCATGATCTCATGGTTCGTGGGTTTGGGACCCGCATTGGGCTCTGTGCTGACTGCCAGCTCAGAAACTGGAGCCTCTTTCAGTCTGTGACTCCCTCTCTCTCTGACCCTCCCCTGCTCACGCTGTCTCTCTCTCTCTCTCCCCTAGAAATAAATAAAACATTAAAAAAATTTAAAAAAGAATATATTATCTTGAGAATATTAGTTATATATTTGTGCATTGTGTTAACAAGCACTTTCAGGATTTGAGGGGCTCTGTTTGCATGTTTAGTTTTAGTGTGAAATAATATAAATAAATAAATATTTTTTAAAGATGTAGGCAAATTAATCAATCTTTTATTTCTCAGTTTTGTGTCATATTTGGATAGCCTTTGACTTCTAAGGTCATTTTATACAAAATAA
Source organism: Proteles cristata cristata (assembly GCA_017311185.1). Classification (NCBI taxonomy): domain Eukaryota; kingdom Metazoa; phylum Chordata; class Mammalia; order Carnivora; family Hyaenidae; genus Proteles; species Proteles cristata. The sequence continues at coordinate 189,174 of JAESUZ010001257.1, forward strand.
AACTTCCTGCATATTTTCCTAGAATTCATAGAGTTTCTTTTCTGTTTTGGTGTTTACATTTCTGATCCATCTGGAGGTTACTTTTGTGTCTGGAGTGGGATAGGTATACACTTTACTTTTTCTTCCTGACAGGTACTCTATTGTCTCAGTAACATTTTCTAAATAATCTCTTCCTACTCCATATTCAATACCACATCTTTATATCTGGGTACATGTTTTTAATTCTTAGTGATATATCATTGATATGCCTACATGATTTAAATACATTGATTTATTTACTATAACATTACTATATGTTTATTATATTCATGGGACTACCTCTTTCAATCATTTAACATCTTACATGTAAAATATACTTTTCAAATTTAACATTAATGGGTATTAAGACATCTTTCCCTGTCAATAAATATAGAAATATATCATCAATTGGAGTCATAAATTACAAACAACATATGTATGAGTCCATATCGAAACACAAAAATTGGAACTTAATGTCAGAAATATTCTGCAATAACATATGCCCTAAATATTAGCACAGAGTACCTCTCTATTATAGGTTTTAGGTTGGTAGTAAAATGGGTAGAGTCATTATTTTCTGTTTTTATGTTCTCTATTTTCTAAATTGTCACATAAACCTATAATCCTTTTTTTCTTTATTAATTACAAAAGAATGGCTTTTTCTTTCCCTCTTCAAAACTTCTGTGCTGACAGCAGAGAGTCTGCTTGGAAGTCTCTCTTCCTCTCTCTGTCCCTCCTGGGCTCATGCTCTCTTTCTCAAAATAAATAAATAAACATTAAAATAAAAAAGAATAGAAAACCCAGAAATAAACCCACAATTGCATGGTCAATTAATATTTGACAAAGCAGTGAATAATACCAAAAGAAAGAAGACAGTCTCTTCAACAAATGATGTTGGGGAAACTGGACTGCAATATACCAAAGAATGAAACTGGAGCCCATATATATGCCATACACAAAAATAAATCCAAAATGGATGAAAGACCTAAATGTGAGACATGAAACCATAAAAATCATCGAAGAGAACACAGGAAGTAATTTCTTTAACATTGGCCATAGTAACTACTTTTCTAGATGAATCTACTGAAGCAAGGGAAATAAAATGAAAAATGAACTATTGGGACTTCAATATAAAAAGCTTCTACATAGCAAAGGAAACAATCAACAAAACTAAAAGGTAATTTACCAAATGGGAAAGGATATTTTCAAATAACATACCTGATAAAGAGTTAGTATCTCAAAGATGTAAAGAACTTAACACAACTCAACACTCCAAAAAACACACAACCCAATCAAAAAATGGGCAGAACACATGAACAGACATTTCTCCAAAGAAGATGTCCAGATGGCCAACAGACATGTGAAAAGATGCTAGTAATCACTTATCATCAGGGAAATGCAAATTAAAACTACAATGAAATATCAACTTACACCAGTCAAAATGGCTAAAATCAATCCTAGCACAAGAAAGAAGTGTTGGTGAAGATGTGAAGACAAAAGAAACCTCTTACTCTCTTGGTGGGAATGCACACTGGTTCAGCCACTGTGGAAAACAGTATGGAGTTTACACAAAAGTTAAAATAGAGCTACCCTATGACCCAGTAATTTCACTTCTGGTTATTTACACAAAGAATACAAAAACATTAATGTAAAGGGATACATGCAACCATAAATTTATACCAGGAATATTTACAATAACCAAGTTATGGAGTTACAGAAGCAGCTGAAGTGTCCATTGATAGATGAATTGATAAAGAAAAGAATACATATATGTGTGTGTATAAATTTAATATATATATATAATTTATATATTATAATTTATATATAATTTATATATCATAATGGAATATAAAAAAGAATGAAATCTTGCCATTTGCAATGACATGGATGGACTAGAAAGTGTAATACTAAAGAAAATAAATTAGTCAAAGAAAGTCATATCATATGATTTTGTTCACATGTGGAAGAAACAAAACCCAAAAGAATAGTGGAAAAGAGAGAGAGAGAGAAAAACTAACCAAGAAAGAGACTCGTAATTATAGAGAATAAATTGGCGGTTACCAGAGGGGGAGGAGATTGGTGAAATAGGTGATGAAAATTAAGGAGAACACTAGTTGTGATGAGCACTAGTGATGTATGGAATTGTTGGATCACTATATTGTACACCTGTAACTAAAATAACACTGCATGTTATGCAACTGGAGTTAAAATAAAAATTTAAAGGGCGCCTGGGTGCTCAGTTTGTTAAGTATCCCACTTCAGCTCAGGTCATGTTCTCATGGTTCATGAGTTTGAGCCTCTCCTCGGGCTCTCTGCTGTCAGTGCAGAACCCACTTCAGATTTTCTATTTCCCTCTGTCTCTAACCCTCCTCCAATTGAGTTTTCTCTCTCTCAAAAATAAATAAACATTAAAAAATATATAAAATAAAAAATTTTAAAGAATAAATGAATGAATAAATGCATAAATTCAGACTAAGATACTGCTAGTTCTAACTAGCAGTTAGAGTTATATATAACTATATATATATGTATACATATATATATATACATATATATATAGTTTTTTATATATATATAGTTTATAGTTGGACTAGAGTGATGAGAAATGGGAACTCAGTGCCCAAAATTGTCATCAATAATGAATATGAATCGTAAGCTTTATTTAGCACAATTGGACAACTTTGTAAATATTATTGAATTCCCTCATATTTATTTGTTTGTTTGTTGTTTGTTTGCTTGTCTGTTTGTTTTAAGTAGGCTTTCTGCTCCGCATAGAGACCAACACAGAACTTGAACTCATGACCTTGAGATCAAGACCTGAGCTGAAATCAAGAGTCATTAGCTTAACCAACTAAGCCACCCAGGTGCCTCCCACCCTATAATTTCAAAATGCAAAGAAATTCTAAATATATGGGTATAATGGTAGTATTCATTAACTCACTCATTTATGTGTTGAACAAATGTGTTTAAACATCTAGCAGAGATAAGAAATACAACTTTAAACTGATCTCAAGGGCTTACAATTTTCTTAAAATAATTGTATCAAAGAAATTGATCTCATTTTCATTGATCTCAACATCATAAATTTTAAGACATAAATACTAATTCTGTAACTCTGTGTTCAAACCACTTATATCATTCAAGTAGTAGGAAAGAAATAAGGAGATATAGGAAAAAAGTAATGCATTAGAAAATAAAAAGAATGGGTATTATATGCATTAAAGGGATGCAATTCTAGAAATGTGGTTGCTCGTTGCCTGGACTCTAGGGTGCTGCTTTCGCTGTTACTTTAACTCATGGGTAAATTTGTCCTACTATGAGATAATTTGGTACCATGAAATACCATAATGACAAAGTTTAAATAATCTTTCATGCAATGACTCCTGCTCCTTAACAATTTGAAAGAATGTCACAGAAGATTTGTGAGACCAATCTCCTTTCACCTTGAGCTGATGGATAAGGGCTGGGTAGAGAGATGACACATCTAATGGGAATTTGAAAATTATACAAATATAAATGGCTTCTCAAGGCCAAATTGTATCAATCTCTGATATAAAAACAGATACACATCTTAAGTTTTCTTTTCATCTAAGTGAATGTACAAAACCATAAGGATTAGAAGTTTCAGTTTGAGTTATCAAAAATGTTCTTTAAAGACAAGAGTCAAACTCAGAATTTACGGATTGGGAAACAAAGCTTATTTTCTTAAGCGCATTGCTCTAATGATGTGTTAATTTTTATTTCCAAATACATAATGTTCTCATAGTTGATATCACATTTTTTGTCTTAGTTTTAACTCTTGAAAAGCAAAACTATTAAAATATTACTTATAAGTATTCTACTAGCCAGTACATTTTCCCTATTTACTCTTTTATTATATTATGTATATGTTCATATCAGTATTTCATTTCTTTTTAAGCCTATGAGCAATATAACCCAATACTCACTATTTCCCCCTAGAAATTGAGTGTATCTTGGTGATTGCAGACATAAACACACTTGTGGCAGACCTTCAGCTGTTCTGATAAATGGTATAGTGTTTTTGTTTTTGTTTTTGTTTTTTTCAAATCAGCTGGGACAAGTCAGGTGACAAATGATTTCCATTAGCTTCAACAGAATGGAAACAAAACAGATCAATACAAATAATTTGCAGCAAGTTTAGATCATAAATTTCCTTTTGCCCTCGTACATCATTTTAACATAGAAGTTTTTTTTTTCTCTTCATAGCAAAGAAAAAAGTCATTAGAGAATTGAAAATTCTAGTTACAGCAAACTGTCACTGATTTAAGGTGAGATCATTTTAATGCACTATTAATTTTAACCAGTGGTACATAACAATATCATTTTAAATATGACAAACTATAAAAATGTTAATGAACTGCATTTCAGAAAATTAATATTACCTGTAAATTGTGTAAAAACCATAAAATGCTTAAGTCTACAAAGCTGCTTTGTTGTTTTTATTTTAATTTAGGACCTTTACTGGTTTTACCTTTAGTTCTATTTCTTAAACATTTTCATTATAATTTTTTTAGTAAGTAAAAGTATCCTCACTCCCCTCACTCCCTTTCTTCATATTCAAAAACTGTGTTTTAGCTTCACGCACTATGCTTCAGTAATAGTGAAGCAGAGAAAAGAAGGAAGAGAGGAGAAAAGGAGAAAGAGAAAGGAAAGCAAATCAAATTTTTAAAAAGCACATTCTTCTTCTTCTTTTTTTTTTTTGCCTGAATGATTCCAAAATAAATAGCTTTCTTATACAGGTATGGAGGAATATGCAAAGACCCATAGGACCACGCCCAATGGCTACCAAGGGATTCCTGACAGTTAATAGAATATTTATTTATATGACTTTATGGATCCATAAAAAGATGAGCATAAAACTATCAGTCATGCTACGTGCATCAAGAGCATCCATTCTGAATAATGCTCTGCTATACTCAAGGAAAATGTATGAAGACATTTACTGCACCCAGGGGACTCCTCCACTGATGCAATGAGCAAGTATTTTTTACCTCGACAAAGAAGATGGTCAGACCTCACCATCACCTAAGAAATAGCAAGAGGAGGGTGCACGAGGGTGCCTGGTCCTCTTCTAGCCAACATCTACTGACTCATGGACAAGAGCAATGGGACAGTGACCTTGCTTTTAGAGTCTTCTTCATAAGTCAGTTAACCTCTCTGATGATTATAAAAATTTTCTTTTTAATTTAAATCCAAGGATATAGCATGAGAAGAAAATCAATTTTGGATAGAAATAGATAGAAAGAGAAGCAAGCAGATATTATACTTACTTTTATGATCTAAATAACTTCAAACCCCAACTCTATTTTGGAGTGGGCATGCTAGAGAGGATATGGGAATGAGGTCAGGTCCAGGATATTTCTATGTCCCCAAGAAGAGATCTTAGAGGAATGCTTCATATTTTACCTAATTTCTTTAGTAGTTTGAAATAATTTATCTAGATTTTTACTGTGGCCTTTAGAGCCCTCGACCTGGTCTGAAAAACTGGGTACCATTCCTGATTATTTTCTTTATTCTATGCATTATCTGTAAAAGTTATTTAAAGAGTCTGGAATTTAGGAGTTTTTTAAATCTGTAAAGTGGGTAAAATATTATCCACACTCTCTGAATACTAATACCTATAAGCATCTGATTTTCAACCTGTTCTAATCGGTCCAAAGTGTCCATATAGCAATATAACATAATATAAAAGAGTTGAAGTCTAGACCCCGACTGCCTGGATTCAAATCCAGCTTTGCAGTTTACTAGTTTTTTTTTTTTACTTGGGCAAGTGGCTATCTGTGACTCTGTTTCTTGAACATTGAAATAGAGAAATAACTATATCTACCAAATAGGATGGGGGAGGATAAAATAAATTAATATAGTAAACTGCTTATAACAACACCTGGATCATATAACTTGTAATTAGTATTATTATCATTATTGTTATGATCATAATTTGACAATGTGTACACAAAAATAGCAAAGACAGGATTTGAAGACTTTGGAGGAAGGAAACAGAGGTTTACATATAAAAAAAAGTGTTTTGCAAGGAAAAATGTGCCACAATCTATAGATCTGACATTTATGAAGTAACGGGAAATGTTTCTGAGTGTTCATGTAGCTCTCCCAATTTTTAAGCTACATAAGTCATGGATCATACATAATAGTGGAAAATTCATTCAGCACACAAGTCTCGTGTTTATTTTACCTCATCAGTCAAGATCGACAGTCATCAAACAGTTGGAAAATAAGCAGGGTTTTAATTCCATTGGCTAATTCAAGCTTCTTATATTCCAAGCAAATATCTTAATGGCATGTCAGTCAGTCTATGTTCTTCAGAATGAGACCACTTGCTTTCCTGTGGAGCCAGTATGGTAACCATCCAAAGTACTCCCTCCACAGTCTTTAATTTATCAGCCCCTTTCTGCAAATCCTCAACCTGGGATCTGTCACATATTTCCCTTTGTTCTTTCACTTGACATTTCAAGTGAATTTGAAAAATGCAATATGCAAATAGTGGCTAATGCAAAATGACAATTCTGGGTCTGTATTTATAGAATAAGCTTTCAGAGTACTCTGGTAGATTTTTAGTTTTATACATTCCATATAATGCTGAAGGTCCTAGATAGTGAAGTAAGTCAATGGGAAAAGCTACTGATATTGAAAAGGATGAAACAATATTTCACTTTGCAGAACATGACTGACTTTGTACAAAATCCAGAAGAATATCTTCCATAAGTTTCAAGTTATGACTTTATAAGAGAGTGGCTAAAAGTAAACAGACATGCATTGTATTGGTCTACTACAATAACAGTCAAAAAATTAAATATCAAAAATATGAGATTAAATATCAAATATAAAACATCTAGGAATAATCCAACAAAATGATGGTACCTCTGATTTGGACAAGCTATGAAATATTATTTAGAGAAAAAAGTAAATTAATGAGGGATGATGTTATGGTCAGGTTTAGAAGTCTTATTTTTAAATGATGCCAACTTCACTTTAATTAACATAAAATTCAAACTGTAGTAGATTTTTAAGGTCTTGTCAAGATTATTTATGAAAATTGATGGCAAAATCAGTCAAGATTCCCTTGAGGAAGAACGTGGTGAAACTTGCTTTCTGGATACAATTACTTCATATAAAGTTATGGTATTTAGCATCGTATGGTTGGTTGTGGTTGGAAGGACAGACAAATGGGCCAATGCAATCAAATTCAGATATCCAAGAGACCATACAGACAGGTAATTTAACACAATGACAACATTGTTGAGAAGTGGAAAATTAACAACATTTAGTAAGAGTAATGAGACAATTAGGTAGCCTTGTCTGGAAAAAAAAAGGAAAATTGAACCCCAATTCACATAACTCAAAAGTAATTCCATGTGGATCTAGAACAAAACACAAAAAGCAAAATACTAAAGGATCTAACATTTAATATGGGTTAATATATTTGTGACTTCAGGATATATCAATATTTTAAACAACACAAAATCACTAACTAGAAATTTCATAAAAATTAATACTTAGTCATAAAGGTTGATCATAAAAAAGTGAGTTTAAGTGAGAAAACGTACTACAAAAGAATTATAAATGTAGTACAAATGAAGATTTATAACCAAAAAATATAAAAAACTACAAATCAATATGAAAAATATCAGCAAAGCTTCCCAGAATGCAAAGAAATCTAAATAAAGAGGAAACTTGAATATGTAATCAACAACTGAGAAGCAGTTCAATATCTTTAGTCATCAAGGAAGAGCAACTTAAAGGTCCAATGAATTGTACCCGAAAGAAGGGATAAAATTAAATTCCAGGTGTTAGAGTGAGTATAGAGAAACTCATACTATTACTTTGAGGGAATGCACATTTATAAAACCGCTTTAGAACGCAGTTTGATATTATCTAGCAATTTAAAGACATGCAAAACTCAGCAATTCTCCTCCTAGGTACATATACCGCAAGAATATATTCGTATGTGAACCCAGAGACATGTGCAAGAATATTCATAGCAGTATTGATCATAAAAGCCCTAAATTGGAACCTACCCAAAAGCCCAAGTGAAGGAAAACTGGCATATAAATTTCACTTTATTCCTATGCTGAAAATACTTTACAGCAATCACAAGAAAATATAACTACAGATACACGTAGTAATATGAATTAATCTCTTAAACATAATATTGAGCAAGAAAAGCCAGACCTAAATTAATATACAATGTATAATTCCATTCACATAATACTCAAAAATAGATAAAATGAAACTATTTCATTTAAATATGTATCTTAGGTAGTAATTCTACAAAGAAAGTAGAGGGTGATTACCTTGAAATTGAGGATAGTGGTTGGCTTTAGAAAAAAGGAATAAAGGAGCAGTTTGTGATTGAGATAGAATTTTCAGGTTACTCATAACATTTTATTTCTTGACCTTGAAAGTGGTTATAGGGATATACAACATACGATAATTTTTATTTCTTGACCTTAAAAGTAATTACAGGGATGCTTACTATAAAAATAAAAAGCTTCTCAGTTGTGCATTTAGATTCTATGCAATTTTCTGTGTATGTTTTTATTTTTTAAAAAGGTTTAAAAATACCATCAATATCTCATTCTCTTTATCCTGTATTTCCATCTTTTTCTTCATCAACCTCAGCCAATTAATTTTATTTTAAAATATGAGAAAATTTAATTAAAGGAACAGGGGAAAGAATAAAATATACTAAGGGGTGCTGTGGAACCTACATGTGGAAAGGGAAATGTCATGAAAAATACTCACTGCTGATTCAGTTGAGGGAGGTCATGTTTAACTAGCCTTCTGGAATTATTTGAAAATATTACATCCATAATAGATGATAGAAATTCAATGATGTAGTACCCTTGTACAGTTCTCCAGGCAAATAGCTATGTTACACATGAGAAATTAATGACTATGGTAACAAGTAAAATAAGTTAAAAAAAGTGCTAGATAGAAAATTGACAGTAGCATTCTTTTTATTCACAGTTTAAAGACATAAAACCCTTCCTCCAGTGTCTTTTTTTAGAATAACCTAATAAAAGTCCAGCCATCCTGTTGGAATTGCTGAGAACTTGAGGCCTGAAGGAATCGAGGAAGCCAAGATTCATTTACACTTCTACCCCCAGGGCCATCCTATTCAAAACACATGCTGATCTCTCTCAATCCCTCCATGTCTCTGTTTCACACATGCAAAATGCACGAGGGAAAACACAGACACATTTCTCTCTTCTTTGTTTTAAATAATATTTTTCTTTTTTTAATGTTTATTGATTTTTCAGAGAGTGACAGCAAGCTGGGGAGGGGCAGAGGGGTGGAGACAGTGGATCAGAAGCAAGCTCCATGCTATCAGCACCAAGTGCTACTGCCAGGCTTGAACCCACAAACTATGAGATCATGACCTGACCTAAGCTCGGAAGCTTAACTGACTTAGCCACCCAGGGGCCCCCATTTCTCTCCTCATCTTATTTACTTTATTCATTCCTTTCTGTTTTATTTGTTTTATTTTCCATCTCCCTGTCTAGAGCAGGGTGAAGAAAGAACTCTACACCAGAGAGAAGTATTACTTGACTGTTATTTAGCAATTCTGCTCCTATAACCTTAAGATACTGTGGGTAAGGATTGTGAGCATATATTTAACCAGTGCCTGAAATTTAGAGACAAGCATAACTTGGATAAGAAGATAAAAATTTCAGGGGCGCCTGGGTGCCTCAGTTGGTTGAGTGCCTGACTTTGGCTCAGGTCATGATCTCATGGTTCGTTGGCTCCAGCTCCACGTCGGAATCTGTGCTGACAGCTCAGAGCCTGGAGCCTGTTTCCGATTCTGTATCTCCCTCTCTCCTTGACCCTCCCCTGTTCATGCTGTCTGTCTTTCTCTCTCAGAAATAAACAATACATTAAAAAAAATTTTTAAAATAAGTTAAAAAATTGGGTAAACTTTTACTTTGTTTTCTATTACAATAATCTTTTTTTTTTTCAGAGGAGGAGTATAAGGGAGATATGTTAGCCTCCATTTAAGACATTATTTTAATAAAGAACAGGAAAAAAGTTATTTAGCAGTTATCTAAACCATTCAGCAAGCACATTTTTAAAACACCGTAGTAAACAATTTAGCCAATGTTGTTTGGTTTGGTGGTCTACATGAATTGCCATGATCAGATTTGTAAGTTCTCAATTTATTTTTACTTCTTTTTTTAAATTTATTTTTACTTCTAAGACTGGTTTCTGGAATATGTTCATTAGAGTTTAAACAGACAACATGCACATTCATAAGCATATACTACCAGAAACATCACAAATATTATATTAATTTTGACACAATTATCAGACTGCTACTAAGAATAAATCATCGTAACAGAACTTTCTCAACACATTTTGAATGAAACCATCTTTGAAGCATTGGTATAAGTTTTGCTCACATATTTCTTACATAGGAAATTAGATTAAAAAATACAAATTGTCATTGTTAATAATCACTTGAAGGAAAAGATTCTATACCAATGAACATCAATATCAAAACCCTAAATTAATCAGTGGTTTCCTGTGTATATTACCTTGAATGGAGAATGCGAGTTTGTCACTTCTAGGAACTTTTCACAAAACCAAGGCTGGGCTTATTGTCTGTATTTTGTGCACCATTTATAATATTTTATTACTAATGGCTATCTTATTTCCAATGCCTACTCCATGCCAGCACTGTCCCAGGGTACATTCTGTGATGATAGAAATAATGTTTACTTCTGCTGTCCAATACATTAGCTAGGAGTCTTGTGTGGCTATAAAGCACTTGAAATATGAGTAGTGCCAATGGGAATATACTGTAATGAGGCAACAAATCATATTTCAAAAGTTAGTGCAGAAATTAGAATGTAAAGTATCTTATTGATTTTTTATATAGAATGTATTTTGAGATGATAGTATTTGGGGTACATTGGATTAAATAAATAGTGGTACTATTAAAATTTATTTCACCCATTTCTTTCTACTTTTTTTAAAAAAGTGATGACTACAAAATTTAAAATAACACATCTGGTAGCATTTGTGGCTGTTTTGTGTTTCTATGAGATAAGCTCTCTTAAGAAGTCTGTGAAGGGGCGCCTGGGTGGCTCAGTGAGTTGTGTCTAACTCCTGATTTTGGCTCAGGTCACAATCCTGCGGTCTGAGATGGAGCCCTGGGTTGATCTCTGCACTGAGCATGGAGTCTTCTTCAGATTCTCTCCCTTTCTGTCTCTACTCCACCCAACCAGTACACACACAGAGTCTCTCTTCTCTGTCTCTCTGAAAAATAAAAGTAAATAAATAATAAATAGATAAATAGTTAAATAAATTAATTAATTAAATGTCTATGAAAAATAATTTTCTATACATTATATTTTGTAATATTGTATTCTAAGATTTATATTTTTAATTGTTATCTTCTCTTAAATAAATTCTACTGTATCTCACAGTTAATAGCATTCATAGATTATTTGCCTTAGGGTTTGTTTGTTTTTTGTTTCAGTGCACTTTAAAATCGATTATGTTAGCTCTAACAAAAATGTTTTATTATTAAGCTTGCCATAGAGAAATGTAGTAGAAATTAGTCATTCTTAGTCCTGTGGAAATATCTTTGAGTACCTTTTGGGAAAATAACACTTTATTTTGATACTAATTGAGTTAAATGTGCTTGCAAAAAAGATAATTATTCAGAAAAGAGTATTACCAATTACTTAAATAAAATACTGTCCTCTATGAGAGTAACTGATGTAAATAATTCTCTTCTTTTATAGAAATATTATTATAGCCATTTCAAGTGAATCTAAGTATTTGGTTAGAATATTTGAAAATTTAAATTATGCCTCAAAATTTTGTTGATAATATTTCTAACTAAGAATTATATAACAGATTTGTATTGCATGTGTTTGTTGCTGGAAATAAAGGGCTGAGAAAATTGGTGGGAGAAAAAATAGATTTAAGGAAAGTAAAATTATACAAATATACTTCAATTATAATATTTATTCTTTGGGGAGGGTTTGTTTTAAATATGTCTGCTATAGAAAAGAAAAAATACAGATGATGTAAAATCAAATATCACAACTTATTTCAAAGTTTCTCTAATTATGGATATGTCTCTTCAAACAAGGGAAATAAAAACAAATATTAACAATTGGGACTGCAACAAAATTAAAATCTTTTGCACAACAAAGGAAACAACCAAACTAAAAAACAACCTACTGAATGGGAGAAGATATTTGCAAATGACATATCCAATAAAGGGTTAGTATCCAAAATATATAAAGAACTTACACAACACAATACTCCAAAAATAAATAACCCAATTAAAATATGAACAGACATTGATCCAAAAAAGACACCCAGATGGCCAACAGACACATGAAAATATCATTACTCATCAATAGGTCAATACAAATCACAACTACAATGAGACATCACTTCACACCTGTCAGAATAGTAGAAGTCAAAAACATAAGAAACAACAAATGTTGGCAAACATGTGGAAATAAAGAAACCCTCTTCCTCTGTTAGTGGGAATGCAGGTGCAATCACTGTGGAAAACTGTATGGAGGTTCCTCAAAAACTTAAAAATAGAATTAGTCTGTGATCCAGTTTCACACTACTGGGTATTTACCCAAAGAATATGAAAACACTAACTCCAAAAGGTACATGCACCCCAATGTTTATAGCAGCATTATTTACAATAACCAAATTATGGAAGCAGCCCCAGTGTCCCTCAATAGGTAAATGGATAAAGAATATGTGATGTAAATGTATATAATAGAACATTATTCAATCACGAAAAAAAGAAATCTTATTATTTGCAACAACATGTATGCAGCTGGAAAGTATTATGCTAAGTAAAATCAGTCAAAGAAAGACATATACCATATGATTTCACTTATATGTGTAATTTAAGAAAGAAAGAAACAAACAAACAAAAAACAAAGGGAAAAAAAAGACAAACCAAAGAACAGATTCTGAACTACAGAGAAGAAACAGATAGTTACCAAAGGAGGTGGCGGATGGGACTTGGGAGAAATAGGTGATGGGGATTAAGAGTACATTTATGATGAACACTGAGTAATGTATACAGTTGTTAAATCATTATATTGTACCTAAACTAATATAACACTATATGTTAACTACATTGGAATTAAAACTAAAAGAAAACAAAGAAACAGAACAAGAAGTAAGTGTTGGTGAGGAACTGGAGAAAAAGGGCACCCTCATTCACTATTGGTGGGAACGTAAATTCGTGCCACCATTGTGGATAACAGTAAGGAAGTTTGTCAAAAACTTAAAATTAAAAATACAACATGATCGGGGTGCCTGGGTGGCTGAGTCGGTTAAGCGTCCGACTTTCGCTTAGGTCATGATCTCGCGGTTCATGGGTTCGAGCCCCGCGTCGGGCTCTGTGCTGACTGCCAGCTCAGAGCCTGGAGCCTGTTTCAGTCTGTGACTCCCTCTCTCTCTGACCCTCCCCTGCTCACGCTGTGTGTCTCTCTCTCTCCTAGAAATAAAAAACATTTAAAAAAAAAAAAAAAAGAAAAAGAAATACAACATGATCCAGCAATTCCACTACTGGGTATTTACCCAAAGGAAATGAAAATACTTTTGTGAAATAATTTAGTCACCCCTATATTTATTGCAGCATTATTTACAATAGCCAAGATATGGAAGCAACCCAAGCATCCATCAACAGAAAAACAGATGAAAAAGATGTGGTATGTACACACACACACACACACACACTGGAATATCACCCAACTATAATAATCTTGCCATTGATGACAACATGGATGGAGCTCCAGGGTACAGGGTATTATGCCAAGTGAAATAAGTCAGACAGAGAAAGGCAAATGCCATTATTTCGTTTATATGTGGAACCTAAAAAACAAAACAAGCAAAACCAGACACATTCTCATAAATACAGAGAAAATACTGGAAGTTGATGGAGAGAAAATGGTGGTGAGATAGTTGAAATAGGTGGAGGGGATTAAAAACTACAAACTTCCAGTTATAAATAAATAAGACATAGAGATGAAAAAAGTACACCATAAGGAACACAGAAAAAATAATGTAATAACTTTGTGTAACAACAGATGATTACTACACTATGATGGTGAGCATAGAATAATATATACAATTGCCAAATCAGTATTTGCAGACTTGAAACTAATATAATGTTGTATGTGAACTATACTTCAATAATAAATACTTTTTTAAAGAGATAAGAAGCAATAAATACAGGTGTGTAAAATCAGATATCACAGCCCATCATAAAGCACCTCCAATTTCACTCTTGTATGCCAACGTCTTCACTCTTATAATTTTGATATTCTGGTGGTCCTCACTTTACATTATATGTTATCATCTCTATTGCTTAATCTATCAACTTTAACAAAAATTCATTGTCTCTGAACAATTAAAGGTAAAAACCTGAGTGAAATTGACTGCTATTTTTCCTTGACATCTTTTCATAGTAAATAGTTATACTATGTTGTGTTTATTTTCATATAGGTGACCTTAGCACCTTCAGAAATATATATAATAATATAACATAACATAACATAATATAACATAACAAAACATAACATAATATAACATAATATATAACATAACATAATAATATAATATATAATATATTAAATGTAGTAAAATGAATACATCATAAGATTACATAACATAATGATATAAAGTATTTCGTTACATCTTATAAGTTGTTCCATTAATTCATAACAGTATCTCTTAATTCACCATATCCTTATAATGGTAAATAAAGGTTGTAGTATGTCTTTATCAATCCTTCCTGCTGTTTATACCTTCCTTTCCCCTTCTTATTTCTGTCATTTACATTTCAAATATCTAATATATTTCATATTTACTTTCTTTATTGCAACCATATCTAAGTGTTCCAAGTATTAATTCTTCCAGAGGTTCTAAAGTTAAAACCCATTAACAACATTTATACCATTATGATTATGTAAATATTATCCACAGCCAAACCAAATTACATTCTAAGGCTTTATATCTTTACCCTTACCTCAATATATTGACATTAAAAAATGAAATGTTTACTTTATTTTTTAAATTAAATGTGTATATATTTTTTAAATACACTTTTATAACAGTTTGAGACAGCTCATTTTAACAAGAGTTTCCTGATTTTTTGTCCCACAAATAATTCACTATGAAAAATACAGTTCCATGTGGTTTGAATGATCAGGTTTAGTAAGTTGTATTCCTGATAAAAAAAAAGAGAAAACAATGACATTTGGGAAAGCAAGATAATCACAGAATTGGTTTTGTAGTAGATTCTGGAGAATATTTATAAGTGAATAAATAAGTTTATTTTTCAAAATAACTTTAATTGTCTAGGTGTATAAACCTTGTAAATCCAGAAGTAATGTTCTATTATACTAAATGCTGCAGGTGATAATATATTGTGTTTTATATACTTTTGATGTATATAGGATCAACAGGACTTTTTAGATCTAGGGTTTCATTTGCAGTATTAAAACTCTAAAAAACATTTAAATTAGAAATATAAATTTATCACATTATAAGAATATTTGACCAAAAATTCAGTAACACAATATTATCTAATTAAAACAAATTAAGGGGGCTGAATTAAGTCACTGAATACACATGAAAATTAAATTTCAGAATACATTGTAACTCTTTCAAGCAGTAGAAATTATTAACATTTTATTTCAATAAACATGTTCTTTATCTTCAAACAAGGCAAAGCTGAAATTGGAGCCGGACAGCAGCTACACTGAAAAATCAGGCAAAATATAATAATTCTACTGTTTTCCTTTTATGAAATGTATATTTAAATATTTGATGGTTTTAAAATTAGTAAAATATTTAATATCATTTGTTATTAAACCATACAAGTGGTTTTGAAAGGAATAGTAACAGTAATAAGATCACCCTTCTGATTCCATGTGAATAAGTCTGCCTGGAATTGTGGAAAGATAAAGCATTTCCTTTTAAGACTACTGTATGGAAATGTCTCCTGACCTATGATAAGACTGTTGACACTGGACCAAGGGACAAATTTTTTTGAGTCCCTGATGGAGGCGAGATTCCACACTGCAGAGAGGTGGAGGCCAGGTGGGGCATATAAAGCAGTATCTTGGGGCACCCGGGTAGCTCGGTCAGTTGAGCACCCAATTCTTGATTTAAGCTCAGGTCATGATCCCAGAGTCATGGAATCAAGCCCTATGTTAGGATCCATGCATGCTAGGTGTGGAGCCTGCTTAAGATTCTCTCTCTCACTCTCTTCTTCCCCTGCTCTTTCTCTAAAAAAGTTTTTTTTTAAAAGTGATCTTGTCATATCATATT
Source organism: Proteles cristata cristata (assembly GCA_017311185.1). Lineage (NCBI taxonomy): Eukaryota > Metazoa > Chordata > Mammalia > Carnivora > Hyaenidae > Proteles > Proteles cristata. Next base: position 205,557 of record JAESUZ010001257.1, read on the forward strand.
TATAATTAAGGGGAAAGTTAAAAAAATGCCTTTAAAATATATGGAAAAATAAATGCCCATAAAATGATAGGAAAATATTTTTTTCTGTGTAACATGGAGCTCTCCCTATAATCAATGTGATTTCACTTCCTTACTATGCATTTTAAAGAATTTCAACCATCCTGGTACCTTCTGGATTGCTTTTGTCTTCATAAGCACAGTATGTCTCACCTGTTTTAACTGATTTAACACATTGCTAAAACAGGACATAGAAGAATAGGCTAAATAATCTGTAACTGAGTTACCATTCATTAGAAGAAATGTTTCTTTTCACCCTAGGATATTCAGAAACAGGAAAGGAAAGTCTTGGGGAGGAAGATAGAACATGAAGCACAGGGGATGATTAGGAGAAATTAGAGGAACGTACAATCACCTCAGGTGAAAGTTGTATTATAACACCCTCTATCATGAAATCATGTGGTATATGATCACACCAAATAATGGTGTGCTCCACAGATAGCAGGCATTCAATCAAAGTTGTTGGCAGACTGGAAACAAACTTTGGAGTCCATTTAGCATGTCAAATTGAGACTTTATCTCTAAATACTACATTTATTTCCAGGTAAGACTAGAAATGTTATTTTCACTTACTCATAAAATCTCAGTTGCAACAATTCCCTAAGAAAATATTTCTTCACATGAGTGAATTTTCACCTGATCTTATTTTATTTCTTTGTGTTAGATAGTTACAGACTATGAGAGAGTTTTTCTGTGTGTAACTAGTTTACATAGTTGCAAATACCTAAGAGATACCTCTATAAATGATTTAATTTATAGGATTAATTACAAAAGGTACTAAGATTACCTTTACAAATTTAACTGAAATTACGAAAAAATGGAACAAATCTAGGAGAAAATTTGATATACCTTAGATCAGATACTGATCATTTTGCATTCTGACATATAGAATCTACATAAACAGCAAATTCAAGTTTCAGGTCTATTTAAATACTGTAACATTCCCTACTTTCTTACAATCACAGAAATACCTGCATAGAATAACATCATGCTGACATTATATATAATGTGTGAGGTACTCACTTATTCTGTGTTTTTAATGTTAACTAATGTATTGGTTCACTAGACACAGCAGAATCCAAGATCATAGCAGATACATATCTCGTGCTTAAATGCCTTATTGCTTGCAGTGATTCTGGCATTTTTTCCAGGGCTTCTCTAAGACCAGGACTGTAAAAAAAATATGAGGAGGCCAAAATCTAGTTAGCCACTATGGAGTAACCATCTTAAAAGAACTGATAATCCTAGCACTCTACCGATACATTGGAATTATGGTAACAAAAGGTATACCTGGATGTTATTGTTAGCTTTTGCTGTGTAGCAAACCATCCCAAAACTTAATGGTTGAAAACACTTATTAGCTCACAATTGGCTCGTTTTAAGTATAGGCTTGAGTGGTTCTTCTATTAAAACTGCTTGGGTTTACACATTCATCATATGCTGATTTGTCTAGAGTGAACTATCTTATGTCTCTGGAGTTAGTGCTATCGCCTGGGGTTATGATCAGCAGGCTAGTTTGAGCTTATATTCATGATGGTGGTCACAGTTTTCCCCAAAACAACAAAGTAAAACAAATGCCAAAGCATAAGTCCATCTTTGTGTCACATCTACCACTGTTCCATTGACCAAAATACATCACACGACATGGTCACGCTAAGTATAAATGAACTTTAGGCTTTACAGGAACATGGAAATGGACAGTTGTAAATAACCCAGGGACTGTTACTATTATAACCCATAAACCCAGAATAATGGTTTGCTAATAAAATAGAAAACAAATTAGACCTGTACAGTGTCCTTGTTGAACCAAGTTAATATATTAATTAGTAATACATTTTCCTTACCCATTCATTAATATATTCAATTATTGATTCATTAAATTCATGGTAAAAGGTAGAATTGATACACATGAGTTAGAATTAAGTCCTAAGACAAGCTTTCTGTTCTTTCCTTCACAACTCCACTTTAAATATTTGCAACTGAATGATTAAATATGCAACAGAAAGGGAAAAAAGCAAGACGGCTGTCCTAAAATGGCACCCTGAATCCACACACATTCCCAGATGGATGAATTACAACAAAGAGAGCCATAATAAGACATGGGAAAAAGGACTGCAAGATGTAGAACAGCAGATGGACATCTTAACTCTAATACAGAAAACCCCATAAACTATTAGCTTTACTCTTATCCATTAAAAAAAATCTCTTTGTATAAATAAAACAGCATCAGGGGTGAGACAAACTGAGACTAGGTTTAAAAAAGAAGTAAAAAGGGGCGTCTGGGTGGCTTAGTCCGTTAAGCGTCCAACTTTCGCTTCATGATCTCGCTGTTCGTGGGTTTGAGCCCGCGTCAGGCTCTGTGCTGACTGCCAGCTCAGAGCCTGGAGCCTGTTTCAGTCTGTGACTCCCTCTCTATCTGACCCTCCCCTGCTCGCGCTGTCTCTCTCTCTCTCCTAGAAATAAATAAAAATATTAAAAAAAAAAAGAAGTAAAAATTTTCACTTGAGAAATAATTTCACACTCAATATCATTTGTAAATGATAAAACCCAATGACATATATCTATCCTGCTTAGATAAATGGTAAAACATGTATAAAATGTAGTGATGTTATACAGAAAGGATGAGGAAGTGTCACTATGTACTTACTAACAGTCCCACACCTAAGAAATTATCCCAAGAAAATTATTCAACAGTATTCTCCATCTGTAATAAACTATTTTGAGAAACTGAAAGCAATTTTAGAGAAATGGCTTAAATTATAATTTATCATCAAGCGAATTAGGTAGCTATTAAGGTAGTAATTATGAAGATATTCAAACATATAATCATATAGCATATAAGTAACATTAAGTGAAAATGGTAGTATATATTATTGTCACTATGTGTTTTATATGTACACAACTATATGTATATAAATGTGAAAAAAGATAAACTGATGAGTTAGAGTGGTTGACTTCATACATAACTATTTCAAAGGAGAAAGTATTTATATTTCTATGTATTATATTTGACATATAATATCACTGTAAAGTAACTATATCCTGATTCTTTAACTAAATTCATAAAAGCAATCTAAAAGAAAAACAGAATATCTGAAACCAGTTTATAATTTAGTTACCCATTGTTTTGATTCAATGTCATTGGCTCTAGCCTGTGATTAATTGGTTACACAGTGCAGTAGGTCAATCTATTAAGGTATGTATATTTTCTTTTATGTGTAAACAGTTACTCAAAAAATAAAGTAGAAAACATAGGAAATTATAATAATGGTTTAACTAAAAATTATATTTAAAACTGAAAAATATGTTTAATTATATTTAAACCCCCCAAAAATGTTCCACTAGTCCAAATCAAGCAAAATCCTTATCAATACAAATAGTTATCAATACAAATAGGATAATTGATTTAGTAGCTTACTTTTTCATGTACACATGGTCTGAGAAGAAAATATACTCAATGCTTTAGTTGTATCAGGCATGAAATATATTTCTCAAATATCATTAAGTAAATTCCAACTTGACTTTCAAACCAAATTATTAGTATTTCCAGAATATCCATCTCCTTTGCCCTGCTATAGAATTACTCAAAATGTAACTCTAAGTTATCAAGCTTAGGAAATTGAAATGGAAATTTAGATGTGAACTGTTTTCAGCTCAGTTAGGAAGCATGCAATTGCAATTGAATGCTCAGCAGCAGATACTGCTTGAGCCTGAAGGCCTTTCCAAGCTTTGTTAAGCAACTCACGTAAATGATTAAAGCCTATGGCAGTGCTGTCTTTTCTTTCCTCCATAAATAAAAGAAATGTTAGTAGTATTTAACTTTTACCCAGAAACACAATGCTATTTTCACTGCAAAATGCCAGTGCCATTTATGATGGTCAAGACAGATATTTCAGCTCAGATTTACATTTTTTTTAATTGAAGGGAAGCACTGAACTATAGATTCCATGATAAAAACAAAGACATCGGAGTGTCTAGGAAAGAATAATGTTGATTTAATATCTGATATTTTAAACTCTTACATTTTATTTAGCACAAAGAAATCCAATTAAAATAAGCAATGTGGATAGGAGAGTTACTAAATTGCGGTAAAGTTTTTAGAAAGTGAATCCTTATCTTTTGTGTGGGTTGTGAGACCTCTCTGAACACCAAGAAAATTAGACTTACCAATACATTTCCAGAATTTTGATATCTCACGATCCTTATATTATGCTAACATCTGAGGAAATTCAAAGTTTAATTCACAACTCATTCAACTTTGCTTGAAACAAACAACAAAAGCGACATAATATTAGTTTTGTAAAATGGATATCAACTTATTAGTAAGGAGAGAGAGAAGAAAGAAAACAATTAAAATAATAAACATTTCACAGTTTTGGCATGTACTGAATCTGAAACTTACTGTATGTTTAGAAAACCTTCTGTTATTTGGATTCAAAGCATGATTTTACTTGTAGTTCTGACCTTTTTGTCTCTATTGTCTCCTCTTTTTATTAACTTTGCTCCAGAAATCCCCTCAAAGTTTTTGAGAAATCTTGTTTTTGAAATATATTCTCTTAGACTTGGTTATTTTTTCTCAAAATCCACAAATTTGAAAACATTATGTCAGAATGGATTGAAGGCAACAGATATGGAATCTACTATTGGTCACTGGCCTGGGTGAGAATGAAAAGTAAAGCTTAGTTGGTATTCAAAATTAGATTTAGCATTCTCTGATATGCGAGGTGAAACATGTAATACAGTTGTCTATAATGAACTGTGATGACCAAGCTCTGAGGATGGATGGGTGGGAATCGCCACTATGATAAGAGGGCACACAGGGCATGAAAGCCATAATCTCTATGGAGCCATGGGGCTGAAACTAAAGTCTCTGGACAGTTTAGAGAAATACACTAACAAGTTCAAGCTGCCCTAAAGGTTTGCACAAAGTACTTGATCTCTCTCATCTCTTCTACTCACCCTGACAAAAGCATTTCAGTATTTACCATGTTAAAAGTATAGTCTGGAGAACAGCTGAGCCAGGGAGGATGTGAGAAATGTAGTCGCAAGTGTGAACCTGATCCAAACACACATGCAACCTAAAGCAGAGACACTTATCCAAGCGCACCCTAGACTAGTCTATAGTCAGTCTGCCGCACACGAGCATGGGATCCTTTCTTTCGCAAGCCATTGAGAGGTTTTTGTACAGCATTAATTTGGCAATAGCTGGATGACTCGACATGAGATCTGGCAGTTTGAAATCATGTGGTTATTTTGCCACATTTTGCAGAGGAGCGCCCGGAACAAAATCCTGATTAGAATGGATTAAAGAAGAATGGGAGGACAATGCTAAAGCATGTGTAGTACCTTTTGAGAAATTTATTATGCAAATGGACAGAAAAGTGATGGCATGAATTGGGAAATGAGTGTGGAGTAAGTAGTTTTCTTTCTTGTTTCAAAATGATATAATCATGAGCTATGTTTCACAATTTAACTTTAAAACACGAGGTTTTTGTTTTCTGTTTTTTTTTGTTTTTTTTTTTTACATATTTTTATTTATCTCTAGGAGAGAGAGAGAGACAGCGTGAGCAGGGGAGGGTCAGAGAGAGAGGGAGTCACAGATTGAAACAGGCTCCAGGCTCTGAGCTGGCAGTCAGCACAGAGCCCGACGCGGGGCTCGAACCCACGAACCACGAGATCATGACCTAAGTGAAAGTCGGACGCTTAACCAACTAAGCCACCCAGGCGCCCCTAAAACACGGTTTTTGTTTCTCAAGCAAGCCAATATTCACAGGTAATATTAGGAAAATAAAAGTGTTTTACTGATTTGGTCTATGTCATCTAAAACTGAGCCAGTCCTGGGGATGAAGAAAATTTCTAAAACTCAGAACTGTGTCGTATGAGTAACACCGTATTCCATGTAATCTTTTCTGATTTCCTCCACATAGTTACTTAAAATGAAAGCCGTTGGAGAGAAACAAAATCCCCTGTTATCAATTCCCCCTGTATACCACTCCCAGGCATATCTTAGATTTAGAGCAAAGATTCTTGCTGCAAAACTATGTTAAGAGATTAAGTTAACAGAAATTTCGTATTACATATATATCAGCTATTAAATACAAGCACAGAATATAAACACAGAAGTCTTACACAATCTTGCTTGACAAAACCCATTTGCCAACATACAAAAATGGCAAGTGTTTGGCTTTTCTTGGGCAGATAGACAATTTCTGGGAGATTTTGCAGATATTGGGATTCAGAAGGACTCAAAATTTGCTTTCCTTGGCACTACATTCAAATAGAATAAGAGTGTTATACCCTTTAGCACCTCTGGCTCCCCCTCCTTGATGTGTGATGGTGCTCTCCAAATGTCCTATCCTAGACGGGGTTCTGCAAGACATGTGTGAATGGACTTTGCAAGCTTGTGTAAGATCTATGGACTCGTCAGAAGGGTGAGATGTAGAATGTGGGCCCTCTTCAGGGAGGAATTATACAGGTCTCATCAAAACCATTGACATCAACTAAGCATGAAAGTTACAGATAGCCTTCCCGGGAGATAACTTGTCTTTTGGGTTTAAACTTGGATTATTTCTCTCCATTCCTCTACTGTTTTTGCTCTTGAGAAAAGGGGTTCTTTGTTTCTTAATTATCCTGACTTTCTAGTATATGAGAAATATTCAAATGGCAATAATATCTGCTATTTCTTCTGTCTCACAAAGTAATTCTAAGGATCAGATAATTTTTAAATGGACAGCAGGCCATGTGCCCTTTGTGGTTTGCATATATTTTGACAGTTGTTTCATCTCCAAAGATAATATTGAGGTTTACAGATCTGTCCTTCTCCCACAGGACGATGCACTTGACAAATACTTAATGAGCACACTCGTGAACTAAATAAAATAATCCCTGCATTCATGAAGCTAACATTACAGTGGTAGACAAAATATGAACAAAGTAACAGATAAAATAATTATGTATTGTGACAAATGCCATGAAAATATAAGCAGAATGATAGAATTCAGCTGGATATGAGAGGAAGTTGCTATTTTGAGCTGATCTGATAAAAAGGCTTTTACAGAGATAACAATTGAGCCGAGACCTGGCTTATGAGAAAGTGCCAGAAAGGCAAAATCTGTGGGAAAAACATTCCGAATAAAAGGAAGGAATAGCAAATGTAAATGCCCTAAAAAAAAATAACCTTGGCAAGGTTTAGATAAAAATTCAACATTACTAGAATATAATGAAAATAGAAAGAATGTTAAGGTTAGAAAAATAAGGAATAGATTGTGTGTGGAATTTATCTTCCCTCGAAAAACATGGATAATTTCCTTTGATAATATTGATCATGTTTGAAGTAACTAATGCAGCCACTGGAAAGAAAAAACTGGTAATGATTTGTGAGCAGAGATACCATATTAGGAGAGTGAATTCACATTGCTACATCACTGTAGACACAACAAAGGCTATCTCCATATGATAAAAATTAAAATGAATATCTAAGATGAAAATAAATAATGTGGGAAGCCCTACATTAGCTGTTTGTTTTGTGTATATTATTCCAAATGGCAGCATTTAGGGGATGATCTTTATGTTCCATTTAATTTTTTTAATAAACCTTTAATTCTAGAACAGTTTTAGATTTAGTGAACAATTGAGAAGGTAAAACAAAGAGTTCCCTGATTATTAATATTTTATATTACTATGGTACCTATGTCACAATTAATGAACTAATAGTGATACATTATTATTAACTAAATCCATAATTGATGATTCAGATTTCCTTAGTCTTTCCTTAAAATACTTTTCTTCTGTTCCATCAGCCAGTTTACCACATCACATTCAGTTACCACCTCTCCTCTTGACTACAACAGTTTCTTGGATTTCCCTTGATTTTGATGACCTTGACAGTTTTGAGAAGTGCTGGTCAGCTATTTTATAAAATGTCTATCAATGTGGATATTTCTGACTTTTTAAAGGATTAGACAAGATAGCTTTGAGAAGAGGACTGTAAAGGTAAAATGCCATTTTCATTGCATCATACAACCTTGACTTCTTACTATTGATGTTTACTTTGATTACCTGACTGTAGTAGTGTTTATTCAGGTGTCTCTACTGCAAAGCTTCTTTCTTCACTGCTTTCCATCCTTTATTCTTTGGAAGAAAGTCACCATGTACAGTCCATACTTATAGAGTAATAAGTTACGTTCTGCCTCATGGAGGGACGAGTCTCTACATAAATTATTTGGAATTGTTCTATATGATAGATTTGTCTTTTCTCCCCACTTTACATTAATTTATATTATATAAATTCATAAATATTTATTTTATACTTTGGGTTTATAAACCAATACTATTTCATTTTGTTGCTAAAATTGTTCTATCTTTGGCTATTTGCATTGTTTCTGTTTATCCATGGGTCCTCTGACATACCCCATCATTATAAGTAATTGCATTTTTTTCTTCAAAGTTTTTTTATTAAATTCCAGAAAGTTAACATAGAGTATAGCATTAGTTTTAGGTGTAGAATGTAGTGATTCAACATTTCCAGCCAACATTCAGTGCTCATCACAACAACCTCCCTTGATCCCTGTCACATATTTAACACGTCTCCAGACCCAACTCCTGGTAACCATCAGTTTACTTTCTATAGTTAAGAGTCTATTTCTCGGTTTTCCTTTCTTTTTTCACCCATGTCCACTTGTTTCATTTCTTAAATTACACATATGAGTGAAATCATATGGTATTTGTCCTTCTCTGATTGACATATTTCACTTAGCATAATAAAATGGCAAAATTTCATTTTCAGTAATAATACTCATCCTTAAAATATATTACATTGCATTTGCTAAATGTAATATTATTCAGCTATCATCAGTCAATAGACATGTGGGCTCTTTCCATAATTTGGATATTGTTCAAACTGGTGCTATAAACATCAGGATGTCTGTATTCCTTTGAATCTGTACTTTTGTATCCTTTGGGTAAATACCTAGTTGTGCAATTTTTATGTGCCATAGTGTAGTTCTATTTTTAAATTTTTGAGGAACTTCCATACTTTTTTCCAGAGTGGCTGCACCAATTTTCATCCCCACCAACGGTGTAAAAGAGTTTCACTTTCTATACATCCTCAGCAACAACTGTTATTTTCTGTGTTGTTTATTTTAACCATTCTGACAAGCGTGAGGTAATATCTCATTGTAGTTTGAATTTGTATTTCCCAAATGATCAGTGATGTTGAACATCTTTCCTTAGGTCTGTTGGCCATCTGGATATCTTGTTTGGAAAATGTCTTCTCCCCATTTTTCAAACTGGATTATTAATTTTTGAAAGCATTGAGTTTTATAAATTCTTTATATATTTTGGATACTTATACCTTTATCAGATATGTCATCTACAAATATCTTCTCCCATTCCAGTTTTGTTGATTGTTTTTTTAGTATACAGAAGCTTTTTATCTTGATGAGGTCCCAATAGTTTATTTTTGGTTTTGTTTCCCTTGCCTTTGACAACATGTCTAGTAATTGTTCCAGCCAAGGTCCAAAGGGCTACTGACTGTGTTCTCCTCTAGGATACTGATGGTTTCTATGTCACATTTAGGTCTTTCCTTCATTTTGGCTTTATTTTTGTGTATAGTGTAAGAAGACAGTCCAGTTTCATTCTTTCACATGATGCTGTCAGTTTTCCCAACACCATTTACTGAAGAAGCTTTTTTCCATTGGATATTCTTTCCTGCTTTATCAAAGATTAATTGACCAAATGGTTGATGTTCATTTCTGTTTTCTATTCTGTTCTATTGATCTGTGTGTTTATTTTTGTGCCAGTACTATACTTTTTTATTAACTACAGCTCTGTAATATAACTTGAAGTTCACAGTTGTGATGCCTCCAACGTTGCTTTTCTTTTTCAAAATTGCTTTGGCTATTTAAGGTCTTTTGAGGTTTCATACAAATTTTAGGTTGTTCTAGCTCTGTGAAAATGCTGATGGTATTTCGATAGGGATTGCTTTATATGTGTAAATTTCTTTGGGTAATGTAGACATTTTAATAATACATGTTCTTCCAATCCATGAGCATGCAATGTCTTTCTATTTCTTTGTGTTTTCTTCAATTTCTTTCATCAACGTTTTGTAATTTTTAAAGTACAGATCTTTTTACCTTTCTGGTTAGGTTTATTCCCAGGTATCTTATGGTTTTTGGTTCAATTGAAAATAAGACCGGGGCATCTGGGTGGCTCAGTTGGTTGGGAGTCTGACTTCAGATCGGGTCACAACCTCACAGCTCATGGCTTCAGAGCCCTGCGTTGGGCTCTGTGCTGACAGTTCCAAGGGATTCTGTGCCTCCCTCTTTCTCTGCCCCTCCCCTGTTTATTCTCTCTCTCTCTCTCTTTCTCTCTCTCTCAAAAATAAACAAACATTAAAAAAGGAATATTGGATCAATTCCTTGATTTCTCTTTCTGTTGCTTCATTATTGATGTATAGAAATACAACAGATGCCTCTACATTGATTTTGTGTCCTGTAATTTTTTTGATTATGTATATCAGTTTCAGCAGTTTTTTGTAATTATTTTAATGTTTGCTTATTTTTGAGAGATAGAGACAAAGTACAAGTGGGCCTGGGGCAGAGAGATGCGACACAGAATGTGAATTAAGCTCAAGGCTCTGTGCTGTCAGTACAAAACCCAATACGGGGCTTGAACCCATGGACTGAGAGATCATGACATGAGCCGAAGTCAGACACTTAACTGACTGAGCCACCCAGGGACCCCAGTTCTAGCAGTGTTTTTGTTTTGTTTTGTTTTTAATGTTTTTATTTATTTCTGAGAGAGAAAGAGAGACAGCATGTTCAAGGGAGGGGGAGAGAGAGGGGGAGATACAGAATCTGAGGCAGGCTACAGGCTCTGAACTAGCTGTAAGCACAGAGCCCTACACAGCTGAGATCATGACCTGAACCAAAGTCGGCCACCCAACCAATTGAGCCACCCAGGTGCCCCTCTAGCAGTGTTTTGATGGAATCTTTCAGATTTTCAATATAAAGTTTCATGTCATCTGTGGATTTGGATGCTTTTTTTTATTTATTTCCCTTTGTATTGTGTGATTGCTGTGGCTAGGATTTCTAGTACTGTGTCAAAAACTGGTGACAGTGGATATCCCTGTCTTGTTCCTTACCATAAAGGAAAAGCTCTGTTTTTCTCCATTAAGGATGATATTAGCTGTGAGTTTTCATATTTAGCCTTTATTATGTTGAGAAATGTTCCCTCTAACCCTATTTTGTCACAGGTTTTATCATGAATGGATATTGTACTTTGTCAAGTGCTTTTTCTGCATTTATTGAAAAGATCATATGGTTCTTACATTTTCTTTTGTTAATGTGGTGTATCACATTGATTGATCTGCAAATATTGAATCACTCTTGCAGCCCAGAAATAAATCCCACTTGATCATGATGAAAAATTCCTTTAATGTACTGCTGGATTCAACTTACTAATATTTTACTGCACATTTTTGCATCCATATTCATCAGGAACATTGGCCTGTAGTTCTCTATTTTAGTGGAGTCTTTGGTTTTGATATCAGGATAATTCTTGCTTCAAGGAATGAATTTGAAAGTTTTTCTTCCATTTCTATTTTGTGGAATAGTTCCAGAAGAATAGGTATTGAAACGCCCAGAATTCGAGAGAACCCCAAAAGCAGACCACCAGAGACCAGAGTCAAAGCCAAGCGGCAAGGGTTGTTTATTTGCAGGTTCGAACCTGGTCCTCCGCGCACTCACTCGTTGCCGGTGACGCTAGGAGGCCCTGAACAAAGCCTCTGCAGCCTTTTTATAGACAGAAGTAAACAAGTCATGGGGAGGGACAGATTTCCATGGTTACAAGTTTGCCATTGGTTAACATTTAAATGTGAACATATACCGTATCTGATTGGTTCCCGCCATCAGGTTTGGCTGGATCTAATTACAACATTTGGGATACCTTTGAATTCAGTCTATCATAGAGCGAGTTTAAAGTCTTGTTTGGCGACTAACAGGTTAACATCTCTCTCTCCAGGCCCTTCTCTCAGCAAGGTGGGGGTAGCTGCTGGCCTTTTGGGAGTGGCTGCCGCCCTGAGGCTAGTCCCTTGGGCAATACGGCGGCTGGGAAGCAAGCCTTAAGCGTTGTTACAGAAGCAGAAAGAGCTGGTTAGGTAACGGCTTCCCGCAGCGCAGGCATTTGCTCAGAAGCGGAAAAGCTGGTTAAGTTTATTTAGGCCTCTCAGTATGACTCTTCTTTAAATCTTTGGGAAAATTAGCCTGTGAAGCCATCTGACCTTGGGCTGTTGTTTGACAGGAATGTCAGGAATTTTTTGATTACTGATTCAATTTCTTTGCTGGTTCCTATTTCTTCCTGTTTCACTTATGGTAGTTTATATTTTGTAAGAAATTTCTCCAAGCTGTCTAATTTGTTGGCATACAGTTTTTCATAATATTCTCTTATAATTGTCTGTATTTTTGTGGTGTTTGTCTTTTCTCCTCTCTCATTTGTGATTTTATATTTTTGGGTTCTTTCTCTTTTCTTTTTGGTAAATTTTGCTAGGGGGTTGTCAATTTTATTAATTTTTTCCAAAAAGCAGCTCCTGATTTCATTAATCTATTTCACTGTGGGTTTTTGTTGTTGTTATTTTATATCATTTATTTCAGCTCGAATCTTTATTAGTTCCCTCCTTCTGTTGGTTTTAGGCTTTGTTTATTGTTCTTTTTCTACTCCATTATTTGAGATTCTTCTTGCTTCTTTTTTATTAAAAAATCTACTTTATTTACTTAAAAATGTTATTTCTTTACTAGATACAGTTATCTGTAAGGTCTATTAAGAAAGAAAACATGCTCTGTTAGGTTCCTTGTTATATCCCTAGGGTTTAGAAGATTAACATTTGAATTACTTCCTTAATAATTTTTTAGATTGTTTTTAATGGGTTAAAGTCATTTGGCAGAATACCTGAGTAATCACTGCTATTGATATGTTTTTAAATGTATATTTAAAGAATACCTAGCATGGGGCACGCCTGGGTGGCTTAGTGGTTAAGCGTCTGACTTTCCCTTAGGTCATGATCTCGGGGTTCGTGGGTTTGAGCCCCACGTTGGGCTCTGTGCCTACTGCCAGCTCAGAGCCTGGAGCCTGTTTCAAAGTCTGTGACTCCCTCTCTCTCTGACTCTCCCTTGCTCATGCTGTCTCTCTCTCTCTCTCCTAGAAATAAATAAAACATTTAAAAAAATTTTAAAAAAAAGAATACCTAGTAGTAATTGTGCTTGATTTAATATCCAATTTATTAATATCATGAATTTAGTAAATAATTAGTATTTTATTACGATTAAATGATGAACTCTTTTCAAACTACCCTCATAAATGTTACATACCAATAAAATAGAATATGGATTAAACTACATTTTCCATAGCCTTTTTGTATTTTGTGTTTGTTTTTAATTTTTTGTGTGTTTATTTATTTATTATTTTTTTAATAGTTTATTGTCAAGTTGGTTTCCGTGTAACACCTAGTTCTTGCTTCTTAAAGTAGGCCTGTATTGCTATATATTTCCCTCCTAGGACTGCTTTTGCTTCATCCCAGAGGTTTTCGACAATTCTGTTTTCATTTCCATTTGTTTCCGTATTTTTTTTCTTCTTTGATTTACTGGCTGACTCATTCTTCCTTTAGTAGCATGTTGTTTAACCTCCATGTATTGTGGATTTTCCAAATTTTTTCTTTTTGTTGACTTCACGTTTCATAGTGTTGTGGTCAGAAAATGTGCATATTATGATCTACATCTGTTTGTACTTGTTGAGGCCTGATTTATGTGATCTATTCTGGAGAATGTCCCATGTGTATTTGATAAGAATGTGTATTTTGCTGCTTTAGAATGGAATGTTCTGAATGTATCTGTTCAGTCCCTCTGGTCCAGTCATTCAAAACCATTGTCTCCTTGTTGATTTTCAGTGTTCACTGATGTAGTTGTGTTGATAATGTCCCCTAGTATTATTGTATTATTATCAATTAATTCCCTTATGTTTGTCATTGTTTTATATATTTGGGTGTTCCAATGTTGAGGACATAGTTGTTAGATCTTATTGGATAGTCCACTTTATTATGATATAGTGCCTATCTTTATCTTTTTTTTCAGTCTTTGGTTTTGAATCTAGTTTGTGTGATACAAGTATTGCCACTCTGGCTTTCTTTTGACATTCATTTGCATGATAAATATTTCCTCATCCTCTCACTTTCAATCTGCACGTGTTTTGGAGTCTAAAATCAGTATCTTGTCAGCAGCATATAGACGAGTCTTGTTTTTTATCCATTCCAATACCCGAAGTCTTTTGATTGGAGCATTATTCCATTTGCACTCAGAATAATTATTGAAGATACGTATTTAGTGCCATTTTATTACTTGTTTTATTATAGTTTCCTGGAGATTTTCTGCTTCTTTTCTTGTCTTTGTCACTTTTGGTGTTTTCTTTAATATTTCTTGCAAGACTGGTTTAGTGGTCATGAACTCCTTTATATTTTGTTTGTCTGGGCAATTGTTTTACTCTCCTTCTATTCTGAATGATAGCCTTGCTAGAAAGAGTATTCTTGGCTATAAATTTTTCCCATTTTCACTCTGAATATATCATACCACTTCCTTCTGACTTGCCACATTTCTGTTGAGAAATCTGTAGCTAGCCTTCCAGGTTTTTCCTTGTATTCTAGGGACCTCTTTTGTCTTGCCACTTTTAGGATTTTTTCTTCATCACTTTATATTGCTAATTTAATTACAAAAGTCTTGGTGTTGGCCTGGTTTTGTTGATTTTGAAGGGGTTCTCTGTGCTGCTGGATGTAGGTGTCTGTTTCCTTCACCAGACTAGCGAAGTTTTCAGCTATTTCTTCAAATACATTTTCTGCTCCCTTTTGTCTCTCTTCTTCTGGGACTCCTATAATCTGAATGTTATTACATTTCATGGGATCACTAAGCTCCCTAAGTCTATTCTTGTGTTCCATAATTCTACATTCTCTCTTTTGTTCAGGTTAATTATTTTCCATTATTTTATCTTCTCTATCACTTATTCATTCCTCTACTTCTTCCAGCCTTGTGTTCATTGCATTTAGTCAGTTTTGAATCTCAGTTATTACATTTTTTGTTCCTGACTGATTCTCTTTCTAATTCTTTTATCTCTGTGGTAAATGTCTCCCTGATGTCTTCCATGTGTTCCTCAATCCCAGCAAGTATCCTTATGACTGTTTCTTTAAATTCTCCAGTAGGCATATTACTTATATCTCTTTTGCTTAGATCTCTGGACATGACCAGATATTTCATTTGGGATGAATTCCTCCATCTTGGCATTTTGTCTAAGTTTCTGTCTTCTTGGTGTTATAAAAGCCTTATGTTTCCTTTTCCTGGGTGTAATGGCTTTCTAAAGAAGAGACCATATAGTGTTCAGGGCCTGTTGCTTCAGGGAGTGTCTTCCGTGTGTACTGCCTGTACTCTGCTGTTGTTTTTGGTGCTCTTCAGGCTAGGCATCTGCAGTGGTTCTCCTTATGACAGGAGAAGTGGGTTCTCCTTATGACCTTGGTCAGACCTTGGTGAGTGTTAACTAGGGGTGCTCCGGTCTGCGTGTTAAATGAGACCTGATGCTACTTCCAGTAGCACTGAAGACTTGTAGTCAGATGTGTTGTAGGCATGGGTTTCTGCTTGTCTTTTGGGGTGAGGCCCACCTCACTGGGACTAGGCAGACCTTACTGGGAAGGGAAGTACTGGCAGAATACAGGGATTTGAGACCTGGTGTAAGCAGGTTAGGCAGACAGTGTTGGTAGTTTACCAAAGTGTTTCTGTGTTTAGACCATGGAGGAGGAGAGGGAAAGGGTGCCAACCACCTCTCTTGGCCCTTGAGAAGAGTCTCTGTTCCTTCTGCTTTAGGGAAGTACTCAGAAGGTTAAATATTCTCCCCTCTTGTGTCCCAGGCACTTTTCAGATCAGTGTTTTCACACTGTCTGCCTCAAGGTCCTCTCTCCAGGAGCAGTGGAGTGACCTCCAGGCTCTGTTTCAGCCAAGTCTGCTGATTTTTAAAGCTCCAGCATTTAGGGACATGATGTGGACAGGGGTCTTCACTGTTCTTCTGGGGGAGGGTCTTCCCACACAGGCCTACATGCCAGAGTCCAGAGATATGGCACTTGGCACAAGCTAGGCAGTCAGTGTGCAGACTAACTACTCTCATCAGGTGGCTCTGCCTCTATGCTGAGAGTTGGGGTAGGGGCATTGGGCCCACTGGCTCCTTGATCTCTATGAAGTAGTCTCTGTGAATGCTACCTCTCTTAGACATGTTCTAAGAAGAATGAAAAATCTCCTCACTGTGTGCTGTAGGTGTTCCTTAGATCATGCTGACGGACCCCAGTTTACCTGCCTGTCTTCTCCTCTAAGAGCAGGGCCTCACCCTCAGGGCTTTATACCAGCCAAGGCCACTGAACTTTAAAACTCCAATCTTCAAGCCCCACTGCTTTAAAACTCAGGAAAATCAGCCCCTTCCTAGCCAATGGCTTTGGGGAAGTGTTCGTCTTGTGCAAGACCCTGCGAGCTCCTCTTTCTGTCTCTGTCTCTGTTTCCTTTCTCCTTTCTCTAGGCTCCCTCCCTTTCTGAGCACCTGCAATCCATTTCTCTCCTAGACCACATCTCTGTATCTCCTACCTTCCATGATGTGGCCTCTTGTCTTCTTCTAGTTGTGAAATTTGTTCTATTAGTCTTCAGGTTGATTTCTCAGTTGTTCAGAATGATTTGATATGTATCTAGTTGTGTTCAAATCACCAGGGAAGCCCAGGGTCCGCATTTATGCCATTCAGCTCCTTGGAGTTTTTGTGTTTTTGCAGGGAGATAAGGGGGTGATTTCTTTACTTTCAAGCACCATAAGACACCTGATTCATGCTCATTTTGTATATTTCTTTCTCCAGTCTTAGAATCAGCTATTTATGCAAGAATCCTTGTATCTTTTTATTTCAGAATGGTATTAGAAACTAAGATCAGACATTTGTTGGTATCCTTTTTTTTCTAGGGTATTCTTGCACTTAGGACCTCTCAGCAAACAGAGTAAGAAAATATATCTTCATATACTAATATGTGAAATATATGTACATATAGTGATATATATATATACTCACATATTTATAAATTTTTATAGATTTAACCATCTGTATCCATATATAGCTAATTATATTTCATACTGATGTCTCCAACTATAACCCATTACTATATAAACAATCCCAGTCTCCTCCTCTTCATTATTTGCTTTTTCGTTTTTTTACTTTTTTTATGTTTTGTTGATTTTTGAGAGAAAGCTCACGCGTGGGAGAAGGCCAGAGAGAGAGAGAGAGACAGAGACAGAATCGAAGGAAGCTCCAGGCTCTGAGCTGTCAGTATAGAGCCTGATGCAGGGCTCAACCCCATAAGCTGTGAGATCATGACCTGAGCCGAAGTGAGAAGCTTAACTGACTGAGCCACCTAGGCATTCCTCCCCTTCCTTATTTGTACCCTGACACTCTAACAGTGAGAAATCTGGTTTCCACAGTTTTCCAGCCATCTACTTAATTGTTTAGTTTCCATAACCATGCATAAGAGTGTCAGAAATGTTATCCTGTACTCCCTTGGGAGTACAGCTATAGCATTATCAGCTATAGTACACCACTGTTGTAAGGTGTCTCTTGCCTTTAATCTTACAAACTTTGCTTCTTTCTTCTTCTTTTTTTTTTTTTTACAAATAGTTTTTTGTCAAATTAGTTTCCACATAACACCCAGTGCTCATCCCCACAAGTGCCCTCCTCCATGCCCCTCCCCCCCTCCCCCCTAAACTTTGCATATTTCTAGAGTTACTTAGATCTACATTTTTTTCTCCAACCCCTTCACTAATATTTTTTCACACATTTGTCACAAACTTGTATTTCCTTCTTAAATTTTATATATTTCATCCTGAGATCCTTTGACTTCCTAAATGATTTGTTTAAAGTTGTGTATCCTGAGATTCACTCTTGGTACTCCAAGTGTTGTATGGACTTCAACAAATGCATAGTGTCAAGGGTCCACAATTATAGTATCCATACAGAACAGTTTTACCATCCTAGAAATTCCCCCCATACTTCACCTATTCAATCCTTCTATCATCCTGGAGACATCTCAACAGAGCATGAAAATATATCTCATACACTAATAGGCAACCACTAGTCTTATCATAATTGCTATAGCTTTGTGGTTTTGTCTATCCAGAATGTCTTATAATTGGAATCATAGTCTGTAATCTGGTAACCTGTCTTCCTTGAGGGGTAGGCCATTGTTAAGGAGAACTGTGTGAGTATATTTCACAATGATTACTCTTTCCTGTCAGAGCTATAAGGGGATTTTCTTGGATCTTGTTAGAATTCAGTGGCACTCATGTAGGTAAAATCCAAGAAAGTGTTAACCTTCTCCCAAGACTGACTCCCATGAATTTCTCACTCTCATGCTGATCTACACTCCACCTCTAAGAATTGGTCAAAATTAAGATTTAGTGCTCCAACCAGTTTATGGCCTTGATGACTTCTGATCCAGATTTCAGAGAGGCAGTTTGCCCTGCAATTTTAGTTCTCTGTTGAGTATACAAGTTATGGGTTTTCACTGTGTTTAGATTTATTATATTATAAAGATAGACTCAGCAACTCTAAGTTCTTTCCACATTAGAGCTCAAAATGGAAGTCCGTTTTCTATTATTTTTTTTTATTAAATAAGCTAATATCTTCTTAAAATTTTTCTCTAACTCTGTCTATCCAACAGTGGGATATACTTATTATTTTGGGGGGGAGGGGTTTATTGAAACATGTAATCCCTACATTCTCAAGGAGCCTAAATAAATTCCTCCATCTGTAGGTCCCTACACTTCCTTTTTGTCTTTCCCTTGCACTTTTTCTGTTTGTCCAAGTTACAAATTTGTTCAAAGAATTACTTGAATGGATGATTAATTCAGTGACATATAATAAGCAATATATACAGTGAGAATAAAGAATTCAGTCTTTATCCAATAAAGAAATGCCATGCTAATTTAAGTTTTAAAATCAGTTGAGCTTTTTGTGACATAAATTAATGAAAAGAATAATCACTATAAGCAATCATAAACGATGCTATAGGCTAAAACAACTCTGTGGAGTTACCAAGGTGACATTTTACACATCAAAACCTATTGGCATCACCAACAGAGAGTTTATGAAAGCCAATCTGAGAACTAAATGAGTAAAACAGAGAGTAATTCTTGTTTATTTATTTAACAGAAGCCCTTACCATTTGCTGACATAGACTGCGAGAGTTGTTATAAATTTAATAAGGCTTGAGATAAAATTTTCATACACAAACCAAAACATAATCCATTTCCAAATAGAAATAAAGATCTCCCTAAAGTATAAACATTAAAAAGTACATACACATTTCATTTATCTTAATTTTTTCTCCAAATAGGTATGAGTAGTTTTTTTTTTCTAAAGTGTAATGAAACGCCAAATAAAGAATTCTAAAATATAGCATTTGTCACTCTGATCCTACATTCATATTCATTGTTAAAGATGGAACATCATGACAAAGTTCTTCCCATGAAATAAAAGCACATAGTTTAACATCTGAGTCCCTTACAGACTCTGACCTTGATTGAACTTTTAATTAAATCAAAGCTTCTTCAAAAATATTCATGTTGTCGGGGAGCCTGGGTGGCTTAGTCGGTTAAGCGTCCGACTTTTGCTTAGGTCATGTTCTCTCGGTTCATGGGTTCGAGCCCCGCATCGGGCTCTGTGCTGACTGCCAGCTCAGAGCCTGGAGGCTGTTTCAGTCTGTTACTCCCTCTCTCTCTGACCCTCCCCTGCTCACGCTGTCTCTCTCTCTCTCTCCTAGAAATAAACAAAACATTTAAAAAATATATTCATGTTGTCTTCAAATGGATTGGTGATAGAAAGACCCAAGATCTCTGCACATCTCTAACAAGGAATAAATTTCCTGTAATATCACCTGAATCAGTAAAATATTTTATTTATGAAGACCCATGGTCTTATATTATCAAGCAATTCTAAAGAGACAACTTTGGCAAAAGTATTAACTCTTTCAGGTAGTCCAAGCTCTGAATGCGCTGAAGCAATAATACAGTTTTGACTTAGGAACAGAGTGTGATACAATGTAGTATATTGAAAGGAACGCTAAGCCCTGAATCACTGGGTTCCAATATGATTCTGACACTAATTCACTGATATGGTTTCTGGGTCTTTATTTATGAATGCATTCACAGGGCACAAATTTGATTCAGATGAATGCTAAAACTTTTATTTTTGTTCATCCCATAGATTTCCCAGGTTTTTCATGTCATCCCCAGGAACTGGGTTCATATAATTAAGATATGTTATTTAAAAGGCAATATGTTAGTGGTGTCTTTAGGTCTTCTGCTGATTCTAATAATTATGCTACAAAAGTTATGGTTTATATTTTATTACAATTAGTGATAACTCCATCTAGTGAGTTATTTGATATTGATTTTCCTTTGTTTTTTTTTTAAATTTTTTGTTCAATGTTTTATTTGAGAGAGAGAGAGAGAGAGAGGGAGCATGAGCAGGGGAGGGTCAGAGAAAGAGGGAGACACAGAATCTGAAGCAGACTCCAGGCTCTGAGCTAGCTGTCAGCACAGAGCCTGACGCAGGGCTCGAACCTATAAACTGTGAGATCATGACCTGAGCTGAAGTATGCCTAACTGACTGAGCCACCCAGGCACCCCAATTTTCCTTTGGTTTAAATAAACTGTTATTAAAGAAGAGGAAATACTTTTGATTACTCAGTTCATTTTTGTTTACAGATTCTCTCTTCAATTGTCTCCTTCTTCCTGTGATGCTTCTTACATGAGAAACACCTCCAGTCTTTTTTTCAAAGTTTATATACTTTTACCTATGTATAAGTTAATTAATTGGTGGAGTGGTTCATGCTTTCCTGTTTAATAGAATAAACTGTTATAGTATTACTTTTCTCAGGTGCCCTGCCCTTTTCCTCTTTATTATTATTAATTATTATTATTATTTGGATTGCTGAAATTTGGTATCTTAACAAGCCCAATTCCCAGAAATAAGCACTCTTGGGCAAAACTGATAATTTGCCTTCTTAGAAACACAACTATAAAACGTATCTCTTTTTGTCTCTTAAATAGTATCCTCATTTGAGAAATGTAATGTATCCTATTGGATAAAGTCAGGTAAGTACTGTCTACTCTATATGTACAATATTCCTCATGGGGAGACCACAAGCTCTAATTTATATATGTATAAGTATGTAGTATATGTGGCAACAAGGAATAGCTAATTCTTGTTATAATACTAAGTCAGACACTCCAGATTTAACACCTTGAAACTAATAAATATTTTTATTTATTTTTTATTTATTTTTTGACCCCTATATTCTAATGTTTTCTTTTAATGTCCCAACATAAAATATTAAACATTGTAAAAATTGAAGTACATTTTTTCTTCTAAATTACTTGATCAAGAGTTCATCAACAAAAACTTGGGGAAATTAATTCTAGCCACATATTTATCATATATGGAATTAAATGTTAACATGACTTACAGAAACATTAACTTGTTATAAGTTGATCTAAATTACTTATTTGCTTCCATATATCATTCTGGGATGTAAAAACACATACATTCTATATATGCCCTATAGGAAATTACCAATAAATAAATTTAAAATCTCTTAGATAGAAATACACATATCCAGTAATTCTTTACCAGATTGTATTATTTCTTCTCCAGATATAATGATCCAAAGTGTTACTTTAATTATTTTTTCCACTTGTGCTTAAACAAAAGCACTTAGTTTTATAGTGCACACATTTTAAACTGTGGTTGAATATAAAAATGTTTATCACTTTATTCTTTAAAAAAAAAACTCCTTTAAGTAATGTGATGGGAAATTCAGTGAAACTAGATAATTTGAGGTATACATAAAGCAAAACAATTTCTTTTTAGGGAAAATTGGCAGCACTAATTATAGAACCAATTGCTATCAGTTGGTGAATTGTTACACTGTAGAAAGGGTGCAAGGTCACATAACAATCTTCACTGAGCTCCAAGTTATTGCTAAACTATCATATCCCTGATGCTGACTGTGAAGACTGATTAATATAAACTCCCTGGACACGTAACTTGATCTAAGCTTGGTTTAGTGACTACACAGACCTTACAACCAAGTTGATTCCATCATTCTCCCTTGACCACTACCTACCAGTCTCTGTATCTCTTCACCTCTGCTATATTATGCTTTCCTTTAAAACTCCTTTTCTTTTTCTTCCAGAAGCACATAAAGGCAAAGTAGTGTCTCAAGTCCAAACTTCATAGCCGAATGCTAATTTTGAATTGTTGGGAGAGAATATAGGATTGTCACATCTTGACCAAGGTGTTTACTCTGGTCTGCCTACAGGGTGGGAGAAAGGAGAGAGGAGAGTGAGGAAGGAGGAGAATACAAAGTAGATTAGTAATACAAATATGGCTGCATCTTTCATCACAAAATGTCTGAAAATTCCTACACCAAAATGCTAATGATGGAAAGTAGAATTTAATTTTAAAAATACATTATTTAGCTGCATTTTGTAGTTTTCTATAATAATTATGCCATGTCTGCTTTTTAACCTTTTATAATCAAAGAATAGCAAGATTAAATTTAATGAACTATCAATTTTATCAAGTTGGACAGAGGGTTTTTTTAATGTTTTATGTATGTATGTATGTATGTATGTATTTATTATTTATTTTGAGAGAGAGAGAGAGAGACAGGGTGAGCAGGGGAGGGTCAGAGGGAGAGGGAGACAAAGAATCTGAAACAGGCTCCAGGCTCTGAGCTAGCTTTCAGCACAGCCCGACAGGGCTGCAACCCAGGAACAGTGAGATCATGACCTAAGCCAGAGCCGTCGCTCAACCGACTGAGCCACCCAGGTGCCCCTTGAGTTGGATGCAGTTTTTTAAACAATAAAAGACAAAGGTAATATTATTTAAGAGAAATGGGAATGCTTACACTGTGCTATCACAGCTTTGATTATTTAGAATCTTCTTTCCTGGCAATTAGGTAATAAGCATCTTCCTTAAGTCATTGAATTCTTTCAGCAATTTTACTCAAAGGAAAATTAAGACTGTATATGCTAATACATAAAAAATGCATATCATTTCACTAATATAATAATAAGGAATCAGAGGGAAAATCTTCTTTCTATAAAATTAACTTTAAAAAACCAGTTGTGATAGAGTTGTTACAGTGAATTCTGTGTAATGATTTTAAACAGTAGAAAGACCCTTCAGTTCCTGAAAAATAAATCTCTATTGATTTTTAAGTTAATGGTTTAGGATATATGTAGTGATGTTAGCCACAATGATTTTGGAATAGGTAGTCTTTGATTTTCTTATGGGCAGCATTTCCCCAACCACATTTTTATATTTGCATGATAAATTGTATTTCTTAATCAGTTTTTATAAGGGGTTAGCCAATTTTGTTTATTATTTTAAAAAGAATTTTATCTTTAATGCCATCTATTTATTCCTTTTAAAAATTGATTGTTGTTGTTTCGTTTCTTTTATATATTTCAGTTTATATTCTCTCCTGTCTTTATCCTCATAAAGCGGGACCTTTGGCCATTAAATTCAAACTTCTTTCTTTTGAAAGAAGAAACATATGTGCCTAAAGCATAAATTTATTTCTGTTATTTAAACTGCATCTGTCAGTGTGATTTGTTACATTTTAATTGCCAAACTTGAGAATATAGTTCAGAATATTTTCTGATTACTTTTGTGATCTCCTTTGACCAATAAGTTGTACAGAACAGTTATGCTTTATTTACATATAATTGGAAACTTTTTGATATCTTAGTTTTATTGATTTCTACTTTATTATGCTTTTCCTTATTTATAAACTCATACTATTGTAGTACGTATTCTGTAATATTTGACTTATTCATGGAAATATTTTATGTTCCACCATATGATCAGTATTTGTGAACACAGTTATGGATTCAAGAAAACAAGCAATTTGGATGATTATGTATAATGTCCTATAAATAACAATTAGTTCAAGGTGGGTTAATTGTGTTGTTCACAGTTTTTATATTATTACTAATATTTACTCATATTTTTATCAATTAGTGGGAGGTGTTAAAATGTCCAGCTCAGATCATGGATCATGGTTTGCATGCTTCTGCCATTTGTTTTCTGTTTTATTTCCTGCATTTTCGAATATTAGATATGCACATGCATGACTGTTAATTCTTCCTGAATAATTGAACCCTTTATCTTTACTGGTGTACCAATTTTTCTTTGATAACACTTTGTCTTTAAGATTATTTTTCACACTATTATTAAAGCTCCTCAAGAAAAATGCTAATTTTTTCATGGTATACTTTGCTATGATTTTACATTTTACCTGTGTTTGTATTGAAATTGAGACTGAGTCTCTTATTGAAGGAATAAAGTGTTTTATAGCCCAGTTTGACAATCTCTTCCTTTAAACTGGAATCTTTAGGCTATTTCCATTCAATGTAGCTCTTGAGATGTTTGAGTTTTGCTTATCATTTTGCATTTCTCATTAATGATTCTCTTTGAGATTATATGTATTACCAATATATCACACTGCATTTATGGTTAATGTATTATTTCACATAAGGTGTCAAAGCCAAAAAAAATTTTATTTCATTTATTTATCCTTTCTGTTATACTAGGGTCATCCTATAAAGTATATGATCCCACATAATTATAAACTCAAAGCATTGTTATAGTTTTTCCTTTAGTCATAAGCCTTTTAAAGAAACTACATTTAAAATATTTTTATACACCTACATCATTAGGATTTATGAAACCTTTAATTAAATTTCTGAAAACTTTTATTATTATTATTATTATTATTATTAGAGAGAGACAGAAAGAACTCAAGTTGGGGGAGTGGCAGAAGGGAAGACAGAGAAAATCCCAAGCAGGCTCCATGTTCAGTGCAAAGCACAATGCAGGGCTCAATCCTACAACCTTGGGATCATGATCTGAGTTGAAATCAAGAGTCAGACACTCACGTGACTGAGCCTAAATTCCTGTAGATATTAATATACATTTGGTATCAATCTTTTTATACTGAAAATGTTTCTGTGTTGCAGATTATGAGCCTGGAGTTCTCCCTTGTCCAACAAGAGAGCAGATGCAGAATTGAGTATGAGAGATGCTAATGTCTGGGAGGAGACAAGAGCCCCAAGCAGGACTTTCATCTCTCTATTTATTAAACTCTCAAGATCTTACACAATTGGTGAACGTGAAGAAAACAATCAGATAGTAATCATTAACTTGTGTGTGTAAGAAGCTAAAGTTCTGAGGGACAAGTGGAGTTTGAAGTTGTGATCAAAGCATACTGGTGCCAGATGGAAAGTAGTTTCCTGTAGGTGATATAACAAGTTAACTAACCTCGGACGCTTTCACCCTCTGGCAGTGGCTTTCCACCCTAAGATTTTTTTAGCCCATTTATATAGTAAAAGGAATTTTTTGACTTATTTTCCCACACCTCTGTAGTACTTTTTTATAATTTAGACCAGCCTGTAGCAAATTCTATTTTTCCCAAAATGTCTGTATTACCATAATTTTTGGAAAAAATTTTTTAACTCTATTGATCACATTAACAGCATTATTTTGATGCTTTTCATACTCTTTACCAGTTATTCCTGGAGCTCCTGAGTGGCTCAGTTGATTAAGCGCCCACTCTTCATTTCAGTTCAAATCATGATCCCATGGTCGAGATTAAACCCCACATTCAACTCCATGCTGCTTGGGATTCTCTGTTCCTTCCCAACTCATGCACTCTTTCTCTCTCTCAAAATAAATAAATAAACATTAAAATAAATAAACAAGTCATTCCATTATCTTATGTACTCTTTCAATTCTAATGAGAAGTCAGCCATAATGTATATCATTTCCTGTATCTAATGTATCTTACTTTCTAGAAATACTGTCCCATAATGTACTGTTTCATGTATTTTTCAATTTTCTTAATGTATTTCAGATTAGATAATTTTATTGACCTATAGTCAAATTTTCTGATTCCTGCAATCTACAACTTTCCATTCAATATATTCCAGGGGCAATTAAGTGGCTCAGTAGGTTAAGCATTAGACTCTTGTTTTCAGCTCAGGTCATAATCTCATGGTTCCTGAGTTCAAACCCTGTGTTAGGTATGCTTTCTGCTGTTAACACAGAATCTGGTTCAGATTCTCTGTCTCCTCTCTTTCTGTCCCTCCTCTCCTCCTTTTCTGTTTCCTCTCAGTCTCTTTGACAAAAATAAATAAACAATACCTTAATAAATAAAGACATATATACATGCATTTGTATTATATTCCAAAAAAATAGATGTCATAATTATAGTTCTAGATTCTCCATTTGTTTTTTTTATAATTTCAAATTTTCTGTCAAATTACCAACCTCCTTATGCATAATTAACATATTTTCCTTATGTCTGTAAATATAGTAAAAATTATTACTTTTTTATATTCTAAATCAATATCTAAATTATCTCAGATCAGTTTCTATTGACTGTTTTATTTCCTGAGCCTATGTCAAATTCTCTCAGTCTTTTGCATTCCAAATAATTAGTTTTCTTATATGCTATACACTGTGGTTATTATGTTGCTGATAATGTGGACTTCTTTTTCTTGATTTCTCGATTTTGGATTTTTCTCTGGCAGATAGTTATGTTTACTTCTTTTGAAGCATCATTTTTAATATTGTTAGGTCAGTTCTAGAGTTGTTCTACTTTGTTTTGTCCTTTATGACTTCTGGTGAAACATTTTTGGACAAATCATTATTTCCAAATATGTATTTGTTTTAAATATGTTTTGCTTAATCTTTAGCATTTGCCATTAATTTTAAGCAAGTAGGCATGATTTTCTTTGAGTTTCTCTTATTTGGGTTTACTGGGATTTTTAAATCTACAAATTTATGTCTATCACCAAGTTTGAAAAAAGACTGCCATGATTTTTTGCTGATTCTTTTCTGTCTTATTATTTTGTCTATCCTTTGGGAATACAATTACATGCAAGTTATATCTTTTGATTTTGTCTCACAGATTCCTGCCTGAGACTGTTATTTTTTAGTTTTTCCTTATGTTCTTAATATTGAATAATTGTGATTTATTTTAAGTTTATGGACTCTTTTTCCTGCTCTGTCTATCTTTATTCTGCAACTAAGCTTTAGTGAAACTTTAAAAACATTTTTCAGATATTGTATTTTTAGTTCTAAAAATAAATCCATTTGCTTCTTTTTATAGTTTCTACTCCTCTGTGGATAATTTCAAAAATCCATTTATTGCAAGTATGCTTTCTCTATCTCATGGAGCATAGTTATAATATCTGATTTGAAATTCCTCTGACAGCTTCAACATGTGAGTTGTCCTGTGGGTTGGTATCTGTCAATTAATCTTCCCTTGCAAATTGGTCACATTTTCCTTGTTCTTTGTATCGTGAGAATTTGGGGTTGTATCTTGAATATTGTGAATGTTCTGTTGTGCAGACTCTGAGTCTTGTTAACCTTATCTGGAGAATATCTATAATTTTGTTTTTGTGGGCACTTGGTCACATTAGACTTTGTATCTCCTGCCTTTTGGGAGTGGTTCAAATCTCACTTCTGTTACCTTAGCCTTGTTTGTGTCTATTCCCAGGATGCATAGTTTAGAAGCTAATATGAGGCTTTTGTGGATATTACAAATGCCCCCTTCTGTTCCCTAAGCCTTTACTCTGCTGGTTTGCATTTGGGCTACACATGTGTAGATCTCGGGTTAGACTGAGGCTTGTGTTGATTCTCACTTGAGAAATCTCCTCTCTAGTATTCTTCCATATGCTTTCTGGCACACAGGAGTCCTTTTTCCTGATTTCTCTGGCAAGGAATATGGGGCTGTCTTGGACTTTAGCCCCTTGTGCCATTGCATCACGCCTTGTGTGAAGACTGTTTGGAGCAAAGTTTCAGGGCAAAAATAAAACAAACATACAAAAACAAAACAGCTCACCCTTCCACAGGTCACTTCTCCAAGTTATTACTCCTTTCTAATATTGATACTTGTGTTTATTTCTAGAGCTTTCAGGTGTTTGTTGTTTTTTTGTTTTATTTTGTATAGCTTTTACTTGTAACCAGTAAGAGGGGATAAGTTATCATAAGCTTATCACCGCATTGGAGATGAAACTGTGTACATTTTATTTCTTGATTATACTCATTTGTGGTTTCAAAAATTTCTACTATAAGTTTACACAACTTATACAACATTTTAAGCTGAAAATGAGCACTTATACAATTTTATTCAGCAATATAATGTATAGCAATTCATCCTTGAATAATTAAGGATGTCTATGACTATGTATCAAGACTTTCTTCCAAATGTTTATTTTAAAAATGAAGGTAATAGAAACCAATTGATAAGGAATGGTTGGAATAATGATAGTGCATACACAAAACAAAATACGATTAAAATTTATGTTGAAAACATTAATTACTTAGATAATCTTCACTTAGTTTTTAGGTAAAACATGTATGCTGATACTCCAATATGAATAGGGTCTGGGTTCACACATATCACCCAAAGTTACTCCCAAAACCTTTCTTATTTTCCCTTATTCCCTTACCTTCCCATCTTATAAAAGTTTAAAAGTTTAGAAATTAAGTTACCCTGACTTTCCTATTAAATAGTATGTCTGCATGACCTACTTCTGGAATGTAGTCTTGAAGAGAAGTATATTTGGGACCTCTGAGAAAGCACTTTACAGTCTCTTAAGAATAAAGATAGAAAGCTCACTCATGACATCGGTTACCTACTGACTTCTCATCTTTAGTTGAAACCCAAAGGATATGACATTGAAGCTGAGCCATGTAATTTGAAATTATAAAATGTTCATAGACAGTGACCCAGTACCTGATGTCTTAAATCTGCTTAATTAAAGCGGGAGCTGTATCTACAGATAACTAGTTAAGTAAACAAGTGGAGTTTTTTTTTTGTTTTGTTTTCTTTGTTGTTGTTGTTTTATATTTCAGCATTGTTTGTTGGAGTTTTCTCTGGTAAACCAATTCATCTCACATACCAAAATACACACACCATAGTTATATAGCTATGCATTGTCTTAGAAAGCTCTATAACAGCTTGTAAAAATGTGTTTACACCTGAATCATAGGAGTACCATTAAATATTTTCTACCTTGTGCATGCTTTCTAAAATTTTTTTTTAAAAATTATTTATAAAAATATAAGAAATGATAAATTCCACTTAATTAAACTTTTTGTTGATTATTTTTAAAATTTTTTAATTAATAAATTTAATTAATGTTTTAATTTTGTTTTGCTATTTAACAATTTATATTAGCAAATATATTTGGATTTTTCCAGTAACAAATACAGTTCAATGTTTTCCATATGTGTGTTAGGTATAATCCCTCTTTAGTGGATTCAAGGTTTATAACCTTTGTTCATGTTAATATATAAATGAAAATCTGATAATATTTATTTAGGTTTAGAAACTAGCAGAAATAATTTAAAAATATTTTTAATTTTTATGCAAGTTAACCTCAAACAAACTATTATTTAAAATACCAAAACTTATGGGGTGCTGGGTGGCTCAGCTGGTTAAATGACCGACTTCAGCTAAGGTCATGATCTCAGTTCAGGGGTTCTAGCCCCGCATCTGGCTCATCTGCTTCAGATTCTGTCTCCCTCTCTCTCCACCCCTCCCCTGCTTGCATGCCCTCTCTCTCTCTCTTTCAAAAATAAGGACACATTTTTAAAAAATACCAAAAGTTATAATATGGTTTTTATAGCTGGGTGAGACACTGAACTAAAATTTTTGAATAAAAAAAATTTTATAACATAAATTACTACACTAACCATGCTTTATGGCATTACATAATATTCTAAGCATATTTTTTGAAACTGATCTACAATTTGACAGCATGAGAATCCTTAAAGTGTTATACTAAAAGTGAGAGAAAAATTATAAATAATGAAGGTAATGATGGAACAAATAATAAACTTCTTAATTGTTTAAAATTATGTTTACTTTTTAATGCAAACACACTTCGTCTCTGTATATATATTTATGTATTAAAATATTTAAAAAGTTATACACTCTATTAAAAGATACATGCCCTGTTGTATTTAAGGACCTGTTTAACCTAATTAGTTTTTTAATGGTTCTTTAATATCCTGGACTCTATATATCCCCTGAAATTCCTTAGTTACAAAATAAATACAGTATTAAAAATTATATGCCCAGTTTTATTTAAGGACCTGTTTAACCTAATTAGTTTTTTTTTAATTGGTTCTTTGTTTAATTTCCTAGACTCTATCCATCCCCTATTATTCTTTAGTAACAAAAACTATGTTTTTACATACTGTAAAAACAAACCTTGAAGCATTTTAGGTCCAAGAGATTTACTCCACATGCTTCCTTTAATTTAATGAAATTCCTTTATCTAAGGACAAAATCAAATATGTGATTTTCTAATTTTTCTTATAGAAAAGCCAAACTATATTTTTATATTCATTTAAATATCAAAGTCTTAAGGACTTAAGGACTTGAATAAAATTCTTATACAATAAGTATAAATATATACTGCACATATATATTCTTGAATTTATTATTTTTGACCTTTACAAATTATTTTAACTTGGTCAAATTTCTTACTTATCTTTTGGTCTCTTACCTCTTCAGTATTTAAAAGATATTTTATTTCAAATTTTCAAAAAAAGTTACTTCTATATCATAGTTTTTCAAAATTGTCACACACACTAACCATTCAAAATGCACATTTTATTACAAAATCCATATTTTTCCTCAACATTGCCAATAAACTCTCCCAAGGTCATTTAAACAATAATTTTTCCTTTCCCAGTTGCCTTCTGTAGCATATAACAAATTCTTGCATACAGTAGATCTGTCTCTATGTCACTTCGTTCCGTTGACAGCAAACTTTCTCTTGTTTTTTACTCATTTCACTAGACTGTAACCACCTCTGAATATCTTTGTTGCTACCCTTCCTAATACAACTGTAGTCTGTAGAACTCTAGGATGGCTATAGTTCAATAAATGCCAATAAGATCTATTTTGGAACAAATTCAGTAATTCCAAGGAATTTAAAAATTCACGCATCTGGCTCGATGTGGGTTATAAGTAGTTTACATAGACAAAGACTGTCCCAAAATATACCAAATAGCCCCATACTAATATAAATGAATTGCATACACATCCAAAGTTTGCAGTGAATCCAAGCAAAGTTAACAGCTTTTGGTAAGCAAAAGTGTCATCTGCCATAACAACTCCCACAATCATAACACACAGACTGCAGACAAACTTCCTTCATGCTCCAATGTGTATGTTTATGCCTTAGGATCTGCTAACACTTCTCAAGTGGAAAACAGTTGCTGTTGAAACAAATAGTTCTTCTCTGAGTCTCCAATTGGGCTGTGAAGACGTTGACAATTCTGTTGATTTTAGTAATGACCATCATTCGTGTCTCATCCAAGTAAGAATGTGTTATTTTTCCATAGAAAAAGCTATATTATCTAAGTATTAAATTTAAGAGAAAACATACCCCTTTATATAAACATCATAATCATATACCACATACTCCTTTGTTTTTTTAATACATAGTGTGTGCCTACTCTGTGCAAGTTACTCGTGATACAAAGATGAGTGAGAAAAAGAGGTAAAGAGTTTGCATGACTCCACCTTTAAGTAAACAGACTACATGTGCATAAGAAGAGAATATATATATTAGAATGCATAATAGATTCTAATGCTTACATCTGATAAGTCAACTTGAGAAGAGGTCTACAAGGGAATCTGAGGCAGTGTGGAGTATCCAGGGACTTCTAGAGAAGGACACCTGTGCTCAGCAGAGAAACAGCCTCAGGAGAAATGGCCAGCAGAGGCAGTAGTACAATTGCAGAATCACCCAATGTTAGCAGGAAAGCAGGAAAGATTCATTTCTGAGCACACATTGGACAATAACATGGAACACACTGAGTGGAGAAATTTTTTAATGATTATTTCTTATTTGTGTTTGGACTTTTATAGTTTGACTTTTTAAGTTACGAATGTATTTTTGTAACAACATGTTACAATGCAATATCTGTAACATTTAGTTAGAATTTATTACCCTAGTTTAAGTTAAAACATATCATGACCCAGTTCGATAATTTTCAGAATTACAACTTTCTTTTTTGGCCAACTCTGTCAAATACAGCTCACAATATCTAAGAAGCAGATGAGTAGGTTTATACAACCTTTCTTTCTAGCATGGGGACAAGTTTTTTAAGAGGATTGTTCCATGACACAAGATTATATTCACATATGCACAGTACACGAGATTTGCAGGTGGATACTAAACAATCTTTCAATAACCTTCCATTGCTTCAGTGTCTATTGAGGACATTTATCATGATTGGAGGATCATGGCAACAACATGTTCCCTTGTATAATTTCTCCTGTGTATTTTCCGAAGTATACAAGGAAGGAAAACATAAAAAAAAGTTTAAGAGAGAACATGAGCAAGGAAGGGGTTGAGAGAGAGAGAGGATCCCAAGCAGACTCTGCACCACCAGTAAGGAGTCTGACATCCAGTGAGATCCACAAACTGTGAATCATGACCTGAGCCAAAATCAAGAGTCAGACCCTTAACTAACTGAGCCACCCAGGCTCAGGTGCCCCAGGAAGGACAACTTCTAAAAGATTCCCTATTAGAGATCTGGGGGTCAAGTAAATTTGAAAACTTCGCATACCTGAACCTTGACAATCCACTCTCTTTGATGTTAAGCACAGTAAATGCTCTGAGAAGTTCAGCAGTAAAGAGTCTGTTATGACCAATTATTCCAACACAATCTTATTAGAAGATGGAAACCCAATTTCGTGTTAAACTTATTAACACATTATGTAACATATTTTATTTTTTACTTTATATATGTATATTTTTATTTTAGAGAGAGCAGTGTCTTCGAGTTGGGGAGAGGCACAGAGAAAAAGAGAATCTTAAGCAGGATCCATGCTCAGTGCAGAGCCCGAAGAGCCTTACTTGGGGCATGATCTCATGATGGTAAGATCATGACCTGAGTTGAAATCAAAAGTCAGACGCTCAACCAACTGAGCCATCCAGGTGCCCCTAAGTAACACATTTTAGATAATTGTCCTACAATGGAAAAATTATAAGCCTTGTTATCACACACATGTAATCAAATACCAGTATAGCTTCTTGCCTGTGACCTGTCTTTTTAAAAACACTCACAAAGAAGGATAAATACCTTCCAGGGAGTTTTATTCTAATCAGATGAAATAATATATACAAAGAATCTAGGATAATTCTGGTCAATACCATTGTTTGAAAAAAAATGCTATTTCCTAAGTCATCTTCAGAATTTCCTAACCAAAATCTCCTAAACTCTTCTTAAATCAATATTTTGGATTTGGTTAAAGATCATAGGGGCAGTATCTCAGTAAACAAAATAAATGTATTTAAAGACACAAAGTAGGACTGATATAAAATAGCACTAAATATAGAAAAAATAAAGAAAATATTGATGAGATTGTATTAGCTGTCTTTAATAAAGGAATCTGGTCATTTCCTTCCTCTCTAAGGAGAAATGAGGACTAACCAGATGCAAAGAAATAAGTTAGAAATAATTCTACATGATCATACTGTTAAACTCGATAGGTAGGAAAAAAATCTTGGGGAAAGCAATTCTAAGTAAAGACAAGTTACTGCCCTCTTAAAAGTGTGCAGTTTATTCATTTAACTTTAAAAGAGCTGGACACACAGGATTCTTTTGCAGTAACCAAAGAAGACCCAATTAAAATTTGCAAATCTATTGATCCTACTTCTGCTTTGGTTGACCTCTCTTGCGCATCCCTCTCATAAATAAGATGACACCGAGAAAGAACTATTGATTTTTGCATGATCTTTTGCTTGCTTTTTTCTCCCAGTACATTCAAGATGATATAGCTTATTCTTAAAATAAGGCATCTAGTATAGACAAGTGTAGACTGTTTGACAATTATCAGAAAAAATAACAATATAACGAATCCAATCATTCCAATAATCTTTAAATGCTTCTTCTCATTCCTAAATATCTAACAAGGATGTAAACATCGAATTTGTGCTAAGTCACTGCCTCACCATGCAATGCACAAAGTTTATTTTAACAGCACTGCTCCTTCTTCTTTTAAGTAATGTGTCTTTGGTAAGCTACTCTATAAAAGTTATGGGTAATGTTTTTTTCAAAAAAGAAAATTTGTTTGAGAATTTATATCTTCTCTGATACACCTAGGCTCAAATTTCTTGCTTCCTCTGAAAACTAAACTCCCATCCCCAAGTCTGATCTTACCTGTAATACTAACAATGAGACAGAAGGAGAGTGATAAGAAGAGTTTGGAGTGAGAAATTAGATCTGGAAATTAACCCTTTATGATCCTAGCTGTCTTTCTACTTCACTGTATGAACTTTGGCAACACAATGAGCCTCTCTGAACCTTAAACTTGTTATCTGTTGAATGGATCAATGTTAGCTAATTTCTAAACTTTCTCTAAGTGTTACGTATGTATATTTTTAATCAAAAGACTGATCTCTCCTTTACAATAAATCAAAGATTTAGTAATAAATGATTAAGTAGACTGAATCATTGTAATGTGTTTATAATAGTAAGCCATCTCCTAAATCCTCACAGAATCCCCACTTGCAACCAGATAAACAACCTAATAGTCCACAGATCATTGAATGGATGAATATGGTTAGCCACTGTGAATATGGCAGAGAAATATAGCAAATGATCAGTAACCAATATAATAATCAATATTAAGAAATATTTAAGAGTTGCTAATACCTACTTAAGTAGGAGCACCAATCAGTTAGAAAAAATAATAATGATAGTAAAAGATAGTAGCCCAGACAGGAGCTTTTATCAGAAACACTGATAGAGGGAAACAGCTTTACATATGGTTTCAAATCCCTGAAATTCTCCCTTCTCTTTGGATTTCTTAGACTGATTTCACTGGCTACCACCACACTCTACAATCCCTCTCTAAACTGATATCCCATTTTTATAAAGCTTTAACCTAAAGATGATTTCTTAATTTTTTAAATGTTATTTTTTAGTATAATGGTATAGAATGACATTTCAGAATTGTCTTCTCAATAAGAGAAGATTAAACAAGAAAGATACATAAAAATTACAGGTTCTCCTGTTCATGTTAATCCAACTTACATTACCTCCTCATTTTTTAATCTGAAAAAAGCACAGTCTCCCTGTACTCCTAATATTTATGCTTATCACCATAGTAAGTTGAGAATTTATTTGTGAAAAGAAAATGTGCTAAATTGGATATAAGGTGAAAAGACTTTTAATGTCACAGATGTAATATTTAATAGAGCAGATTAAATATACTTAAGAACCAAGTAGAATCATGCAAAAAAGTGCCTACTAGAGAGAATCAGAGGTTAAAAATGGAGAACAATGGTCAGACGGGGCCCTAAAGACTATCTGAAACCCTAGTTCAAACAACACTTGAAGTTTTCATGAGCCTATTTTCCGGATTGTGTGTGTGTGCGTGTCTGTGTGTGTGTCTGTGTGTCTGTTTTAATGAGGATAGGTGTTAGTCATCTGAAGCTAGAAAATTTCTGAGAAACAGATCTATTAAGTGATATCATTATGAATATTTGAAATATGTATCTGTATTTCTATATTTTTAAATTCATCTAGAGTAAATTTATGTTTTATAGCCAGGTTGATACCATATATGTTATTAAAAGCAGTTGAAAATCTTCTAAGAATCATTAATATCATGAGTTGTTATTTACAAAGTGAGTAATATAAGTCCAGAAAATATCAACCTGACAACTAAAATAAGACTGTCACTTAATCCTAATTCTGAAAGAGCTATAGTAGTACCAGAAGCATACTTTCGTTAAATTGTTTGCATTTCTATGGCCCAGCAAAAAACTCAGTCAAGGACATAGGTGAAGATGATCCTTATTGCAGTGTTTGTGAAAGTGCGAAGTTGGAAGCAATTTGGTTGTTCAACATTAGGAGAAGAGATGGACAAAACAGGCAGCATGCACATGCTGGAATGCTATGCAATAATCAGATGCAGAATTATACATATATACATGTAACATAATCACATGTTTAAATCTTTAGAATCTCAGACAAAAAAAGTAAGAAACAGAATGATACATATCACTACATAATATATATACACATGCCCATTTATACCACCATGTATAATGAGATACAATAGTAAAAATTGTGATATATATGTGTATGCATAAATAAATCATATGCACTCATATTAACAATATGAATTTCACAATAGCATATGCAAATAATACAAAACACCTTAGAATATATAATAGTTGTTTATAGCTAAATTGGAGAAAAGAGTAGTAGAATATAAAAATAAAACTGAATGAATGAATAAAAGAAAACTAATAAACCAGAGAAAGGATCATGCATAGGCCAATGATGATAATTTGCCTTGAAGCAAAAAGTGCAATTAACTGAAATGTCTGCCTCTGTGCTTTTAAAATAAAATGAAATATTTTCAGTCATCAAATTACTAGCATCTTGGTGATTCATGTAGTGAGCCAAAACAAGTTATACCAGTACAACATTATTCACTATGAAATGCTAAGCAATCATTTTAACACCACAGAGATAGTGTCAGCATCCATGTAGATAGAAAGATGGTGATATGTCAATGTATGCGATTTGGAAACGGCTAGAGTGTAAAATAAAGACCATAAAACCAAAGTGAGGAGAGTCAGAAAGGTAGGAGATGGCACAATGAACAATTTGGTCCTGCATTTCTATGTTTAAAAAATCACTGTTGGGGCGCCTGGGTGGCTTAGTCGGTTAAGCGTCCGACTTTCGCTTAGGTCATGATCTCGTGGTTCGTGGGTTCGAGCCTCGCATCGGGCTCTGTGCTGACTGCCAGCTCAGAGCCTGGAGCCTGTTTCAGTCTGTGACTCCCTCTCTCTCTCACCCTCCCCTGCTCACGCTGTCTCTCTCTCTCTCTCTCCTAGAAATAAATAAAACATTAAAAAAAAATCACTGTTGCTGAATTTGACTGGATTTCTTATGGAAAATATTGAATAGGCAAAATGATGTATCTTGGTTTGAGACAAGATGGGACAATGAGACACCTGCTGTAAATGAGGTCAACGTGTGCTGTGTGATGTACTCAAAGTTACATTTTGTGCACAGAAAAAAGTAGTCAGGCACATATTTTTAAAAACTAGTCAATTTTTAAGTTAAATTTTATTGGTAAAACTTTAAAGTTAACTTAAAAACAATTACTGTATTTGTAAATCAAGGGAATTGTAATACCAGATTTTAAGAAGACTTTGATTAATGTTTGGTCCCATTGCAAAACTTAATTAGCTAAACTCAATTAACATATAAAATGCTTTAAAATTCTAATATATTAAATTTCCTTTTAATTATTTAAATTGCTTTAGTTCTAACCTAAATCCTCCCAGCCGCTAAAGTAAGTCTTATAAATCAATTACATTAAACCTATAAGTAAGCTGATTAAGTTTCCTTAAATGTTTCAGAGTTGTTTATAAATTTTTTTAAAAATTTTATTTAAATTCCACTTAGTTAACTTACAGTGTAATATTAGTTTCAGATGTACTATATAGTGACCAGTGCTCATCACAGCAAGCGCATTCCTTAATGCCCATCACCCAGCTGGCCCATCCCTCCACCCACCTCCCCTCTGGTAACTCCCAGTTTGTTCTTTATAGTTAACAGCCTGTTTCTTGGTTTCTATCTCTCTCTCTCCCTCTCCCCCCGCCCTTGCTTCTTTGTTTCTTAAATTCCACATATGAGTGAAACCAAATGGTATTTGTCTTTCTCCAATCGGCTTATTTCCCTTAGCATAATACTCTCTAGCTCCATCCACTTCTTCTTTATCCACTTCCAAAGCAGCTACACCAATTTGTATTCCCACCAACAAAAGTTCCTCTTCCTTGTCATTACCTGCCAATTCTTGTGTTATTTATTTTAGCCACTTGACAGGTGTTAGGTGGTATCTCATTGTAGTTTTGATTTGTATTTTTCTCATAATGAGTGATGCTGATCATCTTTTCATGTGTTTGTTGGCCACCTATATGTCTTCTTTGGAAAAATGTCTATTCATATCTTCTGCTCATTTTTAAATTGGATTATTTGTTTTTTGGATGTTGAATTTTATGTTCTTTATCATTTTGTATACTAACCTTTTATCAGATATGCCCTTTGTAAATATATTCTCCCATTTCATAAATTGCCCTTTAGTTTTGTTGATTGCTTCTTTTGCTGTGTAGATTCTTATTTTGATGAAGTCCCAATAGTTTAGTTTTGCTTTCGTTTCCTTTTCCTCTAGATGTATCTAGAAAGAAGCTGCTGCAGCTGAGGTCAAAGGGGTTGCTGCCTCTGTTCTCCTCTAGGATTTTGTTTATAAATTTAGAACTATTTAACTTATAGAACTACAACTCTATATCACTCATTTATTGATTTTAAGCAAAAATCAGAGACGTGTTTTCCCAGAGACTTTGGTATAATAAATTTTCTTAATTATGAAAAGTATTTAAAATACCAAATATACAGAGATTATTCCTTAAAACAATAAAGAGTGCTATAATTTGGGCTTATACCATCAGTCCAACAATGACTTTATATTCCTTGGAGTTAAATATATTTATGAAATAGGGAAAAAATAGAATCTTGTCTTCTCATGTAGAGCAAGTTGATGTTTCCATCTATTTCACCATTTTCCCAATGGTGAGAGCCCCTCAGCAAGGGCATCATCTAGAAATTGCCTTCAACAAGGAGGAGCACCACTAAATCCTATCCTAAGCATCATAAAGAAAGAAAGAAAGAAAGAAAGAAAGAAAGAAAGAAAGAAAGAAAGAAAGAAAGAAAGAAAGGAAAGAAAAGAAAGAAAGAGAGATAGAGAGAGAGAGAGAAAGAAAGGAAGGAAGGAAGGAAGGAAAGAAAGAAAGAAAGAAAGAAAGAAAGAAAGAAAGAAAGAAAGAAAGAAAGTCCCATTCCTTTCAATGGGGTAAACATTGAATCCACTTCCTTGGGTTCAAGTCACATAAATCTTTAAACTGTAGTGAAATGATCCCTAACAGCATTTACTACTCCATTTGTATCTGTATGAATTTTTTCCCCTTCCTAGCTCTTAGGAACTTGTGTAGACATATTTTTCATAACTAATTCTGAGGTTACAACTTGTAAACTTATTCTGCTGAAGAGTGGATAATAATTGTCCCTTTGTCTCTCAGTAGCTTTTTCTGGAGCAGAAATGCTGGATGGAATATGCCAAAGTTGTGTCATGTGCCCAAGAAATAGCTGTTTGAGCAGTGAGGCCAAAGGCAATCTGGATCCCCAAAAAGGAGAAGGGATTTGGATTTTGGACAATCAGAAATAACACAGGTTATCATAGTCTGCCTACCTCCTATATTCCCATGTGCTTATTGGTTGTTGTTCTAGCTCCTTCTGCATGTATATCCCCAAACTTGTGAGATTTTCTACTGGCTCTGGACAAATTCTTATCATGGCTCTTATCTGTTAGCTATATTTCTCACTACCCACTTTTTTGTCCATTTAGTTCTCTGAACTGGACTGGAAATAGATAATCCAGTTTACTGTTTATTTTTTAAGGCTTTGTCCTAGTGCTTAGCAGTATAGAGATCAAGAGTGATTGGGGCACCTGGATGGCTCAATCAGTTAAGTGTCCTTTCTTGACTTCAGCTCATGTCATGATCTCATGGTTCATGAGATCGATCTCCAGGTTAGACTCTCTGCTGACAGTGCAGAACCTGCCTGGGATTCTCTCTCTTCCTCTCTCTGTCTATTTCTCCTCTGCTCATGTTCTCTCTCAAAACAAAGAAATAAACTAAAAAAAAGTCATAGGCAAGAAAAATCACTGAAAAGGAACTGGAATAGTTTAGGAAAGAAGTAATAGTTACTTGCTGTGGCTATATAGACCCTATGATAATGTTCTCATTTATCTTTAATAAAAAGATTGAAAATCTGAAAATTAATTAAATTTTAATAGCTAAACTTAATTAAATTAGTTATCTCTGCTACATTCTGAAACTATGTTTTCATTTGGTGGAGGTCATTTCTTTACAAAATTATGATGATAGAAGATTATATATATATATATACACACATATAAATGTGACTATATATATATTCATCATTTATGTACATACATATTTGTAATAAGAGCTGCCTGTCTTTACAAATAGAAAAAAGAAAATAGTCCAAAGCTAACAATAAATCCATTGCAAGAGACAAACACACCACAAAAAGATATTTTCAATTAATACTTGCATTGTGTTTTTTCTTTAATTAATGTTTTGATTTTCTATTTTTGCCTAGAGGTGACTTTGTTTCATTTTATTCAGTTTTGTTACTAAGGACTTGACAGAATTTTGTAATGAAAATAAACAAGCCTACACATTTAGGAGATAGATGGCCCGTGTTCATTTAGAAGGGTGCATATATTTGATCTAAATATTTGTCTGCTTTGCAAACCGTATTATGTCTTTTAGCTAAACACTGATAAGCAAATAAGGAAATGAGTGTACTTGTGAAAATCCTGCTCTCTGGCTATGATATTCTGCTCAAGAATTGAAAAGCTAGAGTTTAAGTCTCAATTTCCTTATTTTTAAATATATTATTCTAATTATTTTTGAAAATACTCTTCTGATTCTTGTTGACAAATTTTGCAAGAATAGTCACATCTAAAATTTAAAGTAGATCTTTACTGCAGTGGGTGTGTAAGCATATTAGAAAACAGACATAATCCAAAGAGCCAGTTTGATTGCTAGTCAAGGAAAGAAAGAAAAGCCAACAGTATAGAAGCTGAGTCAGGTGCCACATCTTAGACTATATATTAGAAAATAAGGTGAAACCTTGGAAGTTGAGGAAAACAGAAATGATTTCAAAAGTCAGATTACAAAATGGCACTAGAACAGATATTTTCAGAACTAGGTTGTGAGAAGAAAAACAGGTATTTTGTTTGTATTTATAGTTTTGTTATTTGTGTTGACTGTGAGGACCTAGGACAGTTCCATTGACTTAGAAGCACGGAGCTAGTGAAGTCATAATCTGCCTTGAATAACAAAATGTCAATGGAAAGACACTTGCAATTAAGTAATTATTATTTTTCCCATGTGCCAAATGAACAATTAAATCAAAATTAAGTGAATTCACATTAGAGTTTCTTTCACTGACTCAAAAATGATTATTCAGTGTTCTCTGTGCAAAGAGTATGGCAAGTGTTTTCAAATACAATTAAAAATAAAATCTCCTAACCCAGAAATCCTCTCCACAAAATTAGTAGAGAAAGAAAATACTTGGGGTGCCTGGCTGGCTCAGTTGGTTAAGAATCAGACTCATGATGCTCAGGTCATGATCTCATGGTTCGTGGGTTGGAGCCCTGCATCGGGCTCTGTGCTGACAGCTAGCTCAGAGCCTGTAGCCTGCTTCAGGTTCTGTGTCTCCCTCTCTCTTTGACCTTCCCTTGCTCATGCTGTCTCTCTCTCTCTCTCGTTCTCTCTCTCTCTCTCTCTCTCGCTCTCTGTCTCTCTCTCTCTCCCTTCAGAAATAAATAAAACATTTAAAAAAAGAAAACACTTTTATTATGGAATAAGCATTAAACCTGAATGCCGTGCTCATCAAAGACAATCCACTAAGAAATTGAAAAGACAGGTAGAAATATCACCTTTTTATAGAGTGGAGCAGATACAACTTAAATTTAAATCCCTTTTGATTTAAATGTTTATGGTTAAACAAAGGCAAAATTTCTAGAACTTCAAATCATACATATTCATTTCTACATTAATTGAGTGATTCATTTCTTTAATAGGTATTTCTTTAACAATAATGTGTACTGATCACAAAGGCAATTGTTAAACATAGTAAGTTGAATATATTGAAATAATAATAAAATTTTAGATTCAGACCGAAGCAGATTCAAATTCTGTTTGTTTGTTTCCTTCTAGTTGTACAACTGCACCATCAGCACAGAGCCTGATGCAGGGCTTGATCCTGTGAACTGTGAGATCATGACCTGAGCTGAAATCAAGAGTTGGATGTTTAACTGACTGAGCCACCCAGGTGCCTCTGTGATGATTATATTTCAAAGAGACAACTCCTAGTCCTTGAAAAAGACATTTATGGTCATAAATTTATAGAAGACCTATCCACCTTTCAAAAGGATTATAATACATACATTTCAAACAGAAGTGAAGATACTTAAAGTTTTCTAGAGTAAATGCTCTAAGAAAAGGGAATGAAAAACCATCACTTCTATTATTTTCAACAGGGAAAATTAAGTTTCTTACTTGTAATTTGTGTTTGTCCTTACACTAGACATTAGACAGGATACAGCAATAAAAAAGATAAAGTGTATGCCCTGAAGATATTCATAGAAAAGCCATCTGAACTGAGACCAGATTACCATGTTTACTGTCTCCATTTTATAAGATAAAAGCATCCTTAGTGATAATTGCAATAACTTTTATTTTCATCCAGAACAAATTACAAATCTCATTTTTATACACGTACTTTAGCATGTAGTAATGAACTTAACAATAGAGTTCGTCAATTAACTGTCTCTTTATGTATTAATTTCAAGTTGATGAAATAACTTTCTGTGTATGAAAACAAAACTAATTTTGAAGAAATAATGTGGAAAATGTCCCTTTTGATTTAAATGTTTATGCTTAAACAAAGGCAAAATTTCTAGAACTTCAAATCATACACATTCATTTCTACATTAATTGAGTGATTCATTTCTTTAATAGGTATTTCTTTAACAATAATGTGTACTATTCACAAAGGCAATTGTT
The DNA here is from genome assembly GCA_017311185.1 of Proteles cristata cristata. Classification (NCBI taxonomy): domain Eukaryota; kingdom Metazoa; phylum Chordata; class Mammalia; order Carnivora; family Hyaenidae; genus Proteles; species Proteles cristata. The sequence goes on from JAESUZ010001257.1 coordinate 248,511, forward strand.
AAACATAGTAAGTTGAATATATTGAAATAATAATAAAATTTTAGATTCAGACCGAAGCAGATTCAAATTCTGTTTGTTTGTTTCCTTCTAGTTGTACAACTTTGAGCAAGTTGCTTAAATTCTCTGATTCTCAGGTTTTGTCTACAAAATACAAAATGTTTTATTGGAGTAATGTAAGAATTAAATTATTATACCTAAAAACCTTAACACAGTGTTTAGCATCTGGAAAATGGTAATTATTACCATCACTTAATATGAAAAAGATATGTATAGAATAATGATGAAAAATAAATTCACTGGTGTTTGTGGCATATGGAATAATCATCAAGGGAAAGCCATTTGTGGTAGAATCTATTTGACTCAGCTATAAAGACTGGTTACAGAAGTGGGCGTCTGTATCAGAGGGAACTGAACTCTGCAAAGAAAAAAACAAGCTGACTGAAGATTTTAGTTTATTCTGTCTCATTGTTAGTCATAATTATCATCTTGATAGACAGGCACTCTTATATTCTCTATCTAAATGAGCAAATAAAAACCCAGAAAGGTTATTAATCAAGCCCAGTTTTTCTCAAACTATTGTAGCAAGAGGCAGCTGTTTTTACTCTCAATCCATCAGGTATCAGTACTTTAATAAACTGTAATAAAAATTGCAATAAAAATGGAATAAAAAACTAAAACTTACAGAAATATAATCTGATTGTTTTACTAGGTTTAGTAGTTATTGTTTAATAAATGTAGCCAGAATAGATAAAACATAGGGGAAAGAAAAATAGTTATAAACACTACATATATTGTTTATTGAAAGTGATTAATATATTTACTATTACACTTAACAATTTTGGTTATTACTTTACCATAAGTAAAAAAAGTTTTAGGTTAAAAGCAAATCTTCTTGTGGGGCACGTGGGTGGCTCAGTCAGACTCTTGAACCAGGTCTTGATATTGTGATTTGTGGGTTTGAGTCCCGGATTGGGCTCTGTGCTGACAGTGTGGAGCCAGCTAGGGATTCTTGTCTTCCTCTCTTTGTGCCCCTGCTTGTGCCCTCTTTCTCTCAAAATAAATAAATAAACTTTTAAAAAAAAGAGAAAGTCCTCATATTCAATGGCTATATAGATTTTGAAAGAACAATGTGTATACTAATATGTAAAGTTTTTAATTTGATAAAGGATCTGGATTTCTGCTTAAGTCACTTAAGTTAAATTGATGACAACATTATTTGCATAGGCTAATATGTATTTAAATATATCTATGTTTTGCTTAAATAATGCTCATAATAATCGTCTCATAGAAGTACATTAATAAAAGTAGGAGAAATTTTTTTTAAACTTTTGGCAAATTCAATATATCTTTATATCTCAAAATATCTTTAATTTTCAACCAAAATGATTCACATGATATTGTATTTTCAAAATTTACTTTCAATTTTCATCAGTAACCGGCTTCACTAATTTATTTTATAAAATTGATTTCATAGTTAATTTTAAATTATCTTCTAATGAAAGAAATGAAATCTGGCTTCATAAATTTCCTATGCATTTATTTGATGGTAAATAAAAATGATATATCAAATGGTTAAGGTGTTTGTCAACAATGGTTTATCAAATATCTAACATCAAGATCATCATCCACTTCATTTATAATTATTATTAAATTATAGAATGTGCTACATCAATTTATAAACACTGTTCTCAAAGGCTAACTTTTGGTTGTGTCCTTGACTTTACCTGTCGTTGAAAATATGTTACATTTCTTTATTGCATGGAATTAGTAAATAAATAAACATACAAATATATCAAACCTATAAGCAAACATAGCCATCCAATTAATTTTCTTAAAAAACTGTGACCAAACCAGTTTATCTTGAAGAGTCACATGTCAAGTATTCTTAATAAATTTTTTTCCAATTAACCATTTTATTTCTACGTGCAATACCTTTATTCATGATCATGATCCATATTTTCAACTAATTTAAAAATGTAACAGATAGCCTTTACATAATTCACACATAAACCAAATGTATAGTTGAAAGCTGACTTTTTTTTTTTTTGGCAACATTTTCTCTGTGAAGAAAGTGTTCAATTTACATTCTGGCAAAAGCTTCTTACTTGGGGTGTCTTACCGCAAAACATACTCCTACATAAAATTGAAATTCCAAACTACATTTGTCAACAGTGTTATCTTTCACAGCTTTACACAACTCAAGGTTAGTTGTGTATGTCAGCAATTAATCTGAAAAATACTTTGCCAGCTCTATTTTCTCTATACGTTGGTCTTTTATATCATTAGGCAATTTTCAAATATGTCAAGGTAGTTTCATTGGAAAGTGGTACTTGAGTCACCTGCTCTGCAGTAACAACATATCCGGATAAACCCTTTGATGCAGTCATTCACAGGTTTCTTAGTAATTGTATATGGTGATTTTCTTCTTAGGAATCTGAAGTGTGACATTAAAGCTTGCAAAGTAGTAAGGTTTATATGTAAAATATTGAATATCTGCCACTGTCAGCTTTTTTATTTCAATACTGTTTATTTCAAAGTGTTCTTATGGTTTTGGATGTATTTCTTTATGTTGTATATGTAAATGCCACTTAAATTTTGATTGTGCAATTGCTTCAGAAGCTAATTCGTCTCGGGGCGCCTCGGTGGCTTAGTCGGTTAAGCGTCCGACTTTCGCTTGGTCATGATCTCGTGGTTCGTGGGTTCGAGCCCCGCGTCGGGCTCTGTGCTGACTGCCAGCTCAGAGCCTGAGCCTGTTTCAGTCTGTGACTCCCTCTCTCTCTGACCCTCCCCTGCTCACGCTGTCTCTCTCTCTCTCCTAGAATAAATAAAAAAAACATTAAAAAAAAAAAGAAGCTAATTCGTCTCAACAAATGGCACACTGTTATTTTAATCACTTCATCACCAATTATGCTAGAAAATAAATTTAATATATGAGACAGAATAGTTCTTACTGAAACTTGCTTGACTTTTTTTTGGCTTTTATTTCTGTGAAGCAACTTCCATTATCACTATTTAATATAATACTGAAAGAAAAGGTGTGCCATTTCTTTTTTTTTTTTAATTTTTTTTTAATGTTTTATTTATTTCTAGGAGAGAGAGAGAAACAGCGTGAGCAGGGGAGGGTCAGAGGAGAGGGAATCACAGACTGAAACAGGCTCCAGGCTCTGAGCTGGCAGTCAGCACAGAGCCCGACGCGGGGCTCGAACCCACGAACCGCGAGATCATGACCTAAGCGAAAGTCGGACGCTTAACCGACTAAGCCACCCATGCGCCCCAAAGGTGTGCCATTTCTTAACAACAGCAACAAAAAACAACAATGAGTTTTGTTTTACCATATGTGAATTAGACTTAAAATTTATTCTGCATTTTTTGATGTAACTTCCATTATTATTAACATGTGGCATATACCACTACTTAAGGAAAAGATGTGTCATTTCTTTTTTTTTTTAAGAGATTTTTTTTTTAATGTTTTATTTATTTCTAGGAGAGAGAGAGATAGCGTGAGCAGGGGAGGGTCAGAGAGAGAGGTAGTCACAGGCTGAAACAGGCTCCAGGCTCTGAGCTGGCAGTCAGCACAGAGCCCGACGTGGGGCTCGAACCCACAAACCGCGAGATCATGACCTAAGCGAAAGTCGGACGCTTAACCGACTAAGCCACCCAGGCGCCCCAAGATGTGTCATTTCTTGATAAAAGTTTTCTTGTAAATCTTTATCATCTGAAAATCAGGATTAAACTTAATTCCTTAATTTATACAAAATGGCAAACTATAAAATGTTTGATAAAAATTTAAATAATATTTAAAATAAATAGCCACGCATCTTTCCTTTTATTTTTATTGAATTATTTTTGACAAACTAACTTTATCACACACATGTTGTCCCTTAGGCCTACTCTGCACAAGTAAAATGGTGTTTGTAATCCCATGTGATTCTCTAGACAAGTTGAACATTTGGATTAGTCTATTCTCCATTCAGTGAGAGAAATCCACTGACTGCAAGTATTATCTCACAGAAATAGCAACTTGATAAATAGTTTTAAAAGCCTTCTCCTCACCTTCTTTTCTTATTACAAACTTATGACAACCAAGATACACATAAGCATCAGTCCATCTGTCACATTCAAATAGCATTTGTAGAGCACAAAGCACTTAGCCAGAAATTTCCAGAGTTGGGTTTCACACCCAAATCTGTGGTAATTCAAAGCCCATGAACTTGCTTTTCCACCATAATACCTCCCAAAATTGCAGACAAATTCACTATGTACCAAGTCAACTCTATATTCAATCTTTTCATTCCCTTTTCCTCTCAAAAAATAGGGCCCTCCAGTGAAACCACAGTTAAGTTTCTCCCCTGTTAATAACTCCTTTTCTTGGAATTCCCACAAATTATCAGATAGCAATTAGCTGCTCCTAAAAAGATTCTCAAATTATGGAATGCATGGGTGAGGAAGAGTTAATGGAAATAAACAAGTCTCTAGATTACGTTTCCCTTATATTATTATAGATTTGTTGTTTATTAATTTAATTAGATGGAAAAAGAGAGAGCACACACAAGTGGGGGTGGGGGTAGAGGGAAAGAGAGAGAATATTAAGCAGTCTCCACACTCAGAAGGGAGCCCAACTCAGGGCGTGATCCCATGACCCTGGGATCATGACCTGAACAGAAATTAAGAGTAAGAGGTTCAATCAACAGTCACCCAGACACCCCTCTTTCTCTTACATTAAATTGAGAAAACTATTTCAAAGCTTGAGAGAGAGTATTTTATTTTATTAAAAATTTTTCTTTGATAAAGTTGGCATGCTACATTTTGTAGATTTTAAAAGTGTACAGTGTGCTACTTTGATACATTTATATGCCATAATATGATTGCCTTTGAAGCAAGTTTTATCATATTACAATTTTACAGCATTATTGTCTATTTTCTTTATACTATGCACTACATGTCTATGGCTTATTTATTATTTGTTGCAAGTTTGTATCTTAAACATCACCAATTTTATCCCCTCATCCTCCATCCCCTGGTAACTACTGTTGTTTTACTCTCTGGTGGTGGTGGTGGTGGTGGTGGTGGTGGTGGTGGTGGTGGTGGTGGTGTGTGTGCGTGTGTGTGTGTGTGTGTGTGTGTGTGTGTGTGCAGGTTTGACTTTTTTAGATTGCACATAAAGTTTTTATCATAGGGTTCTTGGTACTTAGCTTTCTCTGTCTGACTTATCTCAATTAGCATAATGTGCTCAAGGTCCATCTATGTTGCCACAAATGGCAGGATATCCTTTTTTTCTCATGGCTAATAATGTATTGTGTGCATATGCCACATCTTTTTTTTAATCCATTCATCTGTTAATAGGTATTTGGGTTGTTTCCATTATCTTGACTATTGTAAATCATGTTGCAATAAACAAGAGTGTGCATATATCTCATCAAAATCCTGTTTTCTTTTGGGTATTAAATCCAGAAGTGGAATTGCTGAATCAGATTAAAGATTTGTTTTCAAATTTTTAAGGAACTTCCTTATTGTTTTCCATAATAGCTGGACTATTTGACACTCCTACCAATTGTATATTTTCACTCATCTTCATCAGCACTTCTCTCTTGTCTTCTTGATGATAGCCATTCTAACAGGTGTGAGATGATATTTTATTGTAGTTTTTATTTGTATTTTCCTGATGATTAGTGATACTGAATATCTTTTCGTGTGCCTGTTGGCCATTTTGATATCCATCTTGGAAAAATGTTTATTTAGTTCTTCTTCCCTTTTTTAATCAGATTTTTGTTTTGTTTTGTTATTAAGTTGCATTCATTTTTTTATATATTTGGATATTAACCTTTTATTAGAAATATAGTTTGCAAAAATTGTCTTGCATTCTGAATGTTTTAATTTCATTTTGCTGATTGTTTCTTTTGCTGTGCAGACGTTTTTTACTTTGATGTAGCCCTGATCATTGATATTTGTTTTTGTTGTGTTTGATTTCGGTATCATGTCCAAATGATCATCACCAATACCAATTATCAAAAAGATTCTTTCCTGTGTTTTCTTCTATGAGATTTATGGTCTTATGTTTAAGTTCTTGATTTATTTTGAGTTAATTTTTGTGAATGGCATGATAGTGGTTCAATTTCATTGTTTTTCATATGTCGCTCTACCACTTGTTGAAGAGACTATGCCTCCTCGAATGTGCATTCTTGACTCCTTTTTAGAATATAAGTAGACCACATATCCTGGGATTTATTCTGGGCTCTCTATTCTATTTATTTAGTCTATATGTCTATTTTTGTGCCAGTACCATATTATTTTTTAGTATGGATTTTAGAATAGTTTGAAATAAGGAAATATAACTCCAACTCCCTCCACCATCCCTTCCCCGCTTCAAAACTCTTTGGCTATTTGAGGTCTCTTATGGTTCCATACAATTTTTAGGATTGTTTATTCTGTTTCTGTGAAGAATGCCTTTGATATCTGATGGACATTGCAAATACATCATATACATTATATATATATATATGTATATATATACACAAAACACACACACACATATATATGTACATATGTGTGTGTGTGTATATTATGTATATTATATATATATATATAAAGCGACTATAAAGCGTCCGACTTTCGCTTAGGTCATGATCTCGCGGTTCGTGGGTTCGAGCCCGCGTCGGGCTCTGTGCTGACTGCCAGCTCAGAGCCTGGAGCCTGTTTCAGTCTGTGACTCCCTCTCTCTCTGACCCTCCCCTGCTCACGCTGTCTCTCTCTCTCTCTCTCCTAGAAATAAAATAAATAAATAAATAAAAATAAACATCTATTCTTCTGATCTATGAACACAGGAAGTCTTTTCATTTGTTTGTGTCTTCTTCAATTTTCTTCAGTAAAGTCTTAGAGATTTCATGGTACAGATCTTTCAATCCCTTGTTTAAATTAATTCCTAAGTATTTTATTGCTTTTTCATGCTACTGTGATTCTTCATCCTTAGTCTAAAGAAATGCCACTGATTTCTGTAGGTTGGTTTGTAAACTGCCATTTTATTAAAATCATTGTTAATTCTGATAGACTTTTATTGACTCTGGGATTTTCTATTTATTCAGTTATTGTCAGCAAATAGTGATAATTTTACTTTCTCCTTCCCAATTTGAATGCTTTTATTTCTTTTTCTTGACTAATTGCTCTAGCTAGGAATCCCAGTACTATTTTGGGTAGGAGTGGTGAGGGTGGGCAACTTCTCTTATACTCGATCTCAGAAGATACTCTCATCTTTCTTCCATTAAGTATAATACTAGATGCAGATCTGTCATATATGATGAGGTTATGTTGAGGTTTATTCTTTGTATACCAGATCTGTTAAGGCTTTTTATTATAAAAGGATGTTATATTCTCCCAAATACTTTTTCTCTGTTTATTGAGATTATCTCTTTATATTTTTTATGATTTTTTAATCTTTCATTTTATTCATATGATGACTACATTAGTTTGTGTGTGTTGAACCATCCTTGAATCCCAAGAATAAATCCCACATGGTGTGTTGTCCCTTTAATGCATTTAATTTGATAATATATTCTTGAGTAGTTTTGCATCTATATTCATCAGGGATATTGGTCATGTGTATGTGTGTGTGTGGCATTCTTATCTGGTTTTGGTATCAGGGAATTACTGGCACCATAAGATGAAGTTCAAAGTGTTCTAGAGGGACTATTTTAATATTTGAGTTTTGATTTGCTTTCATCTTAGTTTCTTTAATTGTCTAACCATCAGACAATAAGTGAGATGATAGTGAACATTAGTTTCTTAGAAAAGCCTTCTTATCATTAAAAAAAAATAAACCAATTTTGAGTTGATTGTTGTGCACTGTGCATGGTAAGAGTTCAAGTTAATTTTTTTACATATATATATCCAGTTTTTTCAACAACATTTGTGGAGAAACTATATTTCTCATTGTGTATTATTGGTTTTTATCAAGCATTAGTTGACTATATACATATGGGTTTATTTCTGGGCTCTTCACTTTCATTGGTCTATATCTTGAAGCTAGTATGATAGTATTTCAATTACTATCACTTTGTATTATAGTTTAAAATCAGGGAATGTGATGCTTCCAGCTTTGTTCTTTCTCAATATTACTTTGGTTATTTTAGGTCTTTTGTAGTTCTATATGAGCTTTAGGATTGTTTCTGCAATTTCCATAAGAAATGCCATTAAGATTTTTTTGATGGAAATAGCATTGAGTCTATATAGATTACATTGAGTAATATTGATTTCTTATCAAAATAAATCTAATCCATGAAGATGAGATATATTTCCATTTATTTCTATTTTTTCAGTTTTGTTCATCAATGTTTTTTACAGCTTTCAGTGTTTAAATCTTTAACTTCCTTGGTCAGGTTTTTTAATAAGTATTTTTTTCTTTGTGATGCTATTGGAATTGGGATTGTTTTCTAAATTTCCTTTTGAGATGTCCATTGTTAGTGTATAGAAACACAATTGATGTTTGTTAATTTTGTATCCAACAATTTTATTGAATTTGTTTATTAGTCCTACCTATTTTTTTTCCTGCATGTGAATATATGGTAAAAGCTGCTTGACTTAGTCTTGGCAATGATTTCTTGGATATTACACCCAAAGCATAAGAACTAGAAGCTAAAGTATGTAAGAGGGACTACATCAAATTAAAGTGATTTTTACATAGCAAAAGAAACAATAAAAAATCAAAAGGCATTATATGGAGTGGAAGAAAATATTTGCAAACTATGTTTCTGGTAAGTCAATTTTCAAAATATGTAAAGAACTCTTAAAACTCAATATCAAAAAATAATAATAATAACATGATTGAACATGAATTAAAAATCACACTACGATATGATCTAGCAATCCTACTTCTGAATATATATTCAGATGATTTCAAATCAAAACCTTCAAGACATGTCTGTGCCCCCATGTACATTGCAACTTCTGTCATAATTGCCAAGATAAAGACACAATCTGAGATTGTGATAGATTAATAACTTCAAGAGATCTGTTGTACAACATAGTGTCTATAGCTAACAATACAGAATTGTGCACTTCAGAATTTGTTAAGAGGATAGATTTAACATTGAGTGTTTTTAACACACGCACACACACACACACACACACACACACACACACACACACACAAAACACAAAAGCAAAGGGACACAAAGAAACTTCGGGAGATGTTTACTATGTCTATTATCTTTACTGCTCTGATGGTATCACAGTTATTTGCTCTTCTGCAAATCCATCAAATTGTACATATTAAATATGTGTAATTCTTTATATATTGATTATGCCTCAATAAAATTGTTTCTAATAAAGGTAACAAAATAAATGTTGTAAATTGGGGAGAAGACAGAAATGGGAAATCTGTACCTTATGTTAACTATCTCATAATTTTAACTAATTAATTGCTGAGAATATTTACTATTAGGAGCTAAATTTAAATATAGAATTATTTTCTCAGATAAAGTATGTTGCCAAAAAGAAAACAAGAAAAACAATGTAATAAAACAGCCCTGATTCTAATACTTAAAGCAGCGGATTAATTTTAAGAACCTTAAAGCAGCGGATTAATTTTAAGAACCTTATGCTAAGTGAAATAAGCCAGTCATAAAATATAAATACTGTATGGTTTCCCGTATATATCTAGAGTAGTTAGTAGAATCAGATAATGGAATGGTGGCTCCTAAGATTTGATAGGAAAAAGAAATGAAGAGTTATTATTTAATGGACATATATTTTTAGTTTTGTGAGATGAAAAATTCTGGAGACTGGTTGTATAATAAAGTGAATACATGTGACATGACTGAACTATACTCTTAGAAATAGTTAAAAGGCAACTTTTATACTATGTGTATTTTACTAGTATTGAAACAAAAAGTAGTGTAGTTATTTTCTATCACACTTCATTTCATATGAATTTTCAATAATTTTGATCTTTTCAATCACAATGATCAATGTTGTTACTGGCCTACATAATATAACTCCCAGAAACAAATCTTTATTCAGCTATCTTAAAAAGATGAAAAGTAATTTTGAGGACCTGTATTGTTATGTGTAGTAGAAACATATTAAGATAAATTGAGGATCAGTATAATCTATCTAAATAGTGTTTGTGAAGGATATTTTGACTAATATTTCCTTTATCAAAGAATGGAACTTGTTAAGGGTGAAAAAGGAATGTATATTTTATTAGATAAAATAATATTGGTATATTCATTTGTTGAAGTATTATTTCATTTAATTGGCAATGTGGTAGCAAAATAGAAGAATATCGTGGGCAACTTTTAATGGGCTATTCTATGAAAATTATATATTTGCAAACTGTTTGAGAGGGGCTGTAATAATAAGAAAGTAAATTTACCATTTTGTTCTCATTTTTTAGGGAGCCAAGAAAAATGTATTGTATAAAACTCCCATCACATTCTGATGATTAATTGTATAAGTTCAGATTCCAAAGAGCAAATTATCAGTGCCACTACCGAGTATTTTAAAGTTATGGTTTATTATTTTTATGCAAAAAAAGATTTATAAAGTATTGAATTTATAGAAGAAAGGATTCAAATAACTCAAAAGAGAAATATAATATGTTGCAGAGACTACCTGTTATGTAACCCATGATCTATTCTCTTTCTTTAGTAAAAGTGCCACAGTTTTGGGGCGCCTTGGTGGCTTAGTCGGTTAAGCGTCCGACTTTCGCTTAGGTCATGATCTCGCAATTCGTGGGTTTGAGCCCTGAGTCGGGCTCTGTGCTGACTGCCAGCTCAGAGCCTGGAGTCTGTTTCAGTCTGTGACTCCCTCTCTCTCTGGCCCTCCCCTGCTCGCGCGGTCTCTCTCTCTCTCTCTCTCTCTCTCTTAGAAATAAATAAAACATTAAAAAAAAAGAACCACAGTTTTATTCAATACAGTATGTAATCAGCAAAAGGAATCTATTTCTGGGCTTCCTTGCAATGAAGTGAGACCATGTAAATAAGTTTGGAGCAATGCAGCTTCAGCTAATGTGTTACTTCAAGAAAACACCCCTAAGAGTAAGCTGACACAAATCCTTTACCACTTTGTTTTTCTCCTTTCCTCCTGATAGTTGCATACTATCATGTTGATTGGATAGTATTTAACACAGAATTTAGCTTAAATAAAAGTTCATGTCTTGCTTAAGTAGTGATTACTTTGGATTAATCTGTCATCTGTAGGTGAAACTAATCCTGACTGTACAAATTCAAAGCAGGGTATAAGACCATGATCACTAAATGGAAATAAGATCAGTGGAAAGAAGTCTTAATAGCAACAGAGTAAACTTACATGTTATTAAAAGAGCACTGGGTGTTATATGGAAACCAACTTGACAATAAACTATTTGTTAAAAAAAAAAAGAGATTAACAACAATGTAATGAAATAAAACAATTATAACAATATACCGTAATAAAAATCATGTGAATTTGAAAAAAAAACTTTCATTATAGATTTAACCACTATTTCATTTAGTTTTATGTTTATTGTCACATATTTATAGAATCTAATTGTTTTACAAAGCTTGTCAGCAATAAGGAAAAAAAGAAGAAGAAAATGAAAGGGATTTTGCAATCCTTCCCCATTTTCTGCTCCATAGAGGCAACAATTTTTAAGTTTTTCCAGTAACTTCTTTTATTTTTTTGATGAAATTTACCTAAATTATAAGATTATATTTCTTCATTTCCTTCTTTCTTTCTTTCTTTCTTTCTTTCTTTCTTTCTTTCTTTCTTTCTTTCTTTCTTTCTTCCATTCTTTCATTTTTTTCTTTTTTGTCTCTTCTATATCTCTCTTCTTTAATTAGGTCTGAATCTTTTGACCTTTCATTTTAGAAGATGAGAATCTAGCTTTCCTTCATAGTCCTGTTCCATAAAATACACAAACACATTTCATCCACCTAAAATACTTGTATATTAAATTCAGTAGATCAATATTCAATGTGCATATTAACATAACTATGCCAACACTATTCACATCCAAAACATGGAGTAAGGCATTACACTGCAATTGCCTTTCTTTTTCTCCACATTTTGTTTTACCTAGACATAGAAATTTTCTTGTTTTATAAATTTACTTTATTTTTCATATACCCAGTATCAATTTTCCACTAACATCTTCTCAGTCTTATAAAACTTCTTTTAAAATTGTCAAGCTTTTCCTCTTCAATCAATTCCATGTGTTTTGATGAAATATCCAATGGAGTTTCCTGACTTTCTTCAATCTGACCAGGTTTCTCTAGAGACAGGCTGTTCAATTTCACTCTGGACCATATATATAGATATGTACCATATATGTGTGTATATATATATATATATCAATTCACCCCTTTTTAGTGTTAGAGTCTAGTTCCTGAAATGCTTCCATCTCTCTGTCTGAGTTATTGCAACTTTTTATAAGGAAAATTAATTTGCTTCTTGAGGAAGGTGTATATGAGGTAAAATTGTTGAATTCTTCAATGTCTACAAATGATCTTTACTGTATCTCTTCTTTAATTGATTTTGTTAAATTGGGTAAAACATTTTAATTAGAAATGAAATTCTCTTAAAATTTTGAAAGCATTTTAATTGACTTCTGGTTTCTAGTTTTGCTGTCAAAAATTTGTTTAATGTTTATTTATTTTGAGAGAGGGAGAGAGCAGGGGAGGATTAAAGAGAGAGGGAGAAAGAGAATCCCAAGTATGCTCTTTGCTGTCAGTGCATACATACCCTGATGTGGAGCTCAACCTCACAAACCATTAAATCATAACCCAAGCCAAAATCAAGAGCCAGTCTCTCAACTCTCCAGGTGTCCTTTGCTGTTAATAATTTTAAGCTTCTCTTTTTAATGAGCATTCCACTTTCCTTTTTCAGACATTTTAGGTAGCTCTTTCTCCAGTGTTTCGAAATTTTATAAATAAATGCTTTGCTATAGGTCTATATTAATCCATTTTGCAGGACATTGAAATGGAACCTATCAACCTGGAAATTCTATTGTGAGTAATTTCTTTCAGTTAATGTTTGGATAATATCTACATTTCTTTCCTCTTTCTAGAAGATTATTTGGAAGCTGAATCTGTCCTATACATCCTCCATTTTTAAAATTATCTTTCTCTTCTGTGTCCTGTTTCTAATCCTATTTTCATAATATAGGTACATATAGGATGTACCTTCACCTTTCCCTTTAATATTCAGTTTTATTTTCTGCCCTATGTATTTAATTTCCAAGAGCTTCTTATTTGTTTCCAGAATGGGTCCTTATTTTTACTAAACTCATGTTGTAATTTCATGGATTCAATACCATCTTTATCTTTCTGGTGATATTAGTGAAGATGTATTTAAAATGTTCTTTTCTCTCTAATGTCTCTTTTTCTTTCACTGATTTTTTTTCTCTCTTCATTTAGATCTTTGACTTATTTTTGAACACTTCTCTCAACTCGCTAACCATTGGCTATTCATTCAAATTTAAGTTTGAATAGGGTCCTTTTACACTTATGAAGTAACATCCTAACAGGATCTGACTGGTCCATTTCATTAAGAAACACTCAATATCACTATTTTTTTTTTTAAAGGATTGCTCACATTTCCAAAAGGAGATTTCTCCAGTCTTTTATATGGGGAGAAGGTGGAAAGAGGTATGCATTTGGGATACAAGTAAGGGAATAAACTTGTAGGCTTTTAACAATTATTATCAATATCTTATTAAAACATATGCTTATATCTCTCTAAGCTCAAGAAGGACTAGGGTTTGCCTTAAGAAAACCTGGAAAAGATTATACTGTGAGAGACCTAAGCTTGAAGGGAACCATTCCTACCTAGCTCAACTACAGATTTTAAAATTTTACAGATATGTCAAAGATAGTTCTTCAGAGAAGCCTATGTCCAGATACCAGGGATATTACATATATTGGTAATTCTTAAATCAGAGATATTCAAGATTATTATTACAAAGTCATTAATTTAGACAACATGGGAAAATACCAATTCATAAAGAGATCAAGAATAAAGTCAGAATTTAATGCAGATGAAATGGGGACATGAGGTCCTGGACAAGTATTGCAAACATTAATGTGCTAGCCTTTCCTCCATCAGGTTCAGCCACTGGTAAGAGAGACATTAAAATTCCCAGAGATTTTCTGACTCCCCTATATGCCTTCTATATTAAGAATTTATCTTCAGTGAAGAATTAAAAGTAGTTGTATGGATAAAAGGACATTTCAGGTTAATCATCCATTTATTTAAGTCATTTTCGGCCTCTAAAATTCTAAAACACGCTTAATTTTAAAGAACACTATTGATCTAATAATTGTGTTTACATAAAAACAATTTCTACCACCTTAAATGCACATGCTGATTGAAAGACCTATTTTAATTTCATAAACTAAAATAAGAAAACTTAGACATGTTATCCTTGAGAAACAGAACAAAGCTTCCATTTCTCTGTACTTGCAATTCAAGCATATCTTCAAATAGAAATAGCATATGTGATTTCATCTCCATAAATAGCACTGTAAACATTGCCTCCAAGAAAAGAAAGGGCACTGTCAAGTCCTTCTCATACAGTTGGCCTGTTTGAGTAAAAAGTGCAGGGTCTTTTTCTGGTCTAAGAACTAAAAACAACTACAGAGGTAATTTAAAGACTTTATTCTGAGAAATACAAATGTTATTTTATTTTCTCTAAATTGGAACATACATAAATATATTTCTCTAGTGGTGATCTTAAATATCAGTGAATTTTTCTCTAATTATCTCTGTAATTACTTGGAAGTTTGATATTTCAAATATGGCATTGAGAGCAGAAATTCGTCAAAGGCTTGTGCCAGCTGGCAGAGTCTAATGTAAGGTCAGCCTTGTGCACTAATCAAAAGATCAGGGTCATTCAGTGGGTAGGAGGACAGATACAATTTTCACAGCTTTAAAACATCATATATAGCTGGATACATACATATAGCTGGCAAGAAATACATGCTTTGGATTTGAATATCTATTACAGGAAGCATTCTGGATAAAGAGGTGGAAGAAAGTTTCTGGATATTATTGTTTTCATTATTATTCTTGGGTTTGTCTCTTCTAATATAGTGTAATTAATATGGCAGCCATAGCCCCATTATTAATGATTATCTTAGAAATGTGAAAGACTTAGCCATTTGCCAAATCTTAGTCTATTATGGAACAAAATTAGATTTTTTTTGAAAAACATCAGTTCTATTGCTTTAATTAAGAAATTTACATGGGGCATTTTGTTTTATCTTATCTTGATTTTTCTGAAAAGAGAGAGACTATGTTAACCTAGGAGGCATGTAAAATATTTTCCGTTTTTATACTCCATGTTTTAGGAATCCTATCCATTAATTACACAGTAGAGTGATCAAGAGAAAATGGAATAGCTGTACCTGATCAGCATGACTTTCTTGGGTGTGTTGTTCATTCTCTGGCTTCCATTGTTCAAGCCCGGAGTCAGTCATTTGTTAGCAACTCATACATATCTTCAGAGGCAGTGCTGAACAAGAAAGAAGTAATATCACTCTCTGTATCTCATTGCAATTACATTTCTTATAGGCACCCTGTCCACTGGATGGAGTAATTACAAGATAACATGTCATTTCATAACGAACTATATCTATTTTTGCATAAATCCATTATATATTTTTTCATTACAAGAATTAGATATGCAAACAATTCATTTCTTGCAGAAACCAGTGCAACTGCTTTTCCTATCCACTCAGTGCTAGACTAGAAGTTATTTCAAGAGCAGACAGATGCTGGAATAGAGAATATAGAGTTCATAGCATCAGCCCCCATAACATCTGGTACTTTCAAGAGTTTTTTATACATTACTATTTTTTCCTACTATATTTTTTCTCATCATTTATTTTCAAACTCACCCCATCATTCATTACACCCTCATCCTTTTTGATATATTTTCCTTTAATTCAAATACGTATCATTTATTCATTCACTCAACAGCTATTTATTTCATTCGTATTCTGTACAAGGCCTTGCTTTATTTTTTTAAAATGTTTTATTTATTTTTGAGAGAGAGATAGAGACAGCGTGAGCAGGGGATGGTCAGAGAGAGAGAGACACACAGAATCTGAAACAGGCTCCAGGCTCTGAGCTGTCAGCACAGAGCCCGATGCGGGGCTTGAACCGCCGAATCGTGAGATCGTGACCTGAGCCGAAGTCGGTCACTTAACCGACTGAGCCACACAGATGTCTCTACAAGGCCTTGCTTTAGACTGTATGTACCACAGATAAAATCCCTGCCCTCATATTCTGTACATTCTGGTGGATGGACAAAGACAGAAAAATTTTAAAAAGAGGTTACAAGTATGATTACAATTAGGGAGGGAGAAAGGTGGGGCGCTGGACGGCTTCTCTCCTCTTTCCCTGGGCTGGTGCCAAAATGTTGTGTAGAGTTCTATGTAAATGAGGTTTCAATATTTTCCTCCTCTGACAACTAGTTAGAAGGAACACTTGGGGCTTCCAATGTGGGTCAGATAGAAATACATTAGAAGTGTGAGCCGCCTGTTCTTGTACCTTACCTGTGACTTCAGGATGTATGGGGGTTTCATCTCCCGAAAATCCTTGGTTCTTGATGATGGAGGTGTTTGGTAATGCTTAACTTTAGGAATATGTGAGGCAAATAGAAAATGTCCATGATGGGGCGCCTGGGTGGCTTAGTCGGTTAAGCGTCCGACTTTCGCTTGGGTCATGATCTCGCGGTTCGTGGGTTCGAGCCCCGCGTCGGGCTCTGGGCTGACTGCCAGCTCAGAGCCTGGAGCCTGTTTCAGTCTCTGACTCCCTCTCTCTCTGACCCTCCCCTGCTCACACTGTCTCTCTCTCTCCTAGAAATAAATAAAACATTAAAAAAAAAAAAATTAAAAAAAAAAAGAAAATGTCCATGTTGTCTACTGAATGGGTCCCATTATCAAGCTTTCGGTCTCTAATAGAGATGATAGCAACAACAACAAAAAAAAAAACAGTTGACTGAAGAGTATGCCTATGACATAATTCCACCTTTTTGGAGGCAACTGCTATAATTCAGCAACCAGACTCCATTGCCACAAATACTGTGATTCCCATTGAATCAGTTGTATTTGAAAAGATAAACAGCAGAGAAACTTATATTGCAAATTAGACCACGTGTAGAGCCTTCTTTTGCTAGGCTCCACTTAGTCACTTAGGTCAATTGATAATGAGTCAAAGCCATTAATGTGATGTCTTGTGCATCTGAAATCCAAAGACTGCTCTAAAGAGGATGTCTCTATATCATTAGCAGATACAACACATTACAACCTACATTTTGCTTTGGATGAGAAACATTTAGCATTCATACAAACATTAGAATTCTCATTAAGACAATAGTCTTCAGAATCTCTGAAAATTTACTTCTGGGGGCGCTTGGGTGGCTTAGTCGGTTAGGCGTCCGACTTTCGCTTAGGACATGATCTCGTGGTTCATGGGTTCGAGCCCCGCGTCGGGCTCTGTGCTGACTGCCAGCTCAGAGCCTGGAGCCTGTTTCAGTCTGTGACTCTCTCTCTCTCTCTGACCCTCCCCTGCTCATGCTGTGTCTCTCTCTCTCCTAGAAATAAATAAAAAAAATTAAAAAAAAAAATTTACTTCTGATTTTATGGTATGCATCAGGTACCTAAATTCCCACCTTGATAAGAAGTTTCAATTGAACTTCTAGCTAACTAATATGATCAGTAAAAGATTGTCTTTCAATACCATATTAAGAGTTTTTAAGTTTCAAATTTATTTTTTATGGGCATCATTTTGTTTATATTTTAGAAAAGGCAACTGAGAAAACAATAAAAGCTTGTAGATACCCGAGCTAACACATTACATCCAAAATTTCTGATAAATGAAATCTTTTTTGTTTATTTTTTTTATCTAGCACACCATAATACATTCATAGAAGTATTCTTCAAGATTTCCCACATTTTAAATTAGCAAAATCTCATTATTATGTGTAGGAGAGATTTCTCTCTAGATTTGTTTGTAGGTAGCTTCCTGAGATATACTTGGACATTGGATTGGTTTCTAGTTACAGGTCAGGAGAAAGCAAAAAGGGTTTGGGTAGAGCTCGGGTCATTGTGTTTTGTTTTGTTTTGTTTTTTCCATGCAGCTATTTTCCATAAGAACATTGGCTGGTGTTTCCTGGTGTTTTGGATTAAAGTTCGGTTCAAAATTTGCGGCTGGTGAATCTGACTGGCCGCACCTGAGCCAAATGATTATACTCTCACTACAATGAAAGTTGAGAAAGCAAATATCTGGCACTTTTTTTTTCTTTGTCAAAAATGGAAATCAGTCTTTGCTTCATAAGTTAAAAATTGCTATACATGAGAAGGGATCAGATACTGGGCAGCAAAAGGAAAGAAAAATTTTAACGAGAGAATTCCCCACTAGAAGTGAGTTTGAAGCAGTAAATTTGGTGTAGAGTCAACACAAGAGGTCTATGGATCTCCTAAGGTTTTTGATTATTTGTAACCTGGGGTATAATTCAAAAGATAAAGATGCCAAATGTTTATCCCTTATATATTTTTAATAAACTTTATTTTTAGAGCAGTTTTTACTTTTTTCAAGTTTTTATCTAAATTCTGGTTAATTAACATATATGGTAAAATTGATTTCAGGTGTAGAATTTACTGATTCATCACTTACATATAACACCCAGTGCTCATCACAAGTGCCCTCCTTTATACCTATCACCTATTTAGCCCATTCCCCACCCACTTTCCTCCACCAGCCCTTTGTTCTCTATGAGTAAGAGCCTCATATGGCTTGCTTCTCTCTCTCTCTTTTCCCTTTGCTCATTTGTCTTGTTTCTTAAATTCCATATATGAATAAAATCATATAGTATTTGCCTTTCTCTGACCCATTTCACTTAGCATAATACACTCTAGCCCTATCCATGTCATTGCAAATGGCAAGATTTTATTCTTTTTGATGGGTGAGTAATATCCCATAAGATGCATCCCTATTTCATGAGGCACTAAGAAAAAATATTGCCAATTAAGCTATAAAACCTATTGACTGAAAAACATATTCTGATTTCAGAGATTTTAAAAAGTAAAAAAAAAAAACTAGCATCATAGTATCAATAAATTCAGTTAATAATCATGGCTAACTGTATTGAGCTTTACTACATACTGGGCAGTGTTCTAAGCACTATGTAGAAAGAAATAACTCGCTGTACATACAGAGCAACCTTGTGAGATACGAATTCTCCAATTATGCATATTCTTATAGTTGAGGCAACAAAAAGTTGAAGTAATTCATCCAAAGTACCAGAGGATTTACCCAAAGATATCCCAAAGGATAATGTAATATATACATATGCATACCATATCTTTATCCATCCATCAGGTGATAACTATTTGGGCTCTTTCCATAGTTTAGATACTGTTGATAATGCTGCTATAAACGTGGGGAGGGGAGCATGTGTCCCTTCAAACCTGTATTTTTGTGTCCTTTTGGTAAATACCTAGCAGTGTAATTGCTGGGTCATAGGATAGTTCTGCTTTTAAATTCACAACAATATTGAGAGAAGATATAGAAATTTTCCATGTACCCTGTGTTCATACACATAAAAAGCCATTACCAATACAGCCTACTAGAGTGGTAGATTTTTTATAATTGATGAATCTACATTGGCATATCATTATCATCCAAAGCCCATAATTTATATTAGAGTTCACTCTTGGTGTTGTACTTCTACACATTTGGACAAATTTATAATGACATGTATCCACCATTATAGTAACATCAGAGTATTTCCTTGCCCTTAAAACTCTGTGTTTAGCCTGTCCATCCCTCCCCCAACTGCTGGCAATCACCTATCTTTTTACTGTCTCCATACTTTTCCCTTTTCAGAATGTCATATAATTGCAATCATGCAGTATATAACCTTTTTTAATTGGCTTCTTTCAGATGGTAATATGCACTTAAGATTTCTCCTGTCTTTTCATGGTTTAATAGCTCATTTCTTTTTACCATTAATAGCCCATTGTCTTGATGTGTCACCATTTTCTTATTAATCACCTACTGAAAGGCGTCTTGTTTTTTTCCAAGTTTGGGTAGTTATAAATAAAACCGTACGTTTTGTATAGACGTAAGTTTTCAACTTCTTTGCGTAAATATCATAATTTGCAGGAATATATGATAAGGGTAAGGACAAATGATAAGTTTGGCAAACTGTCTTCCATTGTGTTTATAACATTTTGCATTCCCACTAGTGATATGAGAGTTCCTATTGCTCCATATCCCTGTGATCATCTGGTGTTGTCAGTGTTTTGAATTTTCACCATTCGAATAGGTTTGTAGTGGTGTCTCATTGCTGTTTTTATTTGTAATTCTCTGATGAGATTGAATGTGGAACATCTTTTCATATGCTTAATTTCTACATGTTTATCTTCTTTGGTGAAGTGTCAGTTAAGGTCTTTGGCCCATTTATTAATGACCTTGTTTCCTTATTGTTGAGGTTTGTTTTCCTTACATTTTTAAATAATCTTCTTTGTGTGCATTGTGCTATGAGTTTAGAGAAATTTGGGCCAGGCTGTAAATTACACATTATTCTTGGATCAAGTGGGAACCCAAGAAAGGTAAAGACTTATCTTCCCTCATAGGAAACCTGAGCCTCAGTATAAGAAACATCATTGACACAGATTTTATATAGAGAGTAGCTCTATTATTTTAGAATCATATTATGCAATCAGAGTCCAAGACAGTTTTTTTTTTTTTAAGATTTACTACAACTCCTCATGAAACATGTATTCCTTTTCCACCAATTCTAGCTTATGGTCACCTTGTCTCTGCTTGACTATCTCCAAATATGGAGAACACACAACCCATAAAAGTAGTACAGAATATTATAAGGCAATTCAACTTCTGAGAAGCTTCTCTCTAATGTTAATCCTAGATCACTCTATGTGTTAACCTGGGTTCAGAAATAAACTTTGAGATGAGTAGATTCATGGCAAAATGCCCCCTAAATCAATACCTCTAGGAAAGTAAAAGAAGTAGGATCAGTGAAGGGGGGAGTTTAACTTTGGTCAGAAGAGGACTCAGTTGATCCCTTGTGGGGAGTCTGGAGTTGGCCCTTTTAAGATGCCTTGCCTTTAGTAAAGGAAGATAGGAGAGTCCTCTACCAGCTACTGGATTTGGGCCATCCGTGGGGAGAGGACATAACTTTGAATGAGTAGACTCTCTTTAGGTGAGGACTGTTATTGAAGAGCTACCATCATTCTCAAAAGCAGAAATGGGATCTCAATTCTGAACAGGGTATCTAAGCTTAACACCAATTACTACCTATTACTTTTCTCCATTATTTCTTGTCTGCCTTCCAGAGCCAAGAATATTAGAGAACACATTTTTACCACTCGTAAGTCTCTTAATGTTTTCTTTTATGACAGTTACAATCATACACATTACATATTTGCTCCTAGAATTGAATGGATAACATGGATGTGTTCTCACTGCCTACCATACAGTGAGATGATATTTTAACTTATCCTAAAATGACATTACTTCTCTGAAACTTTCACCACATGATTGACCAATTAGTGATAGTGAATATTCATAAGGTTTTCCTATTATTTCTATTTTGATTTATTCCCTTTTCTTCTACAGATTGTTTTATTGTGCCCCAGGGTAGAAATTCACATTATTTCTAAGAAACTCCAACTGGCCTAATTTTAAAATGTATAAATTTTCTAAAGATCTTGTCTGATTCTCTACCCATAGCACCTAGCCTGGAACATAGGAGGTGTTCAATCAATGGTTTTTGAATGAATACAGGAGGTTTAATTCCTGACATGCAAATTTATTTAGTTAAATCCAAACTCAGATAAAGACGCTGAGAGTTTTTATTCATATGAAATGTGGCCTTTCTATTGTTACATGCTTTCTATGAGAAAGTTGATGAAATATAATGAAGACAAAAGAGCCAGATAGTCTCATGATTCTGGTCTTATTTGTTTCAATTCCTTTGAACTTTCTTGTGTGTAAGGAAACAGCTTTGTTAACAGACTCCCTTGTGATTTTTGAGGAGTGATGAGAAAATTCCAAACCAACTCTTCACTTTTAATTTAATTATATTGATGGAGCCTTAAACTGAGAACAACACTAGCTATCAATCAACTTTACCTACTTCTGTGTTTTGGAAAAACTCATCTCAGCTCTTCCCCCTCCTCTTTTATCACTGTCTTCCTTCTTGTGATTAAGCTAAGATAAACCATCTTTCCAAAGAGAAGTCAGTATTCAGTTCAAATTCATTTTTGGTGGTCACAGCAAATGGATGCATTTTCTTTATGATATAGCTCATCATTCACTAAGTTTTCATTTGTATTGTTTTCTCACAATTGGAACATATTTATGATCAATATTCTGTTTATGAGGAGTGATTACTTCCTAGCCAAGGGGTATCACATGAGAAATTTAAAAAAGAAAGAGGGAGATAAAAGATAGTTTGCACCTGGCAAATTCCTCATCCTCTACTTCAGCCTGAATATTTGTTTTAATTACAACACAATATTTGGTTACTGATGAAAATTTCACATATAATTACAATCCCATATAATTCAGAATTATTATTTTGTGATGCCAGGAGATGGTAGGAAAATGGCAGTTGCTTTTCAGGTAGCAGCCTTGTGTTTTAAAATTACATATAGTCAAAATAACTGTTTGAAGTTCCTTGTAAATTAAAGCTACATTTTCTATAGCACTGAAAAGGGGCAAGGAGTTGACATTTTTCCAGTAACCTATTGTTATGTGAATGTTACATTTGATAAAATACAAACTTTTTTCCACATGAAAAGCAATGTTCTAAGTGCTTTATTTGTAATAGTTTATTTACACCTATGTATTAGGAATTATTATCTTTATTTGATAAATGAAGGAATAGAGGCACAGTGAAGTCAAATAAATTGTCCAAGTTCACAGAGCTAGCAAAAATATTATTTTGATTTGAGTTCAGGCAGTCTGATGCCAAGTCCATGATCTAAACAACATATCATACTATTTCTATTAATAAACACAAACTTCTCCTTGGCTCTTTTTTCTTATTATAAAAATAAAATAATTTTATTTTTTTAATGAATTTTATTATCAACCTTTAATTTCTTATATGATATCACAATCTTTGATATTGTCAGTGTTTAACTTAACAGTGTTCCACTATGGAATGATAAACTTTAATGAAATGGCATGTTACTTTGAAGGTTCTGGTGAATGAGCATGTTGAAAATCTCTAGCAGTCCAATATTTGTCACTAATTTTGTAACTTTTGCATATCACTTGATTTTAGAATTTAGAATTTAGAACTTCAGGCCTTAATATAAGACAAGTCAATTAAGTATAAAATTTTTGCTTCGGGGCGCCCGGGTGGCTTAGTCGGTTAAGCGTCCGACTTTCGCTCAGGTCATGATCTCGCGGTTCGTGGGTTCGAGCCCCGCGTCGGGCTCTGTGCTAACTGCCAGCTCAGAGCCTGGAGCCTGTTTCAGTCTGTGACTCCCTCTCTCTCTCACCCTCCCCTGCTCACGCTGTCTCTCTCTCTCTCTCTCTCTCCTAGAAATAAATAAAAAACATTTAAAAAAAATTAAAATTTTTGCTTCTGAATCATTGAAATTTATCACTGTGCCTTTATCACAATCTTCATCATAATTACCATCAATATTATTTATTGACCACATCCTACATGATTTGCAAACATTATTGCATTTAATTCTCACAATCCTGGGAGTAGGTGTTAGTTTCAATTGAATAGACTGAAGCGCAGAAAGGGGAAAGAAACTACCCCAAATCCCACAGGTCCCCAATCTCCAATCAGTGGCAAGGTGGTGGTGGAGCCTTGTTGGAACCCTAGTTTAGTTGATACTGAAATTCACATATTCCCCACAAGATAGCTCGTAAATAATTAAGGGAAATAAAATGATAACCAAATTCTGTTGACCATTGGACCAGTGTTTCTATCAGTCAGGGTCCAGAAAGAAAATAGAAATCACACTAGTTATATATACAGAGAGAATTTAAGAGAAAGAATATATTAACTGCATATAAAGCTGTTGCTTATATAACACAAAGGCAAAAAGGAGAAATGTAAGAGACCACAGAGGTAGCAACTGGAGGAAGCAGTTGCCACTACTATGATCAGGAGACAAAGGGAGGGAACAAAGAGAAGATATTGGAATTATTAAAATGTAGGAAGGGGACCCACATAGAGCTAAAACTCGGAAGTCAGGAGAGAAGGTGTTGCTTGGCCAGTGCTTTCATGGAGTGGGGAACAATGAAGGTGGTTTGAAAATGTTGCAAAAGTGGTAGACCGGACTTGGCTAGGTGACGGACCCATTCTTGCTGCTCTGAATGAACAAGCACTACTCATGTGTGATGTCTACCGGGATGACACAAAACACAGGAAACAGACGGAAGAAGCAAATACCATGTCCCTCTTGTAGCCTGACTGTCCTGATTAGTAGAACCGTACCTAGAATGAACAAATAGTATAGAAATGTTGATGGCAGAGCCTAAGCTTCAACCTCAGAAGGCAGAGAATAGAAGGTGAATTTTGAGCTGAAATATAATAACTAGCACTGTGTTAAAGTTAATTATGGATGTTATCCACACCCCAAGATCTATAGTACTTTAGGATCTGCCCTTCATACATCCATGGAAACTGTGCTTAAATTTGTGTGACTTGGGATTTTTTTTTAAGCTAAACTTTCCTTCTTTCCTTCCTTTCTACTTTTTATCTCTCTGATAACTTAAATGCATCCCTTTGCATTCTGATCTTCTATCCCATGGTATATCAAATTATGATTTATAAGAGGGAATGGGGGTTGCCTGGGTGGCTCAGTCAGCTGAGCATCCGACTTCAGCTCAAGTTATGATCTCACAGCTTGTGGGTTCGAGCCCCGCATCAGGCTGTGTGCTGACAGCTCAGAGCCTGGAGCCTTTCTTCCAATTCTGTATATCCCTCTCTCTCTGACCCTCCCCTGCTGACACTGTCTCTATCTCTCTCTCAAAAATAAATAAAACATTTAAAAATTTTTTTAAAAAGAAAAGAAGGAATGGAAAACAAAGTAAAACAAAGATTCAAAAAGAAAAAAAAGGAGGGTAAGCGGGAGGTGAAAAAAACAGTCCCTTGCCTAATAAGTTCAGACTTTATGATTCCACAAAACAACTTGTGTATTTGGAATAAAATATAAAGTGACTTTCACTTTAATACTCTTAATGGAAGGTAGAAAGAAAAATGTGCCACATGTATCCAGGGTCTATCTTCAATACTTCTCCCCAATACATGAAGCAGACAGCAAAATAAATCATTTGTATTGCCACAATTGTATTGGTGTCATAAACATTTTATTATTAAACTCCATTTTCTCATATAATATCCTTGTTGCTAAAATTATTTTTGCCTTTAACAATACCTGACAGGTATATAATGTACGATAGATAATCAGTGTGAAACTTATGTTTCCTTTATGAGAACTCAGCCAATACCAAGGCATATAGATTAAATCTGTGTCATTCTCTTAAACTGATTCTTAAACTGGAATATAGTTCTGAAAGCAAATGCAATCAATACCTATTTATTTTATTCCTACCATGTGTCAAAGTCTAAGCATTGAGAATTGAAATTAGAATAAACTAAATAGCATCTAGATATGGAAGAGATTAAAGACATTATGGAAAATATTACGTCAACACTATGCCAATAGATATTAATGTCAAGATAAAAAAGGAATGAAAATATGTTGGAAATTATAAATTAGAAATGATTTAAGAGGAATTTTAAAAAGCTAAACAATTGTTAATCATAAAATAATCAATATTTATAAAAATGTGATTTTCAAAACAGGTGGCAGGTCCAAATCTTTTTAACAAACATGTTCTAGCTTAATTTTAATGTTATAGAACTTTATTAAATTAAGAGATATAATTTACAGGCTCCTGGTTGGCTCAGTTGGTTAGGCTCTGACTCTTGATTTTGGTCAGGTTATGATCTCATGGTTCATGGGATCAAGACCTGTGATGGGCTCTGTGCTAAAAAGGCAAAGCCTGTTTGGGATTCTATCTCTTTTCTCTCTCTTCCCTTCCCTTGTTGTGTTTACTCAGGATAGGGGAGTGTGTTTCAAAATAGAAAATGCTTTTTAATGGTCACAAGTATGACAAAGTTGGAATATTCAATTGAGATATCACAATAAAATAGAAAACATACCCCTAGATTATTCAATTTTTAAGAACAAGTTATAGTATTGTGTTTTCCCCACCTCTTCTTTGGAATTAAGATTGATGAGAATATGATTAAAATGTGATTAAATGTTGAAATCCTGTAAATTGATTACATTTTGTCTCTCAATCCTAAATTTCTATATGCCGTTTGGAAAAACAAATAAATCCTGAAGGTTTTAACATGAATTCTAAAATGTTGCAATATTGTAGTTATATATAATGAAATATTTATATATTTACAGTGCATGCAAAATTAGCCAAAGAATAACAGAATGAAATCTGTAAAATTCAATGGACCTGTCTTAACAAATTAACCAAAAGACAAAAGCCAAATGAATGAGATGAGTAAATTCACTATAGCACTGTGAGTACTCCAGGCATGTGACTATAAATTGCTGTTTCATAGATCTGATCTATTGAAATGCATGCTATTTTAGTTGGAGTGTTTATTCCTACAAATACATGTATTAATGTCAGGAAGAAAATTAAAATATTAAGCAAAATACACTTGAATATAATGTTAATTCCCTAAATATCTTTACTTCATGAAGAAGTGTTACTTCTTTCTTAACCTTATGTATTAGTCTACTCAGGCTTCTATAACAAAATACTACAGATGGTGGCTTAAAAATTAGAAATTTATTTCTCACAGTTGGGAAGCCCAACTTGGACTCAAGAAGTCCAAAATCAGGATGCTGGCAGATGCACCTCTGGGAAGAGCTCTTCCTGGTTTGCAGATGGCTGTCTCCTTGCTGTGTCTTCACATGTTTTTTCTCATAAATACACTAATAATACACTCACCCCAGTATGAGAGCTCCATCGTCATGACTAATTACTTCCCAAAGACCCCACTTTCAAATACCATCATGTTAAGGGTTGGGGTTTCAACATATAAATTTTGAGGGGACACAATTCAGTCCATAGCAATCTCAAGTTCATTTAGTGTTAGGACATTACATTATAATTTATAGGAAATCATATGGAAGTATATATATATATGAACTAAGTATTCATTTTTAACCAAGATTTAATGTACCTTTATTCTTAACACATGGAAAATAGGGATGTCATACTGAATAAATGATATTCATTAAGCCAAAAAAGGAAAAACATGATTTACATCCAGTTTTAGCTACACTGTTTGAAATATAAATATGCAGATTTTATCACTGAAAAAATCCCAATTGTGTTTCTTCATCAGGAACTTCAACTGAACCTAGAACTTTTTAACACCTTGATTAGAAACAAAATGAAAACCCATAAAAAAATAAACTATACATTGATGGGCTGCTGAGACAGCAAGGACTTTTTACAGAGACCTGTACAGCAGTGCACCAAGAGGGGAGATGTCTGGCAAGAGATTAAATAGCTG
The DNA here is from genome assembly GCA_017311185.1 of Proteles cristata cristata. Taxonomy (NCBI): domain Eukaryota; kingdom Metazoa; phylum Chordata; class Mammalia; order Carnivora; family Hyaenidae; genus Proteles; species Proteles cristata. The sequence goes on from JAESUZ010001257.1 coordinate 276,100, forward strand.
TGTCTCGCTTTGTGCAAGTCACCAGTTGTTAACTTGTCATAATATAAAGGGGTAGCTGAGAGGGGGACCAAATTATGGGTATCCAAGAATATGTGCAAAGTACACATCATATATATATATATCATACAATATATATATATATATATATATATATGTACACACGTGGCAGTGCAGCTGCTGCAGCTAAAGGTAAAAACTAGTTCTAAGAGGTGATTTCAAGGTTATTCATACAATCAAGGAGGAGAGAAACAGTCAAGGAGTTGTAGGTTCACACATGATACTTTGGGGGAAAAGCCTTTTTTTTTTTTCTCCTCAACATCTAACTAAAAACATGTTTAAAAACTACTGCTTGCTGCTGACCCAACGTTTTCTCTGGTTTCCATGTGAGAGATTTTTATTAAGGTATGTTTACAGTATCAGGTGTACAGTACATGAAAGGGTCTACACTCTACTGCACAGGCCTCTCCAGTGAACAGGTTCTGTGCACAATTGCGAACTTCTCGGCTCCTGCAGAATTGTGAATGTACAACTATAAACCACACACAGTTCAGCAGTCACCTTTTTGTCCTTCAGAGGGTTTTTTTTTTTTTTGTATTTTCTTTCTTTCTTTTCTTCCTCTCTTTCTTTCTTTCTTTCTTTCTTTCTTTCTTTCTTTCTTTCTTTCTTTCTTTCTTTCCTTTCGTTCTTTCATTCTTTCCTATTAAAAACAATTATGAAATTTGGCATCCAGTTGATGCAAAAGCCGAGAAGGCCATTTTTATTTTATTTTTTTCCCCAAACTCACTGTAAATGACAATAACTTTGGTTAAAATATAAAAAGACTTCTAGGTAGCCAGAACTTTTCTTTTCAAATAAGGTGGAGTCTGAGGGGAGTAAGGTGAGGACAAGGAACAGAAAAGTGTGAGGGGGGAGAAGGGAGAGATGAGGAAAGAGAACTTGGAAAGACTTTTTACCCACGGGAGTATAAACTCAGTATTCATATTGTAAACTGTAATAAATATTAACTAGTCAAAATTAAGTAAATAATGTTATAATTTTTATTTATTTTAAATGTTTTCTTTAACTCAAAAATATATCTCAAAAAATAATCAGTCAATTAATAAAGGATGTTTTCCTAACTAAGGACTCAAAATGCATTCTTAAATTTTTTTAAAAAGTATGTCTATTACAAATTGATTTTATGTCATTTATTCAGAATCAGAACAGATCTTGCATTTCTACTCCATTCACACATGTTAGTTATCTCAGGCCATACTTGGAAAACATGAGACTGTAATAATTCCATAAAACACTATATAGACCTGTAACACACTAGCTCTCCCTTAATTTTTTAATGTATTTCTAAACATATCTTCATCCCACCCCCTACCCTTTTATGTTATAAGAGCTATCATTTAATCCAATTCTGTATAATCAGTTAATATTTTCTTCTCTACCTCCTGCCAAGCCAGATATCTAGATATTTCCCAGGAAATACTTTCTTGGGAAAAGTTGGAAAGAAATTGTCAAGTCCCAGGGTAGCTACCATGAGAAAATTCTGGAGCCTCCACTCTCTGTCCTTTGTCATCAGCCTGATAGAGGTTATCACTGTGGTAGAGGTGGCTAGTTGCCTTCCCAATCTCCATTCTCTGCTTCTTCAGTAATCAAAGAATCCAGTTTTACTCCAGGTAAAGGACCAGGATTTTGTTTCTCATTTTACTTTTTCCTCCTAATCTAATGTGGTTGATTTATTTTGTAAAATACAATTAATATGTTGTACAACTTTCAAATTTCTATCAACTTTCTCATTACTTGCTCTCACTTTTTCTAGTGATCTCTTCATAGATGAGGAGCCAACATTTTGTATGCCAGCATCATCCAAAGGTCACACTTTAATTAGTACTCTACTATATGATTCCATGCCCTAACTTCTTTTTTTTTAATTTTTTAATGTTTATTTATATTTGAGAAAGACAGAGACAGAGCAGGAGTGGAGGAGGCACAGAGAGAGAGGGAGACACAGAATCTGAAGTAGGCTCCAGGCTCTGAGCTGTCAGCACAGAGCCTGACGTGGGGCTTGAACTCACGCACTGTGAGATCATGACCTGAGCCAAAGTCAGACACTTAACCGACTGAGCCCCCCAGGCGCCCCATCCATGCCCTAACTTCTTACAACCAGCTATAGTTAGTGAAGCCTAAGGGAAGTTATAAGGCAGGAATTCAGAGAAAGTTTCTTAAGAGGTGTATAAACAACTTGCATGCGTTCTTCTTGCCTTCGCTGTTCCCATTCCCACTTCTTACCTTCAATGTAGCCATAATGGCTGGAGTTTCATTGTACCACTGTACCTTGATAAGCTAAGTATAGTGGACACAAAAGGTAAGAGAAACCTGAGACTCTGAAAACACTATGAAACCCCCATGTGTAATTTGGAATTTTTTAGACCCTGGATTCTGTAAGAAGTTTCCGACATCTTCCTTATTTAAGCTTCTCTTGTTTCTAACCTCTGGCTCTAGTTGTGAAACGTTACTTCTACTTGATATTGACACATACAAGAAAATGCATTTTAACAATCTGGTAGATAAAATGAGTCTAGAAATTCCATTTGAATAGAACAGAAAATTAAGAACAGTTCAATGAAGCACCAAGCCCAGATTTAAAAACCTGAGGGTATTAATCAAATTGATTAATTAATCAACAGAATAGTAAGGAGTGTTAACTATGAACACATTCTTTATTCTTCACACTACTTCACATTCTAACCGGATGCAAAAATATTTACCTTAGATTAAATAATTGAATGATAGCCCTGTAACCAAAGAGATAAGACTCATAGAAGGCCACACACATTCCAGGAGAAAAGCAAACAGAAAATCCATGTAGATAGCATATCTTTCTGTATCCCATAATCCCCAGAAAGGATACAAAATAACAAAAAAATGTAATTAGAACCACCAAAATGTAAAGATTAGCAGGTAGTTTTGAATCACCAAACATTAGAAGAAAACCAACTACTTGAAGGAAAGATAACAAACCAAAACAGAAACAATAACCTCCCCAAAAATATTTTATAGAGCAAATAGAATTTTAAAATTAGAAAAAATATAATTAACTCCATACATTTTGAGAGAATGTCACTTAAAAAAAAAAAGAAGTAACTAGAAGGGTGCCTGTGTGGTTCAGTGGGTTAAGTCTCTGACTCTTGATTTCTGCTCAGGACATGATTTCATGGATTTTGGGACTGAACTCCAGCATAGGGCTCTGTGCTGATAACATGAAGCCTTCTTGGGATTCTCTCTCACTGTCTTTCTACCTGCCCCTCGCCCCTCCCGCTTACATTTTCTCTCAAAACAAAGGACTTTAATTTATTTTAAATAAAGTAACTAGAGATCATGGAATTTTGAAATGCGATTTTGAATTAACTGAATATTCAGTAAAAATTTTCTTCATTTATTTAATAAATATTTATCAAGCTGGAACCTCTAAGTTCCAGGTTATTTCTCAGGTAATGGTTGAATTGTTTTGTAATTGAGAACAAAACAATACAGAGCTTTGTTTTATATAACTTTATTACATATAGGTTGAGACAATGAATAAAATGTGGTCTGCTACTGTCCTTTCTTTGAAACCTGATTTAAAAAGAAAAAGAATGAAAAGAAAAAACAGAAGATAAAACAGAATCTTCAATGAAACTAGGAAACAGAAAACAAGCATAAAGTAAAATCTATGAAAACAGGCTGTCCAGTGCAGAAAGATTGAACCTGGTTCACAAAGATGTTCAAGAAAACACTTATGACCTGCAACGTGTCAGGAAACACACATTGGTCAAAAGTAGATGGTACTTTCGACAAGGATAATAGCTGTCATCCCAGGAGGGATGTCCCTGAGCCTATCCAAAGCCTTAGAATGGGAGAGAACACGGGTTAAAATTGGAAATATAATGATATTCTGTCTTTGTAAAGAGCAGGCCATCAGGGTGATAGCATAAAGAGAGCAGAGTAAGTTAGCAACAGCTCTGCAGTATATTACCTGAGGTATATGAATACCATCTTGCTAAATCCAGTGGTTTGTTCTTGATCTTCATTTTGTTGGTCATTTCTATTGCATTTGATGAAATAGATAATCATTCCTTGATGAAATCTTTTCTTTCTTTAGCTCTGGTATATCAAACACTCTTCATTTTAATCCCACTTCTTTTGTAATTCTTTCTTAGCATCCTTTAATGTCTCTTCTTTTCCTTAGTTTCTAAATAATGGGTTGCCATGTGCTTAATCCACAATTCCTTTCTTTCACTAGCAATACTCACTCCCTAAGGGATGTCATCTAGTCCTACAGTTAGTACCATATGCATTCTGAAAACCCCAAGATTTATCTGCAGCCCTAATATCTCCCTAAGAATTTGATTAATAATGAATTCCATGCTTAACAACCCTACTAGACTGCCCAATCAATAGTCAGTTAAACTTAAGCATGCTCAATGTCCAACAATGAATTCCCAGTTCTCAATAATTTCTATATCCACATATCCCCCAGGGGAAAAACTGAAAAGAGTAAGGTAAAAATAAAAGTCCCCCCTGATCCATACAGTTGTTCAGGACAAAATAAAGGTGTAATTCCTGAGTCCAATCTATCTTCCATATCCTTTCCAATAAGGAAGGATAAATGTTGACACTACTGGGGTTTTTTTTAAACTCATAGACCCAACTATAGATGCTAATATTTGGTAGAAGTTTGAAGAGAAAAACTGGTTTGAATGGCTCCAAAGTATTTCCTCTAAGATATATTTCTTTACTACGAAGATTAGTAATGTATAGTCAAGAAACAGCAAACACCATCATAACCAATAGGGCAAGTTTAATATCCTAATATCCTAACCCCTAAGATTGTCATAGTAGCCTCATAAACCTCTTGGTAAAGTGCACAGAAAAAGAAAAAAATCTTAGTCTTATTGCCAAAACAGCATAAATTCCTCTCATTTTGATCTTAAGAACATGTCAGACAAACCCAAGCTGAGGGACATTCTCAAAAATAACTGATAATTTTCCAAAAATTTCAAGATAATGAAAGAAAAAGAAAGCTTTAGGAACTATTGAAAATTTGAGGACACTAAAGAGAAATAGAAACTAAACACAACACTAACACCTATTAGAATGACCAAAATCCAGAATACTGACACCACCAAATGATGGAAAGGACCGGGAGGAAAAGGAACTCTCATTCAGTGCTGGTGGGAAGGCACAATGGTACTGACACTTTGGAAGACAGTTTGGCAGTTTCTTACTAAACTGAACATATGTTAATCATTTGATCCAGATGTCATACTTCTTGATATTTATCCATACGGATTGAACATTTATGTTTTGATAAGTGTTCAATTTACGAAAACTTATGTTTCAAAATATTAAGACATATGTTTTCAATTTGTGTGAACATAAAACTTATCTTTTATGTTTATAGTAGATATTTTATGTTTATAGTAGCTGTATTCATAATTGCCCAAACATGGAAGTAACCAAGATTTCCTTCAGTAGGTGAATGGATTAATAAACTGGCACATCCAGACAATGAAATGTTATTTAGCACTGAAAAGAAATGATCTATCAAGCTATGAAAAAAACAAAGAAGAAACTTAAATGCATTCTGTTAAGTGATATGGAATATGGAAAAGTAACATAATGTGGGATTCCAACAATATGACATTATGGAAAAAACAAAACTATGGAGATGGCAAAAAGATTAATGGTTGCCAAGGGTTAAGGAGGAAGACAGGATGAGTAGAGCATAGAAAATCTTTAAGACAATGAAACTACTTGGTAATACATGTCATTTATATTTGTCAGACCCATAGAATGTACAACACCAAGAGTAAACCTGAGTGTAAACTATGGACTTTAGGTGACAATGATGTGTTAGTGTATGTTCATGGACTATAACGAATTTACTATTCTGATAAGGAATGTTGATAATGGGGGAGATTATCCATGTGTGGGGTGGGGGTATATTGGAACAATGTATTTTCCACATAATTTTGCTGTGGCCTAAAATTGCTCTAAAAATAGTTTCTTAATTAAATAGTATATAAATGTAATACATTATCCTAGTCTTCTAGAACAGAAAATGGACATTAGTAGAAAAAATGTCAAAATTTGAATAAAGAATGTTTACTTCCTGGTTTGACAATATCATGTTATGTAGGGTGTTAACATTAGTGGATGTTGCCAGATGGCCAACAAACACATGAAACGATGCTCAGCATCCCTCCTCATCAGGGAAATACAAATCAAAACCACACTGAGATACCACCTCACACCAGTCAGAGTGGCTAAAATGAGCAAATCAGAGAACTCTAGATGTTGGCAAGGATGTGGAGAAACAGGCACTCTCCTGCACTGTTGGTGGGAATGTAAATTGGTACAGCCCCTCTGGAAAACAGTGTGGAGGTTCCTCAAAAAATTAACAATAGAACTCCCCTAGGACCCAGCAATAGCACTGCTAAGAATTTACCCAAGGGATACAGAAATGCTGATGCATAGGAGCACATGTACCCCAATGTTCATAGCAGCACTCTCAACAATAGCCAAAACATGGAAATAGCCTAAGTGTCCATCAACAGATGAATGGATCAAGAAGATGTGGTTTATACCATGGAATACTACATGGCAATGAGAAAGAATGAAATCTGGCCATGTGTAGCAACATGGATGGACCTTGAAGGTGTTATGCTGAGTGAAATAAGTCAGGCAGAGAAGGACAAATATCATATGTTTGCACGTATAAGAGGATTAGGAGGAACTTAACGGAGGACAATGGGGGAGAAGAAGGGGGAAAATAGTGGGGGAAAAGGGGAGAGGCAAACCATGAGAGACTCTTGAATGCTGACAAAAACTGAGGACTGATGGATGTGGGGGGGAGGTGGGCACGGAGAGGGGGACTTGGGATGAGCACTAGGTGTTATATGGAAACCAACTTGACAATAAACTATTTGTAAAAAAAAAAAAAAAAATTAGTGGATGTCGGGTGAGGAGTAAATAGAAACTCTCTATACAATGTTTGTAACATTTCTGTAGGTTTAAAATTAGTGCAAAATAAAATCTCTCCAAAAAATGGGCACACTGGTATGGAAAATACGTGTGGTCTGTGAAGAACTAAACACCACACCTTGTAAATATTAGAATTCTCTGGAACTTGTTTTAAGGATGAAATTATCTGATGAAAGAATTAAAAATTGCTGCATACTATATCCTTGTTTACTGACTCTAGAGAGGGCACATTTTTCATTTTATGGTGGAGAGGAAGTAGTAGAAATGTGGGGAAAGCTCATTCTTTCTGGGCAGGAAATGGACCAAGGTTCAAATAAGGACCAGTGATTGGGCTTTCTGCAATTCTAATGCTACGGTAATGTTCTACTGCACTTCCTATTACCAAGGTTCCCTGCACAAATTATATCTTACCTGTGTCTACGCTTTTCAGAGACCCCATAGCCAGAAACATCCCTAGTCTCAGCCTAACTGGCCTTCTGATAAATTGACAAGAGACTGGAAACTTTTCCTTTAATAGATATGAAATACACTCCGGTGTCTGAAGTTTCAATAAAAAATACATGCAATTCCACATCTCCCATTCATATTCTGAAAATAGAATAAGGGAGTGGACTTTTTGCTTAAGATTAAAATGAGAAGAAGAATTGAAGTCCCCAAACCCCACTATCCTTCCAGCCAAGCTTTCAGTAACCAGCCCCTCTTCCAAGGACAAAGCACAAATATGGATCAGAAAGAATTTTAAAGAAAATCCAAAATGTCTTTTTAAAAATAATATCCAGTGTATATCTAAATTCAATAGATAGGTATGGGTATTAAATAGGGCCCTTGTTATTATGAGCACTGTATGTAAGTGATGAGTCACTGAATTCTACTTCTGAAACCAATGTTGCACTGCATATTAGCTAACTAAAATTTAACTTAAAATTATTTAAAAAATAAAGTAAATTCAATAGCGAAAGTGGACTGAAAAATTATTCATTTAGGGAACATCCATTGGCAATCATTTTATCAATTCATTTTTTTAAAGTAAATCCTAGAAAGTTGACATTTTCTACATATTCTACATATTTGTACCAATACGTAGAATTTTTAATACATTAAGTATAAAACATACTAGTTTCCAAAGAGAGTTCAGAAGAATATACCCATACATATATATACATGCACATAAATATACATATGTATACATAAATACATATACACACATATTTTTTAATCCAAAATAATGAGTCCAATAGTCCTTATGATGACAAAGGCTATCCGTGCTCTGGGAGACTACAAAATTATCTAGAAAAAGTGTATAGAATTATAAAGAATAAGATTTCTACTAAATCAATGTTTACCAGAGATTTCATTATTTATGAAATCACAAGTGAACAAAGAGCAGATCCAACATGATTCAAAGATAAAAATGCTCTAAATTCAGGAGTTTTTTGTTCTTTATTATTGTCTCAGTGTTCTCTCCTGGGATATAAAAAGGAAAATCTTTTTCCTTTTACCAAATCTCTGCCCATTCCAGAGGATGAGTGTGGAAAACAACAACCTGAGTAAGAGGCAGTTTTCACACTTTGCCTGTTAGCTGAGAAGAAATTTCCTTGGGGATATATGTATGCATTTGCACTAAATTAGGTGTTGTGGAGCTTTTCATGTATAAACAGATTTAAGCTAAAACAATGTTCAAAGGGTAAAATTTAGACCTATCAATTTGAAGATTCTTTCTTCAAGAAGTGGTCCAATCTATACTTTTGCATTTAGTAAAACACTGTTTGATATAGAAATCAATTCCTAAGTTAATCCAAAGTTAAAGTTGTTGAGTACCCAAAAATCTCAAAGCTTTTTAAAACATTTTGTTATAAGATTCCTTTAGGGGAAAATATATACTTATGAAACACAAAGGTTACATATTGAATTTATATATATCATAAATAAAGCATACTCTGTACATAATATAGTGATGTGAATAAAATTTAACCAGGCTTTCCCAATAATTTCATATCAGTCAACTATTTGATTAAAGAAATGGAATATTAATAAGCGAGAAGGGAAGGCAGAGAGAGAAGGAGAGACAATCCCAAGGAGGCTCCAACTATCAGTGCACAGCCTGGGGCTCAACCCAGGAACTGTAAGATCATGACCCGCGCCAAGACCAAGGGTTGGAGGCTTAACCAACTAAGCCACCCAGGTGTGCCAAACCCAATTTTTAAAAACACATATAAAGAAACATATAAATGGCAACCAGAGCTCATTTTGGTAATGTTCTCCCACCCTTAGTCTCCCATAAAAGGGATTATTTTAAACCTTAAAGAAACCTTATGAAATGAGAGGAGAGAAAGTGCAATTCCTTCGGAAGGAACTGGACCTTGAAAGTAGAAAGTATCTATCTCTGTCGCTCTTGGCCTCATGCTCCCTCTCTGCTTCAAGGTCATTTTCTCTAATTCTATCTATCTTTCTGATCGGTGGGTTTCCCAATGGTTCAAACCCAGATTCTTCATCTTCAAACACTCACTGAAGAGCTTGGCAATATTTTTTATTCTTTGAGATCTAATTTCATATTCCTAAGGAAAAAAAACAATTTTCGTACATTGACTCAATTCTCTAACCAAAAGTAGGAAATTCTGAAGGGTACCCAGAATCATAAAAGATTCATGCCTCAAAAAATGTAGAAGAGGAAAATACTAATGCAAATTCATTACATTAAAAAAAATTGTAGATAATTGTCTTTAACCTAAATGCCAAAACAAAGCACCAACAAATTAAGTCCAACTATATATATATATGTATGTATATATAGTATATGTATAAATGTATTATATATATACATAGATACAAAGATAGCATATCATGTCCAACTGAGGTTTATCTCAGGAATTGAGAGTTGTTTTAACATTTAGAACCAATGAGTACAATTCATTACATTAGACAAATAAAGAACAAAGATATGTAATGGTAAGATATTGACTTTTCCCTTTAAGATAGAAAATGGAGGGGCGCCTGGGTGGCTTAGTCGGTTAAGCGTCCGACTTTCGCTTAGGTCATGATCTCGCGGTTCGTGGGTTCGAGCCCCGCGTCGGGCTCTGTGCTGACTGCCAGCTCAGAGCCTGGAGCCTGTTTCAGTCTGTGACTCCCTCTCTCTCTGACCCTCCCCTGCTCACGCTGTCTCTCTCTCTCCTAGAAATAAATTAAAAAAAAAAAAAAAAAAGATAGAAAATGGAGTATGGATACTCAATATCACTTCTTGCATTCAATATTAAACTAATGACCCAAATGCAATTAGGTAACAAAAAATGAAAGTGGAAGTATAAATATTAGAAGGAAAAAATAAAACTATTTGTAGTGGATAATTTTATGTGTCATTTTGGCTGGGCCATGGGGCCCAGATATTTAGTCAAATGTTTTTTGGGTATTTCTGTGAAAGTGGTTTTAGATGAAATTAACATTTAAATTAGCGGACGGAAAGCAAATTGCCCTTTATAATGTGGATGGGCCTTATCAATCATTTGAAGGTCTTAATAGAACAAAGATGGGCCTCTCTTAAGCAAGAAGAAATTCTGTCAGCTGACCAATTTATACCTTGGACTACAGTCCTTCCCTGAATCTCCAGCCTGCTGACCTACATCCTCAGATTTTGAATTTGCCACGCCTCTGTAACCATGTTAGCAAATCCCTTAAAACTAGTCTCTCTTGATATATAAATAAATACCTTGTGGGTTCTGTTTTTAAAACTGTGGCTAATATAGGTGTTTATACAACAGAAATAAAAGTCTGTGTCTAAAAAAGAACACACAAATGTATTTTGAATAGCTTTATTGTAGAAAGTCCCAAAATAGAAACAATACTCAACTCCACTAAATGAAACAACATGTAACTCCATCAACAAGAGGATGGATAACAAAACTGTGGCATAATTATGCAGTGCAATACTTCTTAGCAATAAGTAGAAAACAATTGCAGATATATCAGATTACATGGATTATTCTCAAAAATATTGAATAAAAGAACCATACACAAAAGAGTATATTCTGTAGATACTATTTCATGAATTTCAAGACAGGAAAAATCAATTTACAGCGATTGAAATGAGAACAGTGGCTGTCGATAGGACCACAGGGGAGGTACACATGATGGGTAGGAGAAATAAGGGGATTTCTATGTGAAATATTTAAGATTTGTGCATTTCATACTATGAACCTTTATTTCATTTAAATAAACAAATAAAGATTATACAAGTAAATATTTAAACAAAAAAACAAATAAGTAATATGGGAGAAGGGTGAAATTTTAAATTATGTGATCAGGTCTGGGAAGACTTCACTAAGAAAGTGACTTTTGACAAAGACCTAATGGGGCAGAATCAGTGAGCCATGAGGCTATTTGAAAAAGAGTTCTGGTGGAGAGAACAAGAACAAATATCCCAAGGTAGGAACATACCTGGCATGTGGGAGGAAGAACAAGGAGACTAGTGTGGCTTTGGAAGAGATAGAGCACAGGTCATTGTAAGCCCTTGTAAGATATTTTTAGGATTCTGACTTTTATTTTGAATTTCCTGGGGAGTCTCTGCAGTGTTTTAATATAAGACTCACATAGTGCACTCACATGATAAAAGATAGGTTTGTAAAGACCCTATTCATTTAAAAAAATATTTTTACTTCAGCATGCATAAAATTAAGCAATAATTTATAAATTTGGTAATAATCTAAATGATGAGCTTTAATCAAGTCCTATCTCCTTTATCAAAGGACCTACTCAGCAAGCATTAAGGAGGAAACAGAAATATTACTGTAATTCTGCAATCCTGTCACCATTCTTTTCAGTATTTTTAAACACAATAATGTATAAAGAAAGTAATGTTATCCTAAAACCTTCACAAACCCAGGTGGTAAACAGCATAGAAGCTTATTTTGTAAATTGCAAAATCCTCAGTAACATGACTGAGATTTGCATCTGTGCATTTGTCTTCTAGGTACAGATGTAAGTGTTGGGCCAATATAACAAAAGGAAGTTTGAATTCTTAACGTTGCCCATTGGTCTTCAGTTTTTCCAGAAAACATGCAACTAAAAATTGATTCTTTTGGTAAGATTAGGAATGAAATAATGCCCAGATATGTGTTTATTTGTAGCCTTAAGGACTCTTCAACCCTGTGTGCATTAAGCTGAATAATGGCCTCTGCCAGATATCTGCATCCCAATCTCTGAAACCGTAAAAATTTGTATGAATGGTTAATGATCTTGAGATGGAGGGATTATGCTGGATTTTCCAGGTGGGTCCAGGAAAGAGATCAGAGAAGGCACAGAATGCGATGATGGAAACAGAATGAGATTTGCAGGTATGCCACTGGCTCTAAAGACGGAGGAAGGGGCCACACACCAAGATATGTAAAGAAAGAGCTCTAGAACCTGGGAAATAAAATTGGAGAGGATATACTGTTAATAGATCCCCAGAAGGAACCATCTCTGCTGACTCCTTGACTTTAGTCCAGTAAAACCCAATTACAAATTTCTGACTTTCAGAACTATAAGAGAGTGAATGAGTTCTGTTTTAAGTCAATAAGTTCATAGCAATTTGTTACAGCAACAGAAGGAAATGAATATATCCACACTGTGAAATATATATCCACAAAAATTTTATAGTGTACATCAACAGCTTTCAAAGAAAAATTGCACCAAATCAAACAAGTGAAGATAACAATTCAAGACTATTGTAATAATGGTCAAAACTGTGTTAAATGAGGAGAGAATCAAAACTCAACTCCACTAAAACCAAAGTCAGGAGAGTTTCTTAGCAGTGGGGTGAGTTAGTAAAAACTTGTTGGTCAATGTGCTTAGACTATGTGTGTTTACTAATCGACTTATATTGAAGTTAATAGTCTACCCTCCCATAGATACTGGGAGATAGTAGCCCTATCTTTCTTGATTAATTGCATCTTTAAAGGATGTTCTCAGATTATTGAGAAAGACATTCCTGGGTTGTAATCTTGGCAAGAATCTGGAGGAAGATTTAAATCTCAAAGTGGCAGAGAAAGAATTTATACTGGTGAGTTCTCTAAGGTATATGCTCTTCAAAAAAGGAGGTTAGTGACCTATAATCAGGAAGAGGCCTATCTAAAACTTAGTCAAGTTGAGCAGAACAGGAGATCCATCTTGGTCAATGCCTACTAAAAAAGCTTAGTCAAAGCCAAACCAGGTATTTGTCTCAGTAGATCTTGCCACATACACTAGTCATATTTATTCATCCTTTATAATGAAAATCTGGAACTTTTAAAATTTGGGTAATGCATGAATACTTGCCCATTAACAACAACAAACAATAAAAAAATAAATTAAATGTGCCAATTTAAAGTCTTAAAACATATATAGAAATCATTTCTAATGATATGGATTTTTTGTTGTTTGAACTATTAGGAAGTAGAAATATTTTACAGCTCAAATTATTTTAAGTTCCCTCTTAAAATAGAAGAGACCTAGGAATAAGAGAGATGTTAAAATGTTATGTATAATTAGAAATAAATTAAAGCAGAAGCTTAAATTAAAATACTAGTAGAAGAATATTGATATTTTTTAGAATAATTCTTAATTGTGCATATTAATTATCCCAACATCTGTTGAACTAATATTATAACCCAGGCCCTAAAGAAATAAAATTATAGATAAAAAGTACATGTTCTTAAAATATGCACAAACCAATGTATGATAACTGACATTTCAGATACAAGAGTGAGACAACTGTGGGTCATAAAAAATAAAAAATAAAATTCTGTTGCAAAGAAGTCAACAAATAAGCCCGATTCACAGGGAGGGAGTAATAGGCTCTATCTCTTGATCAGAGAATCTGCAGTTGCATTGGAAGGGGTCTGAATAGAGACATAAGTGAAGATTTAGGGACTTTTTAAAAATCAATCTACCAAAATGAGTGAGTCTTAAAGTTCCTCTTCTGGCCCTTGTAGCTCTACAGAGCTAAAATAAACAGAAGAAGACTGAATTTCAGAGGCTGACTTTAAATTTGAGGCAAAGTTGTTCTAAAAGTAGTATTTGAGGCAAAGCTGATCGAAATCTAGCCTCCTACTTTTAGGATCCCAAGTGCTTCTGTGGGTGGCACCTTGTACCAAGATAAGATCTATAGGGGGACCTCTACAGTGATACCTAGAAATTTCTGCAATGATAGAGAAATAAATCCACCCAATTTCTCTGCTACATTATTATGAGTAAGTTATATACCAAAATGTGACCAACAAAAATAACTCCCTACATCTAGATTCCTCTGGTTTCAAACATTTGCTACAAGTTTCTCCCTTAGTACAGTCATAACACAAGACCAAATCTAATGAACATAAGTCTTCTTTATTTTTCATTTACTCATTTATCTATCTATTCAACAATGTCTGGCTAATAGGATTCAGCTATGGGAAGTTGCCTTGGCTTTATTCCATCGAAGCAGGAAGACTGACATTTATGAATCAGGTTGATCATTGTTAAAGCATGTGCCTAAAACCTGATACTCAACTTTTATATTGATTATAGTTATTTTTCTGTTTACTGGTGACAGCATGAAGGCAGTAACTCTGACAGTGCAGTAAAGAGAATAGTCAGAATGAAGAAGCATTTTTTAGGAATGGTTTGGAGAGAACATTATATGCAATAAAGAAAAGCCCATAAGAGAGATATTGTAAAAGATGTCAAAATCAACATAAAGTGCATTTTGGGGGGTTCTGGTGAAGACCAAAGGGGTCATCAGCAAGAAGAGGAGGAATTACTAGTCAAGAAAAAAACAACATTTTTAAAGAGATGAAAAAAGTAATAAAGCATCTGTGGGGATCTACAGAAAGTTTTATTTAAAAAAGAGGGCTTACTTGAAATAGGTTATCACTGATGCCTATAAACTCAGTAGTGCAGGTAATGAGCTCATTTTCTGATAAGTGTGATTTGGGAAGAAAGAGAGAGGAGTTTGAGGACAGTCAATATGAAAATTTTGAAACAGATTTGTTTGGGGACATAAAAAGCCAAGCCAGGGGGCACCGGGGAGCAGTCGAGTCTGATCAACATGACTTGTCTGGATCTAGAGAGCTCAAGGCACAGATGGCTCATCAATAGTGCTAAGCAGTGTCCCAAAACAAGGGTCAAAACAGTTTAGATAACTGTTTAGAAATTTCCTATTTAACTAAAATTACCAAAACCACTCTGAGTGTGTTATCATTCAATGTTGCATAAAAGTATCCTAATACTTTACAGTGTAAGTGCATTATGAACACTTTTATTAGTTCTCTTTTTTTCCCCAGCTTGCCTGGAGGTTCCAGTGTGCAAATAACTCTCAGTTAGTTCTATGAAAGTGCATTAAGTCTTTGAGGTTTAATGCTCTAGGGTGGCATTTAGTTCCTTAGAGTGATAATTTACTAAATGGTAGGGTGGGATGCGATCTTCCTTATCCAAAGAAGTGAACTAGAGCAAAGAATTAAGGGGGTTGTCCATATTCAAAAAGCTTATTATAGAACTGCAACATCAGAGCTAGTGAACACAGGGTAAGAACACTACATAAAAAAGAAAAGTGAGTTTCCCTTTGATAATATATTATTTCCAATTGGCTAATAAAAGGGAAAACGGCATATAAAAAGCATGCAATTTTTCTAATTAGATCAGCATGATCTCTGCAGTCTTCTCCAAAAGTATTCAATACTTTGGGCTATTTAAATCCATTTAGCCTGTTTTGAAAGGAACTAAAGGGAGAACATACTTTCAATGGTGTATATAGCTTTCATTTTATCTAGGACAAAGGAATTCTCTCATACTTACTGAGCATCTTGTCTATAAGTAACAGGGATTCATTTTGCATCAGTTCAAGCTGTCCTATCTGCCAAAATGATACATGTTCAATGACTTTTAAAGCCACTCGAATATCTCCATTCAATTGTGCTTCCCCACCCAGCTTTTAGAAAAGCAAAAAAATTGTTTTAGTATTTTGTAAGGCATCCATTAGGATGACTCTATTTAAAACACTAAGTGGCTTAATGGTATTTTCAATACTATACAAAATATTCTAACCATGAAAAAATTTCAGCTATCTACCAATATATAGGAGCTCATTAACTTTAAAAGATATGAACTGCATATAGAAATCTAGTGTACCAGCTAGGAACTTTCTGAGTAGTTAGTAGATATTCCTTTATTTATTTACTTTTAATTTAAGTGTAAATTTAATAGAACACAATATTCTAAGCACCTAATTGAAAGAAAATTTTACTGGAATAAGGAGAGCATATAAAACAGAACTGAACTGTTAAAAGTTTCAGCACAGATGTAATATAAAACCTTGCACAAGCTTACTGTATCTAAGAAAACATCTCACTTGAAATGCTTTGAGGTGCTAAATTAAACATACACTAGTCAGGTTCCTAGAGGAATATTGTTGGGTAAGGTGAAATTTCCATAAGGGATGTTACAAGTGGATGTGGCTTTGAATGTGTAGGTTCCAAAGATGTTGTTTCTATCAACACCCAAAAGAGTCTAAAGCCAGGGAAATAACAACGCCAGGGAACTGTAATGGGACCATAGATTGGACTCAGAGGAAGTAACTACCCAAAATCTGGCTCTTTCTGATAGTAATTCTTTCTAAGAAGAGAATATTTTCTCAGATATGTATTTACTTTGAAAGATAAACAATATAAATATGCTACTTGTCTTGACTTGTTTCTTCCAAAATACTGATCCCTTTACATCAAACAATGCTAATAACCAATTCTACTCACAGGTAGTATTTTGAAAAGGAAAGCTTTGATCTAGCTTTTGGGTAGAATTATAAGTACATCAGACTACCAAATTGCACACATTTATTTTAAGGTCATCAAAATCATATATATTCAGTTTACATGCTCATACATTTGAAAACATATGCCGAGAAATCCACAAGGGAAAAGAAAACAAATCAGAACGGAACATTTACATAGTTTCTGTTTGTCATTCAGTGCAGAAAAAAATGCAATAACCACAGCTTTTGGAAGTGAAGTATTGTTAGTGTTCATATAAAACAAAGAAATATTGATTTCAATAAATTGTATTCAAAAACTGATTATATGGGAAAATTTCATCTTCTACATTGACATTTTTACTTATGCTGCTACATCTTACATCAGGACAAAGAAGAGTAATTTAAAATGGAGATTCTTTTAAAAAATAGAAATAAGAAAAATAAAATAAAATGGAGGTTTTTTTTCCCATTATTCTAAATCTTTGAGATCAAATACATCAACTATAATGCAAGTGAGTAGCCCACAAGAAAAAGAAGAAGCAAAGTATAAGGGTGCAATACTGAAAATAAAGTGTTCAAGAAAGGAAGGATTTGTTGTTAGCACTGAAGTCCTAATATGTTTGAATAAAAACACTAAATGAAATTTTCTTCTATTTTCAGTAACCATTCCATTTTCTTCTTCCTTTCTTGGAATTACAAGCAAGGTGAATAGTAAGTTTTCAGGGCAACAAGTTTAAAATCAATGAGTTATACAATTAAGGTCTCAAAATCCCTGAATATTCAGGAATTGAAATGATGGGAACAAGTATCTAAAGGTTGGAATTGGTCCCTAATCAATGTGAATTCATAAATTCAAATCATGTCTGAATACAGTTTTGAAAATAGAAATCTTTCCACATAATGGTCCAATGTATATATTGACCATTTAATCCTGATAATCAATGCTTTTATAATAAAAATTGTTGAGTCAACCATAATTACAGAAATATATTTTGGCCAAGACATTAAACATACAAATGTAAGGAATGTCTTACATTTGTGTCACAGTAAGTTAATCCTCCAACCCTTGATATCAGCTTATGTCATGATTTCTCAGTTGGTGAGATTGAGCCTCACATCGGGCTCTGCACTGATAGCAAGGAGCCTGTTTGGGATTATCTCTCTTATTCTCTCACTACCCATCTCCAGCTTGCTTACATGCATATGCTCTCTCCCCTCCGCCCCCAAAATAAACAAACATTAAAAAAAGCATACAAATGTTAAACACAAATATTTATCATCTATTGCAAAAGTGATGATAAGGGGAGATGAGAAGGAAAGTACTTACACAGGAGGTGCTATGCCATCCATTGTTTGGATATCTACTTTTATCCAGGACAATGATCAAATTGGGTATTTTTACAAAAAGAATATAATATTAGAGAATTGCATCAATGTCTAATTCAATGTCTAATGCTGTTTGTGATGTTGTACTATAGTTTTGCAAAATGTTGCCATTGGAGAAAACCTGACATGGGTACAGAGCTCTCTCTGTATTATTCTTCACAACTTTATCTAAATCTTGAATTCTCCAGGGGCACCTGAGTGGCTCAGTTGGTTCAACATTTGGCTTCTGCTCAGGTCATGATCTCACTGCTCATGAGTTTGAGCCCCGCATTGGACTCTGTGCTAACAGCTCAGAGCCTGGAGCCTGCTTCAGATTCTGTGTCTTCCTCTCTCTTTCTCTCCCCAGCTCATGTTCTGTCTCTTTCCCTCTCTCAAAAATAAATAAACATTAAAAATTTTTTAAAAATCTTGAATTCTCCTAATGAAAATTTAATTAAAAATGTAAGTTTTTCCTGAAAATGGAGTTCACACGCACCACCTTTCACCACAATGTTTTTAAAAAAATGCTGACAGGGCAAAGAATGCAGAGATAAGTAAAACAATATCTGATAATCTTAAGGAAAAATCTGCTACATGGCTACCTTAAAATCTAATCTATTAATACATGGAAAAGAATGAATCCAGACCACTTTTATATTCCATATACAAAAATAAACTTAGAATGAATCAAAAACCTAAATGTGAACCATGAAATGATAAAACTCTTAGAAGAAAACATAGATAGTAATTTCTTTGACATCAGCCATAGAAACATTTTCCTAGATATCCTCAGGCAAGGAAAACAAAACAGATATGTAAGTGATGAATCACTGGGTTCTACTCCTGAAACCAACACTACACTGTATGCTAACTAACTTGAATTTGAATAAATAAATTTTTTAAATGAACTATTGGGAGTTCATCAAGATAAAAATCTTCTCTGCAGCAAAGGAAACCACCAACAAAACAAAAAGGCAACGTGTTGAATGGTAGAAGATAAATGCAAATGATAAGGGATTGTATCCAAAATGTAGAAAGAACTTATACAACTCCACACCAAAACACCACAAATAACCTGATCAAAAAAATGGGCAGAGTACCTAAGCAGACATTTTTTTCCAAAGAAAACATATGTGTCCAACAGACACATGAAAAGATGCTCAACATCACTCATCATCAGGGAAATGCAAATCAAAGCAGCAATGAGACATCACCTTACACCTTTCAGAATGTCTAGAATCAACTAACACGTGTTGGTGAGAATCTGGAGAAAAAGGAACCCTCACGCAATGTTGCTGGAAATGTAAATTGATGCAACCACTGGAAAAGAGTGTGGAGGTTCCTCAAAAATTGAAAATAAAAGTACTACATGATCCAATATTTCCACTAATGCATATTTATCCGAAGAAAACAAAAACACTAATTTGAAAAGATATATGCACCACTATGTTTATTGCAGCAATATTTATAATAGCCATGATATGGGAGCAGCCCAAGTGTCCACTGATAGAAGAATGGATAAACAAGTTGTAATATATGTATACAATGAAATATTACTCAGCCATAAAAAGGTGCAAACTTGCCATTTATGGCTGCATTGATGGACCCAACGGGTATTATACTAAGTGAAATAAATCAGAGAAAGACAAATACCATATGATTTCACTTATACGTAGAATCTAAAAAACAAAACAAATGAATAAGCCAACCTAGCAAACAAACAAAAAGCATAAACAAACCCATAAATACTGGGAAAAAATTGATGGTTGCCAGAGGGGAGAGAGTAAAGTGATGGACAAAATAAGTGAAGTGGAGTAAGAGATACAGGATTCCAGTTATAAAATAAGTTTCCAGAGTAAAAAATAAATGTTAACATAAGGAATATAGTCAATGGTGCTGTAACAGCATTGTATGATGGCAGATGGTAGCTACACTTATGGTGAGCACAGCATAATGTATAGATTTGTAGAATCACTATGTTGTACACCTTAAACTAATGTAACATTATGTGCCAAGTATACGTCAATAAAAATATATAGCATATTAATATTCAATTTGTGGTGTGGTAAGGACAACACATCATAAAACATTCCCATTGAAAAGATATCTTGTCACTCATGGTTCCCAAAAAGAAGCACTCAATGCCATGGTTTGGTTGGGATGGGGAGACCTGTAAAAGCACTGAGGTCCATCCAGAGGAGAGAGAGAGTGAGATGGATCTTGGACTTGAGTTTTTATTGTAATTTCCTCAGAAGGAATGGGCAATGCAGGTTATACAGATTTAGGATTGGCTAACTTGAATAATTTCAGCAGGCTCTGGGACATAGTGGCTATTCCTAGCTGGTACCTGGCCCTGGGTAACTAGGAGAGGTGGATGGTGGCACAGCAAAAGCCCAGTAAAGGAAGTGGTTTCTATATAGGTTCCAGATTGATTGGTTTGTATCTGAAAAGACACCTCCTGGAGGATTCCCTCTGAGGGAACAGCAGGTGAGGAGAGAGGCAAGAAGCCAAGGGAAAGTGACTCAGTTATACTATTGAGGTGTCTGGAACAAGAAGTGTCCAGCATACACATGTAGGGAAGATGTTAAAACATCAAATTTATAAAAGCTTGAAACACTGTTAACACAATGTCTAAGTATAGAAGCAAAAGTTTTCCCAGAAGCATATAGTGTAGGCAGCCAGCATGTGCTGACGTATTAGAGGGAGGCAGACTCCTTTAAAGTGATTTGATCAGGGGAAGGGGGATGATAGGCACAGAGGAGGGCACTTGTTGGCATGAGCACTGGATGTTATCTGGAAACCAACTTGATAATAAACTATAATAAAAATGGAAAAAAAGATTTGATCATTTCTCTATTTTGAGCAGAAATGTGAGGCATTCATAGAAGCAAAATTTAGGTAGTTTTACTAATAGTTACATAACACTTAGCTAAATGTATTCATTTACATGAATTTGTGCAGATAATTGGTTCGTGGATTAATAATGTGTGGTTTATTTCCACCACATCACTTACAGATTAGAATTCTTTTAATTATATGATTTACAGAAAAAAATATATAATACATTTAGAAATCCAATGAACCTAAAATAATTATTAATGTAAATATTAAATGTTGTGGGTATAGAATGCATTGTGAAGAAGAAGGCTGAGCTGCATAACCCATTAGCATCACCGAAACACAGATGCTTCATTTCTTCAGTAGCATGTTTACGAGCCTTTGGAATGCGTTCATTTTTTTTTTTTTCTTATAGTCTCCAAGGTTTCTCAGAACTCCATCGCACAATCTGATTTCTTTCTGCAGGTATACTCACAAAAATTCCATTAGGGGAATGGGAAGCTTGTTCCTTCCCCTAGACAGCTCCCAAGAAAAACCTGTATTTGGTCTTAAAGATAGGGAGAAAAGTCCCCACAACCTTGCTCAGTCATACACCATCCATCTTCGCAGAGGCCCGGGGTCACCCAACGTTTCTGAGAGGCTTTTGGATTTTATAACCTGCTGTCTAGCTGAAGCAAACATATATCAGACCTATGAAATACCATTGGGAAAAAGAATTTTAATTATTTGACAATTGTTATTTTTTTCATACTCACTCCTATAATACTCCTTAGGTCTTTTGGTCTTTGTTGTCAAATCGTGACTCTCCCATTAAACTATCTTTGCTTGCTTTATTTTTTTTTTTAATTTTTTTTAATGTTTTATTTATTTCCAGGAGAGAGAGAGACAGCGTGAGCAGGGGAGGGTCAGAGAGAGAGGGAGTCACAGACTGAAACAGGCTCCAAGCTGGCAGTCAGCACAGAGCCCGACGCGGGGCTCGAACCCACAAACCGCGAGATCATGACCTAAGCGAAAGTCGGACGCTCAACCGGCTAAGCCACCCAGGCGCCCCAATCTTTGCTTGCTTTAGACAAGATCTTGATCTGTCGATTCACAGTCTGTGGTAGGAATTTGAAACATCAATATCTGTAAATGATAGTTTTTGCAAAGATTAAAACATTTACTAAAGGGAAATCACTAACCATAGTATCTGAGAAATATTAGGCACTAAAAATTTAGTTATTATGGCTGTGATTATCTAAACATTGTAGATACTTAACATGTGGTGCTTGGTTATTTTGTTTCTATTTCAGACTTACTGTGACATTAATGTAAAAAAAGACAAAAAGAAAGATGTAGATAATCCTAAAAAGCCAGCACGAAAAAAAAAAAACAAAGATTTTTTCCTCTCTAGAACAACATGAAAAGAAATAAAATCCAGACAAGCTAAGAGGAATTACTATTTCCTTAGGCATCTCAGCTAAGTATTCTCACAAATTTCTTAGAGAAAATGAGCAAAACATTTCTACTAGAATCCATTGCACACCCTTTAGCACATTTGCACATATTGTAAAGAATTGCAATGTTCAATATTGCACATATTGAAAAGTAACTTTTCTCTTTCCAATTAGAAATAGTCATTTCAACAAAGCATTTGGGTCTTTTTACAAAATCTCGATGTTGTTATTTGAGACAGCAAAGCAGAACCATGTCTCAATAACATTCTTTGCCTAAGCCTATCAACTGACATGATAAAGAAACAAACACAAAGAAATCAAGAATAAAAGGTAACTGATCAATAAGTAAATAGATAATATAGTTTTCTGAGATTTTGTGTGGCTTGACAAGCCTCAGCTTGATACAGCCCCACACAACACTGTATCTATCTTCACAAGAACACTAAAAATTGTAATTAGATTCTGAAAAATTGACCAGTAATTGCCTTATTGAAGAATCATACAAAGAGCAGTCCCAGGAGAACACATTGAAATTTCAATGGAAGAAGTAGTCTCATTGGAGAAAAAAAAAAAAAAGGGTGGTCTTAGACATGTTGGGAATTCCCTGCTTGGAGGAAAGCAAGAGATAAAAAACAGAAGGACCATTAACACCCAGAGCTCATTATCTCCACAGTGAAATAGAAATATAGCTACACAGTAAACAAATGAGCAAATAACTGAGGCAAACAGGAGGCAGAAAGAAAGGTATGCTGAGGGTTCCTTATGAGCATTGCTTCTCTACATCAGCTCTTAACACAGGCAGCAAAATGACCTTCTTTTAGAAAGTTCCCACTGGGACAGAAGAAAGAGACTAAGAATTCAAATTAAATGGGGTCTTCTTGCAGAAGCATCACCGTGTTTTAGGAACCATTTGAAGTCCAAGGGTATTCCAGACAACATGAGGCAAGGGCGGTATAATGAAAAAAAAAAAAAAAAAAAAAAAAAAAATTTTATAACAAATATGTTATTCAAATATAAAAGTGACATAAAGTCTTAAGATTACAGGAACTATTAGCATTTATTCATATTAAGAAAATAAGCAAACAAAAAGAAAACAAAAAGCACTGTTCGAGGAAGGAATCCCATCAGCCAAATGTAAAGGATCATCTCAGTTGGAAGTCAGGGAGGAAGATCAAATTCATGTGCAAGACAGTCTATGGCTAATCAGCTGTGGCAAATGAGACAAGTAGTGATCAGTCTGAAGTTTAAAATCTTGATAATATAAAAATTAAAATGTAAGAAAAATTGAGAGGTAAAAGTGAAGAAGAATGTGAATAAATGTAATTGTATTCTAATATCCCCATAATGATATTCTCTAAGTCTCGTCTAAATTGACTTTTAGAACGAGGATATTGTTTCACAGGTCCAGAGTTCCAGAGTTAGGTGATGCCCGCAGATAGGTACAATCAGCACCTTAATATGTCACCAAAGTCCTAAGATTTTTTTGTCACTCTCTTTTACAATCATTAGCATCAGTTTTCTTCTAAGTCTGTTTATGCTTATACTTATAAGTAAGCTGGGAGTTATCCAAGTTACATGCCTTCTTCCCACTCCTCACATTTGACAGGAGAGAGTCAGAGCAAACCTCTACAATAAGCATAATATATAAATCCTTTCTTTTAAAAAGATTATGGGTGCCATAACTTACCAGCTTGCTGTTAGACTAACACCATCAGAAGAAAAGGTATTGCTGATTGACATGTATAGACTAAGAAAGTTCAATATCTGAGTGCAGACACAGCATCCTCTATGCCATATTGCTGTGTGGGACCAGGATACGTACTCATACCAAACACAGACCTGTCGGGAAGGAAGAAGGGATGAGGGAATGGAGAAGGCAGATTGATACTAGGAGGGAAACTGACAGTTTCAAGAGATAAAGATAAAAGATGGGTAAACTAACAAACAGATTTAAGTATATGATTTAAAGTCATAATTACACTAACCAAATAGTTTTTAATAGGAAAGGATATTCCAACAAAATGGAAAGTTGAGGAAGGAATGAAAGTAATAGGAAATATTAATATTTTAGCGTTTTCATTTTTAAAAGTTGTAAATATTAGTGAAAAATGGTCAATCAGATGTGTTAAGTAAAATATAAAGTTAATTTTTATAAAGTTCACAAGATAGCAATTGAATTAAGTTAGAATTAAAGAAGACCAATCCATACTATCAGAATGTAAATACATGAATAAAGAAATCAAAAGTATAATCAAAATATAAAAATACTTTAAAAAAGAGGAATTTTTTTTAATTTTGTAAATGTTTATTTTTGAGAGAGAGAGACAGAGTGTGAGTGGGGGCGGGGCAGAAAGAGAGGGAGACACAGAATCTGAAGCAGCTCCTGGCTCTGAACTGTCAGCACAGAGCTTGACGTAGCACTTGAATTCATGAAATGCAAGATCATGACCTCAGCCTAAGTCAGATGCTTAACTGTCTGAGCCACTCAGGTGCCCTAAAAGAAAATTTTAAAGGGTATGGTAAAAGAATTAATACCTGATGCTAGTTAATTTTATGTGTCAACTTAACTAGGGTAAGGGATGTCTAGATAACTGGTACAACATTATTTCTAGACATGGCTGAGTTTCCAGAAGAAAATTTACATTTGAATTCATAGACTTAGTAAAGAGGGACTTCCTCACAAGTTCAGGTGGGCATCATCCAATCCATTAAAGGTCAGAATAGAACAAGAGCAGAGGAAGGGCAAATTTACTCTTTGCTTAAACTGAGATAATCCATTTTTATGCTCAGACAAGTACATTCTTGCTTCTCAGACCTTTGAACTTGATCTGGGTCTCACACTATCTGCTTCCCTGGTTCTCAAATCTTTACACTTGGACTGAATTACACCACTCATTTTCTTGTTTTTTGAGCTTGCAGAAAGCAATTTGTGGGTCTTCTTGGGCTCCATAATCATGTAAGTCAATTCCTACTACAAGTCTCCATATGGAATCTACCTATATATATTCTATCAATTCTGTTTCTCTGGAGAATTCTGCTTTACTATTGCAACAACAAACATTAACTGTCCTCATCTGGTTAAGAGAGACACGGATATTCATGCACACAAAAAGAAGACAGAAAAGGCAAGAATGCATCTTTTTGCTATAAGAAATATGCATAAAGCAGAAAAAATACTCAGGAAAATAATCCAAGGAGGATTGCCAAATACTAACAGATTTCAGACAGAGTTATGATATTAATATCAACCTTTAATTTGTGGAAGGTGTTAAAAGACACAAAAGCTTCACTTTATAGTAATGAAGGATTCAATTCAGAATGTGCATAACTGTCATAAATGGATAAATATAATATTGAATCAATAAAATTCATAAAACATAAATCACAGAAATGCAAGATTAACTGAACATGACAGAAAAGAAATAATAGGAAAATGTATATTATAACTGTCACCTCATGAGAAATCAGGATGTTAAAAATAAAGATCACCTATTATATAAAAG
Organism: Proteles cristata cristata; assembly: GCA_017311185.1. Classification (NCBI taxonomy): domain Eukaryota; kingdom Metazoa; phylum Chordata; class Mammalia; order Carnivora; family Hyaenidae; genus Proteles; species Proteles cristata. The sequence continues at coordinate 301,992 of JAESUZ010001257.1, forward strand.
TAACTCAAACTAGATCAAGAATCTAAATGTAAGAGCTAGACTGGGAAAATTTTTAATATAATTTATTGTCAAGTTAGCTAACATATGGCATATATAGTGTGGTCTTGGTTGTGGGGGTAGATTCCTGTGATTCATCACATACATACAACACCCAGTTCTCACCCCAACAAGTGCCCTTCTCAATGCTCATCACTCTTTTGTTCTCTCCCTTGCCTCCTCCCATCAACTCTCAGTTTGTTCTCTATTTAAGAGTTTCTTATGATTTGCCTCCCTCTTTGAAACTATTTTTTTTCCCTTCCCTTCCCCCATGGTCTTTTGTCAAGTTTCTCCAGTTTCAGATATGAGTGAAAACATATGACATCTGTCTTTCTCTGACTGAAATAAGTCTGTCTGGAAAAAAAATTTTAATGTTTATTTATTTATTTTTGAAAGAAAGTGTGGGGGAAGGACAGAGAGAGAAGGAGACAGAAAATCCCAAGAAGGCTCTATGCTCAGTGCAGACTCTGATGCAGGGCTCAAACTCATGAACCATGAGATCATGACCTAGGCTGAAATCAAGTGTCAGACACTTAACTGACTGAGTCACCTAGGTGCCCCAGGAAAATATTTTTTAAAGATGCAGAAGAAATAAGATTTCATTTCTAATTTAGAAAAGCTTATACAAGTGATTTAGAAAAATATAACCAAATTAAGAAACAGGAAAAGGACAGGGACAAGGAATACTGCACAGAAAAAGAAATACCAATGACCAAACAATTTAAAATTATTTTTCACCTAAGAGATTAAATGATACTTTATTTCACCTATGGAATGCAAGTTTGCACTCAAATACATGTGGTGCAGCTAAAAACTAGTGCAAATTTGGGGCACCTGGGTGGCTTAGTCGGTTAAGCGTCCGACTTTCGCTTAGGTCATGATCTCGCGGTTCGTGGGTTTGAGCCTCGGGCTCTGTGCCCTGCCAGCTCAGAGCCTGGAGCCTGTTCAGAGTCTGTGTCTCCCTCTCTCTCTGACCCTCCCCTACTCGCGCTGTCTCTCTCTCTCTCTCTGTCCTAGAAATAAATAAAAATATTTTTTAAAAAACTAGTACAAATTTTCAAAAATTAGTGATAATGTCTGTCAAAATATATGCATCTCTTTGAACAAGCATCACACTGCTAAGAATTCACTTTAAAATTACAATAACAATAATATACTAAGGAAAAAATGCAAGATGCACTTGGATTCCTGGATTCATATGTACAAACACTCAAGAAAGCTCTTATCCAATAATATAATAACAGCAAATAAATCAAGCAATGCACATGGTGTAAAGTAATATACAAAATATATTAAAATTAATTGCTTGGTATATACTGACAATAAATACTTCCCTGTATGTTTCTGAGGAAAAATTGCAAGAAGCAGGTCTATGTAGACAACCTGATCCCTTTTGAGTAAATAATAATTTAATACTATCTAAATTAATGAACGTATGAAAAATTTTTGTCTTTGAAGAAATAGTGAAAGATGACCAAATAGATTACTCTGGAGAAAAAGGCTTGGGATGCTGGGGATTGAGGCCCCCAAAGTGTATATCTGCATGCATGAGTGTCTACAAGTGTGTGGAAAGTGAGGACACAATACACAGAGACAGTACAGGGATGTGACATGACAATACTCAACCCAAACTAATTCAAAGGGAATCCAGAGTACAGAGTCCAAAATAATTATATGAAATGCAGCCTTCAAGGAATGTGTAGAAATTTCATTGTGTTTCCCCGTGGCAACAAAGGGGGGCGGAGTGTTTAAAGGCAATTTTATCTAGATGTCAAGAGGAAGAGGAAACCAAATAATATTGGTCCACACTACCTCAATTTACATTGGTTGTTGTGTCTTCTGGGATTATATAAATATTTGGGTTTGTATTACAATTGTTTTCTTGACTATAACCTTTACCTAGAGCTATCTCCCTTGACACCAGTAAAACTAATTGTCCTTTGCTCACAGCCTTTCACGTCTCTGAAAATTTTTTTAACCCAATGTCATTAAATCCTGTTCTTCTCCGAAGCCCAACTTAAGACTTAATAAATGTCTAACCTTAACAATAAGCAAACAATTCTCCTCAGTTTGGTAAGTCTCAGAAATTTTTTCTTTAAAATAAAGAAATCGAATTTAACGTCTCTTAGTTCTAAAATTCCATGAGCTTAAGTTGCTTAAGCCCCAATCTCGGTGTCATGAATTTATCTCTTACCCATGCCCAAGATGTGAAAGCGTATTGTAATTTTTCTACCAAAAAAGATAATTTTGAGATTGTCCTACACAAACTTGATGGAAAATGAAAAACAAAATACTTTCAGTACCTTTTACTATCTGCTTAATCGTTTAATGAATGTTTGAAATGTTCCTTAAGACTGATGGCAAGCATGCACGCGCGTGCACACACACACACAATTTTTGTATCTAATAGTAGATACAACAAAAAGATTTTGAAAGAATTCCTAAATTAAAACAAAGGGAAAAAAAAGAAGACATTTAATACTAACAGCCGATAGAAGATTGTGTGTGCATGTGCTCACATGTGCCATATGTAATTTTTAGTTATTGTAATTTTGTTTCTCTGCCATAAATTTCTTTCAGTGACATTTCTTTCTGCTGTGAGTCCAGGTAAGAAATATCTCTGCACTTAAGTACCTGAAAATTCAGTCTTGGCTATGTTAGAAAATCATATGTCAATATTGATTTTCTAAATGGAAGTAATCAACAGAAGGAAAAGCAATGGTGTTTTAAAAATACACTTCATAATGGAATTTTGTCATTGGGACACATTTCCTGAAATGAATATGACAGTCTATCAGTTCTTTAAGACTGATTCCAAATATTGACAATAGAATATTTTTATTGGCCAACAAAAATTGCCATACCCAAGATTAGAGAAGATAACAAATGTAATAATGTGAAAGAAAATTTACACAAATCTACACTATCCAACATGGTGAATAATAAAACCGTTGATCAATTGATATATAAATTTATGCCCCAATTTTTAAAAATTTAGGTCATTTCTCAGGTTAGGAGTAAATAATTACTTGAAAAAACTTACCTATGCACATAAAGTAACCATCTTAGTGCCAAATATATATATACAAAGCAATTCCAGACAGAATTTTCCTAACCAAATTTCCATAAGTCCCAATAGTTGTCAGAAGCCTGAAAAATAAGAAAATAAGAAGAAATAGGAAGAGATTGGTAAAAGAGTACACACTTTAATCTATAAGATGAATAAGCTCCGGGATGTAAATATATAACATGGTGACTATAGTTGATAACACTTTATCGTATAATTAAAATTTGCTAAGAAAATAGAACTTAAATATTTCCACCAGAAAGTAAATTAATGATCATGTGTTAATTAATTAGATGAGCGAATTATTTTGCAGTGTATATGTATAACAAATCATTATGATGTAGAATATAAATACCTTACAACTTTATATTTCACTTATACCTCAATAAAACTGAAATTTTTTAAAAAGTAAAAGAAAAATAACAATATTTCAGCACTACAACTTTTACTGGAAAAAAACATCACTCTTTCATGTTACAATAAATACTCTTCATAATATAATCTATTCTTAATGGATTTACAACTCTAAAATCACTACTCTATAAATAAATATTAAAAAAAGAGAGGTGCTTGGGTGGCTCAGATGGCTGATAGTCTAACTCTTGATTGTAGCTCAGGCCATGATCTCCCATTTCATGGGATTAAGCCCCGTGTCAGGCTTTGCATTAATGGTATGGAGCCTGCTTGGGATTCTTTCTCTCTTTCTCTCCTCTCCTCTGCTTACACACACCCTGTATCTCTCTCTCAAATATAAGTAAACATTGGGGCAATTGGGTGGCTCAGTCTGTTAAGCGTCCAACTCTTGGTTTTCACTCAGGTCATGACCTCATGGTTGGTTCATGGTCTTGAGCACTGAGCTCTGCGCTGACAACTCAAAGCCTACAGCCTGCTTTGGATTCTGTGTCCCTCTCCCTCTGCCTTTCTCTCACTTGTACTCTCTCTCTCTCTCTAAAAAATAAATAACGTTAAAAAATTGAAAGTAAATACTCTTTCCCGCTTTGTCAAAGATTAGTTGGCCATACACTTGTGGGTCCAATTCTGAGTTCTCTATTCTATTCCATTGGTCTAAGTGTCTGTTTTGGTGCCAATAACATACTGTCTTGATGATGACAGGTTAGTAGTAGAAGCTAAAGTCTGGGATGGTGATGCCTCCCATTTTGGTTTTCTTCTTCAGTATTACTTTGGCTACTCAGGGTCTTTTGTGGTTCCATACACATTTTAGGATAGCTTGTTCTAGCTTTGAGAAGAACGCTGGTGCAATTTTTATTGGGGTTACATTGAATATGTAGATTACTTTGGGTAGTAATGACATTTTAACAATATTTATTCTTCTGACCCATAAGCATAGAATGTTTTTCCATTTCTTTGCATCTTCTTCAATTTCCTTCATAAGTTTTTTATAGTTTTCATCATACATATCTCCTATATCTTTGGTTAGGCAAAGGGGAAAGAGTATCCCATGGAGAAAAGACAGTCTCTTTAACAGATGGTGATGGGAAAACTGGACAGCAACATGCAGAAGAATGAAACTAGATCATTTTCTCACACCATACACAAAAATAAACTTAAAATGAATAAAGGACCTGTTTGTGAGAGAGGAAACCATCAAAACCTTAGAGAAGAAAGCAGGAAACAACCACCTTGACCTCCACTGCAGCAATTTCTTACTTGACACATCCCCAAAGGCAAGGGAATCAAGAGCAAAACTGAACTACTGGGACCTTGTCAAGATTAAAAGCCTCTGCACAGCAAAGGAAACAATCAATAAAACTGACAGAATGGGAAAAGATAGTTGCAAATGACGTATCAGATAAAGGGCTAGTATTCAAAATCTATAAGTAACTCACCAAACTCCACACCTGAAAAACAAATAATCCAGTGAAGAAATGGGCAGAAGATATGAACAGACACTTCTCCAAAGAGGACATCCAGATGGCCAACAGACACATGAAACGATGTTCAGCTTCTTCATCATCAGGGAAATACAAGTCAAAACCACAATGAGATATCACCTCATGCCAGTCAGAGTGGCTAAAAGGAACAAATCCGGAGACTCTAGATGTTGGCGAGGATGTGCAGAAACGAACAACCTCCTACACTGTTGGTGGGGATGTAAACTGGTGCAGCCCCTCTGGAAAACAGTGTGGAGGTTCCTCAAAAAATTAACAGTAAAACTCCCCTATGACCCAGCAGTAGGACTGCTACAAATTTACCCAAGGGACACAGGAGTGCTGATGCATAGGGGCACATGTACCCCAATGTTCATAGCAGCACTCTCAACAATAGCCAAAACATGGAAAAAGCCTAAGTGTCCATCTATTGATGAATGGATCAAGAAGATGTGGTTTATCTATACAATGGAATACTACATGGCAATGAGAAAGAATGAAATCTGGCCATGTGTAGCAACATGGATGGACCTTGAGGGTGTTATGCTGAGCAAAATAAGTCAGGCAGAGAAGGACAGATACCATATGTTTGCACGTACGGGAGGATTAGGAGGAACTTAATGGAGGATCATGGGGGAAAAGAGGGGGAAAAATAGTTGGGGAGATGGAGGGAGGGAAACCATGAGAGACTCTTGAATGCTGAGAATAAACTGAGGGCTGCTGTGGGTGGGGGAGAAGGGAAGGGGCTGATGGGCATGGGGTAGGGCACTTGTTGGCATGAGCACTGGGTGTTATATGGAAACCAACTTGACAATAAACTATTTAAGAAAAAATAAAAAATAATAAAACACTAATAAAAAGTAAAATAAAATCACTACACTATTTTTAATTTTTTTAATATTTTTTTTTATTTTTGAGAGAGAGAGAGAGCAAGCAGGGAAGAGGCAGAGAGGAAGAGAGACACAGAATCCAAAGAGGCCCCAGGCTGTGAGCTGTCAGCATAGAGCCCTATGTGAGGCTTCAGCCCACAAACCATGAGATCATGACCTCAGCTGAATTTGGACTGAGCTATATGCTTTAAGAGACTAGTATATGTACACACAGATATGTACTATGCACACACAAAATATATACATAATAAAATAATTATATATTTTAATGAATTATTTTATTATTATTATATATTAGCCAGAATCCAGTATTATTGTAGTTTTGGTTTGTAACCCCATGTTTTGTTTTTACATAATTTAAGAGACCAATGCATTTAAAATAATTTTTAGTTTATGTTTTGGGGTACATGGTGTATAAAGATGTGACTTTGTAGTATCAACAACTAAAAAAAGATGGGGTTGGAGCTGTAAACTAACAGACTCATGTGTTGTTTAAGTTACACTGGCATAAGTTTCATTTACAGTGTTATAACTGTAAGAATGTTAAATGTTATCACTATAGTACCCCAAAAGAAAATATAGAATATATACAAAATGAGGGATGTGTGGGTGGCTTAGTCTTTTAAGTGCCAACTCTTGCTTTTGGCTCAGGGCATGATCTCATAGTTCATAGGATCAAATTCCACGTGGGACTCTGCACAGACAGTGAGGAGCCTGCTGGGGATTCTCTCTCCCCCTCTATCTCTTCCCCTCCTCCACTAGCATGATGATCTCTCTCTCTCTCTCTCTCTCTCTCTTTCAAAATACATAAGTTAATTTCAAAAAAAAAAAAAGAATATACACAAAATGAAAGGAGAATGGAATTGAAATATTTTTACAATCAACTAAACAAAAAAGAAAATAGCAACACAGGAAATGATGAACAAAAAAGCTGTAAGATAAATGAAAAACATATAGCAAATGAATTGTCAAGGATGGAGAGCACCTGGAACCCTTATGTAATGATAATGGGAATGTAACATGGTATAACTAGTTTGGAAAACAATATGGGTAGTTCCTCAAAAAGTTAATAATGCAGTTAGCATTTGGCCCAGCAATTCTATTTCTGGATTCATTCTCCTAAAAAATTGAAAACAGGATCTTGAAGAGAAACTTGTACACCATGTTCATTGCAGCATTATGCACAATAGCTCAAAAGTGGAAGCAATCCAAGTGTCCATCAGTGTATGAATAAATAGCAAATTGTGATATCTGCATGCAAAGGAATATTTTTCAGCCTTAATAAGGAAGACATTTCTGACATATGGTACAATACGGATAAGTCTCAAGGACACTATTCCAAGAGAAATACACTAGTTTTAAAAAGACAAATAATGTATGATTTTATGTATATGCTATACTTAGTTTCATCGAAATCACAGAGACAGAAGAATGGTGGTTGCCAGGGGCTGAGAGGAAGAGGACAATGAGGAACTATTTTTTTAATGGGCATAGAGTTGCAGTTTTACAAGATGGAAAAAGTTCTGAGGATGAAAGATGGTGATGGTAGCACATTATGAATATATTTAATGCCACTGAACTGTACATTTAAAAATTGTTAACATGGTAAATTTTATGCTTGTGTATTTTACCACAATAAAAAAAAATTGGGAAAGAAAATAAGTGAGTATTTTATGTAGAGTATAAATATAAAGCCATGTAAGAAATCACATAAACTGTAATATTGTGATGCAAATAAGTTTCTATGTGCCTTGAGATAGAATTACTAAAGACCCCAACAGTCGTGGACTCTGAAAGCACAGATTTTGTTTGCTTATCTGTTGTGTGTTTTTAAATATGAAGATCTAATTGGCCTTGTTAAACAATTCCTGAATCAGGCAGCATCCCAACTAGCAAGAAGAGGGGAGCTTCCTGAAAGCATGGGTTTTGTGAAGAAGTTGAAGAAATCTATTTATGAACTATAGTACTGCAACGTGACAGTATAAGAGATTAACATATTGCTTTACATTGTGTTTACTTGAAATATCTATGTTAACTATATTGCTGAATTGAGTGTTAGAAGAGATCTCACCCCTTCTGCCATGTGGAAACACAGGGAGAAACTAGCCTTCTATACACCAGGAAGCTGGTCCTCACCAGACACCTAATTTGCCACTGCCTTGATCTTGTATTTCCCAGTATCCAGAGCTGTGAGAAATAAGCATTTGGTGTTTAAGCCTTTCTCTTTGTGATAGTTTTGTTACGGCAGATGAATGGGTTGAGAAAAGGCTAGGTCTCCGGGCCAGAATATCAAGTCTACTTGATGAATTAGCAGTAGGCAAGACGGCTAGAACAGAGGTCTGGCTCCTACATTTGCAGCTCCTTTCCTCGAAGAAATACAATTAAATTGTGAAAAATTTTAGAATGTCTTATGGAATGTCTCAGACTCTGACCAATTATATTGGTCACATCTCCTACCTAGAAAAGGAATGTGTAAGTGCAGAGTGAGGAATGGAGAGTGGTGCAAACAGAGGAAGTTTCCTTTCATTATGGGAAGAGACAGGACCATAAGAGAAGAAAGTCACTTCCTCTCCTCACACATGCAAATAGCATTCCTGTATAGTTTCCAGCCTGCCACCTCTGATTTATCTGATTTTATCCCATTTAAGAGCCATGCCATTGGTTTGTAGCATTTTTATGATTATAATTCAGTACTGCCTTAATAGTAACAAAATTTTGTAACATTTGTCTCTTAATTCCATCATGGATGATATATTATTAAATAATAACTAACACAGAATCAGAAGAGCTGGGTACAACCCCCCACTCCATTATTTTCTACTTTTTATTATTTTGGCAAGCAGTTAACTCTCTAAGCCTAATTTTCTTAATCTTAAAAATAATAAAAATCAAAATATCTTCTTCACACAAATGTTGGTTTTTCCTACTCCCTCATTGTGTTACCTTAAACTTCTCAATTTACTAAAATTATAAAATAAAGTGATTAAATACATCAATGTTTCCCAAACTTCTCTGATGATAAGGAATAGGTAGGAAGCTTGTTAACAGACAGATTCATAGACTCCTCCATGGGACATTTTGACATAATAAGTCTTGGACTCTTGGAAATTTGCATGATTAATGAGAATCCCAAATGATTTTATCATCACAGAAATTTAGGAAAGTGGCCTAGGTTGATTTAAAACACAAAGTTCTGGGCACCAACCCAAATATGACAACTCAAGTTCCAGAAGAGATGCCTGGTAGCTATAATTTTAATCAGTGGCCCAGGAAATTTTTGTGATTAAGCATAATTAAGGAACACTACAATGGATAACTGCTAAGGTCTCATCCAGTTCTAACATCCTTTGAATACTCTACAAACTAGATTTTAAACCAATTTTTATAAAATTTTATAAAAAGCATTCTCTGCCCGACATGAAACTTTCAGGTACCTCAGATTACTCTCAACATGTGGAAGGTATGGTGCCCAATACAAGTAGAGAGACCTTTTTGCCTCTCCTGCCAATTTTTTGTTTGGAAAAACCTAAAGATAATATTTTTATATGTGTGGAGGTTGTTTTGTTTTGTTTTTTGCTTTTGTTTTCATTTTATGTGGCAGATATAGTTAGTTTTCATATACTACTTTAACTGGTCCTTCTTCCTGCGAATACTAATCAATTCTGAGGGGAATCCTCAAATCGAATATTAGAAATAAATCCAGAAAAACCTACCTTGAATTTTAAACACACATGTTAAATAATTCAACAAATCTGTTCAATTCGATATATATGTTAGGTAAAATTGATAATTTTTAGTATTACAAATGTGAATAAGATATAGATCCTATCCTTAAGGTCTTATAGACTAGTAAGAAAAAAAAGAAAAGAACATTAAAATAGTTTGTAGGTAATATCATAGAAGTCTGTATACTGTGAGATTTTGTAAAGGGAAAGATTGTAATTGACACTTTGGGAAGTGGTTGTGTTAGGTTGAGTCAGGAAAAAAGTTTACAGAAAAGATATGGTTTGAACCAGGTCTACAAATAAAGAAAGGTAAAAAAGGACATGAGGGATGAGTATAAACATTCCATGTAAAGGTAGCAAATGATGAAAAAAAGTATGCTTTATTATAACTGATATGTTAAATTCAAGAAATCACATGATGAAAATGAAGATGACAGCAAACATTTGACTAACATCTGTTTGTCAAGACAGAGATGTAAACATACTTTAGTAGATAATGGCAGGCCATTAAGAAGATATAAGCCTAGAACTAATGTGATCAGATTTACGTTTCAGAAAGACTACTATAACAAAAGAAATAGAAAATAATAAAAAGTATTACAAAATGGAGTGAGGTATCAACTCAAGAGACCACGTCAGTAGTCCAGACAGATTATAAAGATTTTGTAGAAAGGCAATCACAGAATCTTTGAGAAGAAAAAGTTTAAACCTTTAATAATGTGGAACTAAACAGAACATTGAATACCAACTGGAGGTATAAGAGTAAGGGAATAAATAATGTAAGATTATTCCCAGAAAATTTATTTTGCTGACTAGATGAACAGTGGGATCATTCACTGAAATAGGAAATAGTAAGAGAAAACCTAGTTTATTCTAGTATAAGGATAGAAGTAAGGTAAATAAAGAGTTTAGTTTTAATGTATAAATATGTGCCTGCTGGACTATTAGGAATCATTTCCTATACATTCTGGAGTAAACATAACTCATAGCAGAGAGACATTCAAGATGTAAATACATATTTTGGATTCAACCATTAGTTAATAGTTTAGATTAAAACATTGGATGCTAACTGTGTGACCATACAGTTTATCCTGGGCAACTTTGGTATAAATTTGAATACTTTCCTCTTTCACATTCAAAAGAGTTCCAGATTAAATGATAAATTTCATAGTCTCTAACTCTAATATATACCACTCTAAATAAAATGTTATAAGAGAATAAGAGCAAGATCTTAAAATGTGGTTACAGAGTTTTAGCATGCTATTCTAAGATGTTTTGAGAGATGACTGGGCTATCTATCAAGGATCTATCAATAAATTAATTGCCCATCAGAATATGATTCAATAGTACTTATGGAACAACAATCTAATCCAGATTCCCTTCAATAAACCACACAATGTCCACTGTACAATTAAAAAAAAAGTGCTAAACATGAAAAGAGATAGGAAAGTGCGACTCATGTTCAAGGAAAATTTGGCCAGCAGAACTAAACTCCAAGAACATCCAAAAGTTGGAACTGACAGACAAGAATCCTAGGGGATTAGCCTATTTGAGCATTCTAAGTGTGCCTACAATAATGGTAGTAAATGCTAAGCATGCATACTGAATTTGCTGTATGTCAAGTAATGCGCAGAATGTTATAAATACTGTACAGTATCTCATTGAGTCCTTGTAAAAATCCTACATGACAGCCACTATAATTTCCCCTTTGTTACAAGTAGAAAATCTATAATTTAGAGAGGTTAAGGAAATCACCTAATTCTGTAGTATATAAAGAAATTAACCTAACATGTATATATACACATTTCTTTTTTTTTTAAGTTTTTAAAATTTATTTCTAGGAGAGGGAGACAGCGTGAGCAGGGGAGGGTCAGAGAGAGAGGGAGTCACAGACTGAAACAGGCTCCAGGCTCTGAGCTGGCAGTCAGCACAGAGCCCGACGCGGGGCTCGAACCCACGAACCGCGAGATCATGACCCAAGCGAAAGTCGGACGCTTAACGGACTAAGCCACCCAGGTGCCCCTATATACATATTTCTTGAGGAAAAATTATATGTTTGACAAAAAAATTCAAACAGGTATATGATGGTCTGAGAAATTCACCATTAGAAATGTTGTTGACTAAATACCAAATTCATTGATATAACTCCAAGTTTGTTTCTGTGTAAAATAAGTTTCTGAAGTAAAAAAAAAAAGAAAAAAATCACCAGCCTACTGAGCCAGATTGTTTACAGCATGGGTCCTACCATTACTGTTGGAAGAGATTACAGACAAAACTGTTATGTTTACTTAGAGTCACAGAAAAAGTAGGTGCAAGGGAAATAAAATGCAACACAATTGCAACTAATATTGGAAATAAAATTTCATTTTACTTATATCTGCATAAAATTTCTTAAACGCCACTAGTCAAAAAACATTGAATGCCAGAGAACAAATGATAATAATGAATATATCATACCTACAAATACTAAATTGTCTTCAATTATCTTTAGGTTATAAATACATATGATGAAAATATGAACATTTCCTAATCACCTTCCTTTATGAAGTTCTTAAAATGAAATGTCACCCACAGGTCTGGGAAAATAAGCTAATTCTACAGCACTGACTTAGGACAAGTTTTTGAATTTATCTTTATCAGAGGGCAAAAGTAGTCATGTTTACATTAGGTTGACAAGTTTAAAAATACACCAGGTGTGTGTTCAAACTCCCACATATCTTCCTGTTGACACAGTGATCTGAGAAGACACCAATGATAATGACATTCAGAAAGGTGGGATGAATAGGGGAAGTTGGAGAAAGCAGGTCTCCACTGAAGCTTCCTTTGCCTCCCAGATTTTAATACTTCCACTTTCCACGTGACTCTGGCTACCTCTTTTGGGAGAAACTTTTAAAGCAATTTTTCAAATATGGGTTTGTTTGTTTGCCAGTTAAACTTTTTTTTTTCCCCAGGAAGATAATTATTTTCTGTCACGAAAATCATAATTCTCTAATGAAAATGGCTTACACTAATGCTTCTTACTAATCTAATGTGAACTACTTGTAAAATATTGTGCCAAATGCTTTAACCCATCGTCTAATTTAATTCTCACAGCACTGTACTACTTAAGAACAACGAGGCTTAGAGAGGTTATATAAGTTACTCTGAGACTTGAGCCAGTTAGAGGTGTGGCAAAATTACTGAGTTCTAACCCAAAGCCCATGTTTCTGAAAGCTACTTCCTTTCAGTAATAAGCCCTTTTCTTCTGGAAATGAATTTGCCACACTAAGATTCATGAGCATATATTTGTTCCAACATAGAAAGACAGCTAAAACAAGCAAACAGCATCAAAGACACTTTTTGTAAGCTTGTCAATGTTCTCTTTGATTAAATAATGTTTTGCTTTTGATCAATTTGATGCCTGAGTCAGAGAAAGAAAAAATAAGGCCTCCTGGGTGGCTCTGTTCATTAACCATCTGACTTGGGCCCAGGTCATGATCTCCGATCCAAGCCTGGAGCCTGCTTCAGATTCTGTGTCTCCTTCTCTTTTTGCCCCTCCCCTGCTCACACTTTGTTTTCTCTCTCCCTGTCTCCAAAATAAATAAACAAATAAAAAGTTTTTAAAAAAAGAAAAAGAAAATATCCAATTCTTATTTTTCTTTTACAATCAAAGTCCTATTGTTTTAGTGTCATAGATTGTCCTTAAACAGGTAATTATCTTTCTCAATCAACACAAGTTTTCTTTAAAAATTAAAAGATTTTTCAATGTAGCATTCTTTGAGGAAAAACAGATTAGCAATTAGAAATGTCTGGATTCAGATAAATAATCTAAAACCATTATTAAAATAATCTTTGACTTCAGCAATATTCATATCTGAAATAAGATTAAACATCAAAAATTTTTCTCTTTGAAATGCCCCCTCAGATATCATGCTTTTAGTTTTACTGAGGCATGTTTGTCACTTTTTCAATCAGTCTGTAATTTGCCCTATCTTTTAAAAAAATAGCTTACAAATATGAGAATAAATTAAATAATTGTTCAATTGTGTTCTCTAAAAATATATAAACATTAATTTTTAATTAAAAGTAATAGTTTAACAGAGTAATGAAATATGAAAGACTAAGATGCAAAATGTTCTTCATAATTCTGTGAAAATTTCAATTAAAAAATCCTTATTATCAAAGAACACATATCTATTTATGTTCACTATTTTTACTTCCACAGATTTTTGTCATTTTTTTCCTGACCTTTACCTTTTCAGCTATAAATAAACTTATAAAACCTCTTTTTATATTAAAAAAAAAGATAGATTAAACACTTAACCAAAAATAGTTGTTTAGGCATAAATAGAGTATTTCAGACTTTTTTTATTTAAGAAGGGAAGTGTGATTTCTGATTCATCAACATGAAATAAGTATTTATACTGTCAAAACAAAAGTTTCCTACACTATTTTCAATAAGTGTATTCTTCAATGGACAATCTTCATGATCTAAAGTAGTCACATCTTGGTAATTAACAACTGTTTTAAGATGCATACTAAGTACCAGAAATTACTACATTAGCCCTTTGGCCCTCACTTCCTCTTGTGAACATATCTGACAGTTTCAAATCTGACACAGAAAGTGGAAGGTATATTGAAGATAATGTTGAATAAACCAATACTAATTACAATCTTCAAAAAAGCCCATGCATGACTGTCTTACTTTTTTGTGTCTGTATTTGCCATTTCACTAAAGTGGACAGAATATAATTAATCAGCAAATTTATCTTTAAAGAATGATAAAGTTGAGACCATTGGCTAAAGTAAGAATAAGTTACTGATAATCATGTTGAGTATAAATGGCAGTATAAAAATTTAAGTTGGAAAAAAAATAAGCTAATTTTTTTCTCTCCAGGTTGGTGGATAATTCAACCAGATTCTTTCACGGAACACACTCACCCTACACCCACTGAGTCTTGACAATATTCTGGAATCTTATGAAATACAAACTCTCTGAGAAGGAGCTTCTTTTTTCCTTAGTCATCCATACGTATATGTCACCAAGATACAGCTAACACATATGGATCCAAGTTATTATTGATGTCTTAAGGTCTAACAGCTCAGAAACTTTATGCCACTGAGGAAAGTGTAATCTTTTACAAGTCTGAGAAGCCTGGTGCTTATAGAACCACCTCTTTAAATATATCACATAGATGGCCCTCTTTCTTTCTTTTTTTTTTTTTAATGTTTTTATTTATTTCTAGGAGAGAGAGAGACAGCGTGAGCAGGGGAGGGTCAGACAGAGAGGGAGTCACAGACTGAAACAGGCTCCAGGCTCTGAGCTGGCAGTCAGCTCAGAGCCCGACGCGGGGCTCGAACCCACGAACCGTGAGATCATGACCTAAGCGAAAGTCTGACGCTTAACCGGCTAAGCCACCCAGGCGCCCCTAGATGGCCCTCTTTCAAGCCAACCATCTCCTTTGGATGTTTCATGGGAAGTTAGTACAGTTCTTTTTAAAATAACTTTTTTTAATATTTATTATTTTTGAGAGAGAGAGACAGAGAGCAAGCAGAAGAGGGACAGAGAGTGAAGGAGACAGAATTAGAAGCAGGCTTCAGGCTCTGAGCTGCCAGCACAGAACCAAACGCGGGGCTCAAATCCGCATACCAGGAGATCATAACCTCCTGAGCCGAAGTCGGTCATTTAACTGAATATACCACCCAAGTGCCCCTAGTCCAGTTCTATCTATTCAGAAGACCACAAAACGCTTCCCTCTATTCCAAACAAATCCTCTTCAGTGAAAGAAACACCTTTCTTTCTCAAAACATATTCAAGCGTCTTAAGTTTGCTGTAAAAAGGTCCATAAGTTTTCAATATCCCTTCTGCTTTCAGCCCAAACACCTTCCGTGAAGTAATAAAACACAAAATTATTTTCTTGAGTAGAGATAAACAGAAGGGAAAATGCAAAAATAAATTAGTACCTAAAGTGAAAGTCAGGGGCACCTGGGTGGCTTAGTTGGTTAAGCGTCCGACTTTCACTTGGGTCATGATCTCGGGTTCGTGGGTTCGAGCCCCGCGTCGGGCTCTGCGCTGACTGCCAGCTCAGAGCCTGGAGGCTGTTTCAGAGTCTGTGTCTCCCTCTCTCTCTGACCCTCCCCTGCTCACGCTGTCTTTCTCTCTCTCTCTCTTTATTTAGAAATAAATAACACATTAAAAAAAAATTTTTTTAAATAAAGTGAAAATCAATGACACATTTAAGATATTTTCATTTAGATTTTAAACTTCAATTGCATGACCAATATAATGAATAATTGGAGAAAAACAAATTAAAACCACAATTTGATATCACTATATATGTATTATAATGGCTTATAATGGGGCACCTGAATGGCTCAGTCGGTTGAGCGTAGGACTTCTGCTCAGATCATTAGCTCGCAGTTCCTGGATTCGAGCCCTGCGTCGGGCTCTGTGCTGACTGCCAGCTCAGAGCCTGGAGCCTGTTTCAGTCTGTGACTCCCTCTCTCTCTGACCCTTCCTGGCTCATGCTGCCTCTCTCTCTCTCAGAAATGAATAAAGCATTAAAAAATTTTTTAAAAAAAGAATAGATTTCATTTTAAAAAAGAATAAATTGATAATACCATGAACTGGCAAGATGCTAATAATTGGAACTCTCATGCACTGTGGGTAAAAATAAAAATATAATAATAAAGCAATATTAGAAAGCAGTTTGGAATTTTCTTATAAAGTTAAACCTGAACTAACCCAATGAATCAGCACCGTCAATCCAGGACAGTTACTCAAGTGAAATGAAAGCCTATGTTCATACCGAAAATGTACACAAATATTTACTGTGGCCTTATTCATAATTACAAAAGATTGCAAGCAATTTTGTTGTCCATCATCCTGGAAATGAATTTAAAAAGTAGAAATCCATACAGCGAATCGCTACATTGAAATAAAAAGGAATGAAGTACTGACATAGACAATAACATAGACTGACCTCAAAAAGTTATGTGTAATGAAAGAAGATAGACTTAAAATGCTAGACACTTTATTTCACTTATATGACATCTTGGAAAAGGCAAAACTATAAAAATACGAAACACTTAAGTGATTGACAAAGACTAGGGACGGGGGAAGGGACTCACTACAAGAGAATGTGGAAGCATTTGAAAACAATATACAACTGTTTTAACTTGATTCTAGTGGTGCTTGCATGACTATATACATTTACAAAATTCCCAAACCATATACTAAAAAAGGATACATTTTATTACTTGTAAATGATGTGCTAATAAAATGGGAAGTATTTTAATTATAAAAATGTACTATGAGAAAAAATACTAAAAAGCATTTTATTTTTAATAAAAAAGTAAAAAATAAAATGTTTAATTTTTCCTTTTGCTATGAATTACTTTTTGTAATTATGAACTGATTTTTAAAATTTTATATGCTTTATGTCAATTGTCTTTTAGCAGCACACATATATAATATATATGCATATATAATAGTATACTTTGTGATATATATATTATAGCAATAAATTATGAATATATTTCAAAGTTTTCCATAAAATAATTTTTAATGATTACATGATCATTTAGTTGACTACAGCATAGTTTATTAAATCAGTCCTCTTTTTTTGGAACTATATGTTTTCTTTTCCGAAAAGTCTTTATACTTGTTTGTCAAATGTAGTTGAATATTACTATAGATAAGGTTTTACAATATTTTAGAAAGGAAAAAGGAAATAAAAACAATTAAAAATACTGTACTTGTAAATCCATATTGTTATTGCTCAAAGTTTTTGGAATACAGTCACTAAAAGTTTGACTAGAATAGTTTTCATTAGTTCTTTTTTTTTAATATTTTTATTTATTTCTAGGAGAGAGAGAGACAGTGTGAGCAGGGGAGGGTCAGAGAGAGAGGGAGACACAGACTCTGAAATAGGCTCCAGGCTCTGAGCTGGCAGTCAGCACAGAGCCCGACGCGGGGCTCGAACCCATGAACCGCAAGATCATGACCTAAGCGAAAGTCGGACGCTTAACCGACTAAGCCACCCAGGCACCCCTCATTAGTTCTTATGTTGAACCATATCTAAGAATTACTCTCAAAAATGTTTTCCTTAGATTTCTTTTACATCTATTTTAGAAATAGTATTAGAAATCTTAGTCTTTGCTCTTTTACCAAGAAAGAAAATACATTAATGGAAAACCAATTATGTCTTCCAGAAATACACAAAGTAAGAGGAAGAATCTATTCATTTCTTTAATAATAAAAATAAAGTATAGGGGCGCCTGGGTGGCTTAGTCGATTAAGCATCCGACTTTCGCTTAGGTCATGATCTCGCGGTTTGTGGTTTGAGCCCCGCCTAGGGCTCTGTGCTGACTGCCAGCTCAGAGCCTGGAGCCTATTTCAGAGTCTGTGTCTCCCTCTCTCTCTGACCCTCCCCTGCTCACACTGTCTCTCTCTTTCTCCTAGAAATAAATAAAAAATAAAAAAAAATAAAGGATAAAGCTGTTTTAGTTTTACAGAATATGTTCTTTCCCATCATCTAAAGATTTCCATGACTTTCTTTATTAATCTAATTAGAACCTTTAAATGTGCATAACTATGAAAAACAGGAAGGAAGGGGGATGCCTGGGTGGCTCATTTGGTTAAATGTTCAAGTCTTAATTTTGGCTCAGGTCATGATCCTAGCTGAGTAGGAGCCTCACATCATGCTCTGCACTGGGTATGCAGACTACTCAATATTCTCTCTCTCCCTCTGGCTCTACACCCCCTCCCTCATTCTTTCTCTCTCTCTCAAAAAACAAAACAAAACACAAGGAAGGAAGGACGGAAGGGAGGGGTGCAGAGCGGTAGGAGAGAAGGAAATATATTACCTGGTACCAAGAACTTATGCAGAAGGGTTTTGTTTTTGTTTTTGTTTGTTTTTCTCTTGAGGCATCCACCTCAAACTTAAAGAAGATTCAAGATGCTGGGAAACTAGTGTATAATAACATTAACATTGGGGAGCCTGGATGGCTCATTTGGTTGAACATCCTACTCTTGATTTTGGCTAAGGTCATGACCCCAGGGCTGTAGGAATGAGCCCTGCATCCAGCTCCATGCTGAGCATGAAGCCTGTTTAAGATTCTTTCTCTCACTGTCTCCTTCTCCTCTTCTCACACACACCTCTTTCCCTCTTGAAATTAATTAATATACTAAGATATTTGCTTTTCATGACCGGGACCTGTCAAAATATCTGAATAACTTCATTTTACTCTGCTCAAACACTAGCCAAACTCAATATACTGAGTCACTGTCTAAGGTCTAAGTATCATATTGGTAAAATCAATTTTTTTCGAGTAGTAACGATTTACAGACGGAAATAATTATTGAATAAAAATTAAAAATGTAAATATCTTATTTATTTATTTAATATTCAAACAATGAGGTAAACAACAAGTGATTAAAATAGTCATTAAGTTAAATAAATAAACTTAAAAAAGAAAGAAGGGGTGTCTGGGTGACTCAGGTTGACATCTTATTCTAGATTACAGCTCAGGTCATGATCTCAAGGTTTATGGGTTTGAGTCCTGCATCATGCTTAGCACTGACAGTGTGGAGTCTCTTTGGGATTCTCTCTCTGCCCCTTGTTCTCTCTCTCTCTCAAAATAAAGAAATAAACTTAAAAACATAGTTATTAAATTCTGAATATGATGGTTTCATGATAATTTTATTCAACTAATATGTCATTGCATCAAGAGTCAAATTGTATCCTCCTAATTGGGTGCAAATAAAGTTAAAAATCAGGGTACCTGGGTGCAAATAAAGTTAAAAATCAGGGTACCTGGGTGACTCAGTCAGTTGAGCATCTGACTCTTGATTTCAGGTCAGGTCATGATCTCAGGGTCATGGGATTGAGCCCTGCATCAGGCTCCTTGTTGAGCATGGAGCCTGCTTAAGATTCTTTCTCTTCGGCCCCTTTCCCTGGCTCATTCTATATCTCAAATAATAATAATAAGGAGTGCCTGGGTGGCTCAGTTGGTTAAGCCTCTAACCTTTGGTTTATGTCATGATTTCTCAATTTGTGAGTTCGAGCCCCATGTCGGGCTCTGTGCTAACAGCTCAGAGCTTGGATTCTGTGTCTCCCTCTTTCTCTGCCCCTCCTCTGCTTGTGCTCTCTCTCTCTCAAAGAAAAATAAATATTAAAATAAATAAATAAAGAAGGAAAGAATGTAAAAACCAAATGTCATGTGATTAACTCATAAAATGAATTATTTATTTGTTTACTTAAATTCCAATTATTGAACATACAGTGCAATTTAGTTTTAGGTGTACAATATAATAAATATGAATTCACATTTCAAATAATGCTATACAATGTTTAAAAACTTTCTCATTATATTTTTAAATACTTCTTTTCACTTTTTTTCAATTATCACTGTTAGCAGAAAAATTAGAAAAATATTGCTTAGATTGCATCTTTTATGGGATCAGTGACATACCCTTTATTTCAAGTTCATACTAGCTTTTTGGTCCTGAACAATCTTTCAGAAGCAATTATAAATGATTAAGTCAGTTCATTGTAGTTTTCCTCCTATGATCATCCTGCCTTTTAAATTTGCACATGCTTAAATATTCCAAGTATTCTTTAACCTATTTCTTACAATAGGCAGCTGGCAAGACTTTTATTATATTTTAATTATACAGATTCCTCTTCTTCATGTTCCTATCCAAGAAAGATATAAAAATTTAAGAATCTTTCATTTTAATATTGTCATTATGTTCATGAATCTCCTCACGTAGAAGCCAGGCTATTTCTTCCTTATGCAGTGTACAAATTTCAAAGTTGTTAATTATTCTCATCTATTTTAATTCACTTTAGTTTGCTGTTCTTATCTTTTGGCAGAGAACATTTATAGATATACAAATATTTTATTTCCTACAAATATAGATTTCCCACATCTGTGTGGCAATATTCACTATCGACTTTTCTCAAGTAATTTCACCAGTAATCTGAGCCAACATCATCAGTCTAATTACCCCTGGAGAGAGATTTCTTTATAATAAAAAATGTATAAAGTAGCAATCACATCAGAGGACTTAGCATTAACAATATCTCTCTACAGTGCTTAGATTGTAGAAGGGAAAGGACAACAAAGTTCAGAAAGGAAAGCTGAGATATTAGTGAAATGATTCGGGCTTCCTGGGGAGACTCCGCATATTAGATTATCTGTTTACATTAAATGTCACAATGCACTAATACTGCATGACTCAACAGCTGGCAGCGTTTTATGTTTATTCCACTGCATCCATGGCCTAACACATGGCTCTCAATAGATAAAGACAAAAGAATCTAAATGTTTCCTAAGCCACTCCTAATGTTAAGAAGAGAAGCTTTTATGAAAGCAATAGATGAAGTAACTTAGATAATCTTCCTTTCTTAAAGTCACTTGTTCATATAACATAACCTAATCACGTGAGTAAAATTTATCATATCCACAGTCCCAACCAATTTGCAGGGTGTTTATACCATGAAGCAGGTATTGTTGGATTTTCCTGAGAATTCTGCTGTCTACACTGTTTATTCATTATAAAGTAGGAAAACAAGAGTATTTATTACAATGTACAGGCATATCTCATTTTATTGTGTTTTACTATGCTTTCCCAATATTGCCTTTTTTATGAATTGAAGATTTGTGGTAACCCTGTGTCAAGGTCTGTTGGCAGCATTTTTCCAACAACATTTGGTCACTTCTTTCTTCTCCCTGTGTTACATTTCAGAAATATTTACAGTATATCAAAGTATTTTATTATTATCATATTTGTTGTTGTGATCTGTGTTCATTGATCTTTGATGTACTATTATAATTGTTTTGGGGTTCCACAAACAGTGCCCATGTAAGATTGTGAACTTTATCAATAAATATGTGTGTCCTGACTGACCTACTGATTGGTGGTTCCCCCACCCTCTTTCTCTACTCAGGCCTTCCTGTTCCCTGAGACACAACAATATTGAATTAGCCAATTAACAACTCTACAACAGCCTCTAAGTGTTCAAGTGAAAGGAAGAGTTGCATATCTCTGCCTTTAAATCAAAAGCTATAAATGAATGTATTTAAGGAAGAAGCCATGACAAAAGCTGAGATTAAGCAAAAGTTAGGCCTCTTGTGCCAAATGGTTAGTCAAGTTGTGAATGCAAAGGAAAACTTTTTGAAGGAAATTAAAAGTGCTATTCCAGTGCATGCATAAATAATAAGAAAGAAAAACAGTCTTACTGTTGGTATGAAGAAAGTTTTTGTGCCTGGATAAAAGACCAAACGAGTCACAACATGCTCTGAAGCCAAAATGCAGCCCAGAGCAAAGTGCTAACTCTCTTCAATTCCATGAGGGCAGAGAGAGGTGAGGAAGATGCACAAGAAAAGTTTGAAGCTTGCAGAGGTGGTTCATGAGATTTATAGAAAGATGTCATCCTCATAACATAAACTTGCTGCCAGGTAAAGAAGCATGTAGAAGCTACAGCATGTTATCCAGATCTAGTAAGAGAATTACTGAAGTTGGCTACACTCAAACAACAGATTTTGTTGGAAGAAGTTGCCATCCAGGACTAGGTAGAGAAGAGACATCAATGACTGGCTTCAAAGCTTCAAAACACAGGCTGACATTCTTGTTACAGGCTAATGCAGCTGATTATTTGGGTAGAAGGCAATTCTCATTTATTATTCTGAAAAACCTAAGACCCTTAAGAATTATGCTAAGTCTACTCTGTCTATGCTCTATAAATAGAAAATCAAGGCATGGATGACAGCATATCTGTTTATAACATGGTTTGCTGAATATTTTAAGCCTATTGTTAAGACCTACTGCTCTGGAAAATAAAGGTTTATTTCAAAACATTACTGCTCATTTGTCAATGCACTTGGTCAACTAAGAGCTCTGATGGAAATGTATAGTGTAATTAATGTTATTTTCATGCCTGTTAACACAACATCCATTCTGTAGCCCATGCATCAGGGAGTCATTTCAATTTTCAAGTCTTATTATTTAAGAAATACATTCCTGGGGCGCCTAGGTGGCTTAGTCGGTTAAGCGTCCGACTTTCGCTTAGGTCATGATCTCGCGGTTCGTGGGTTCGGGCCCAGCGTCGGGCTCTGTGCTGACTGCCAGCTCAGAGCCTGGAGCCTGTTTCAGTCTGTGACTCCCTCTCTCTCTCACCCTCCCCTGCTCACGCTGTCTCTCTCTCTCTCTCCTAGAAATTAAAAAAAAAAAATTAAAAAAAAAAGAAATACATTCCGTAAGGCTGTAAGTGCCACGCATAGTGATTCTTCTGATGAATCTGGGAAAAGTAAATGGAAAACCTTCCAGAAAAGATTCACCATTCTAATGTAATTAAGAATATTTGTAATTCATGGGAAGAGATCAACATATCAACATTAACAGATTTTGAAAGAAGTTGATACCAAATCTCATGTGTGACTTTGAGTGGCTCAAGACTCAAGTAGAGTAAATAAATGTAGATGTGGTGGAAATAGCAAGAGAACTAGAATTATAAGTGGAGCCTAAAGATGTGGCTGAATACTTACAATATTATGATAAAACTTCAAAAGATAAGGAGTTGTGTTTTATGGTGAGCAAAAAAATGATTTCTTGAGATGGAATCTACTTGTGAGGATGCTATTAAGATTATTGGAATGACAACTAAGGATTTAGAATATTATATAAACTTAGTTGATAAAGCAGCAACAGGGTTTGAGAAGACTGACTCCAATTTTATAAGAAGTCTACTGTGAGTAAAATGGTATCCAACAGCATCACATGCTACAGAAAAATCATTCATGAAAGTAATAGTCAATTGATATGACAAAGTTCATTGATATCATATTTTATTTTCTTTGAAAATATTTATTTAAATTCCAACTCATTAATATTCAGTGTAATATTACTTTCGGATGTACAGTTTAATGATTCAACATTTACATAAAACATCCATTGCTCATCCCAAGTGCCCTCCTGAATTCCATTACCTATATAACTCTTTCCCTCACCCACCTCCCCTCTGATAACCGTCAGTTTGTTCTCTATAGTTAAGACTTGGCTTCTTGGTTTGCCTCTCTCTTTTTTTTTTTTTTTACCCCATGAGCATTTCTTTAGTTTCTTAAACTCCACATGTGAGTCAAATTATATGGTATTTGTGTTTCTCTGACTTATTTCACTTAGCTTAATATTCTCTGGCCCCATCCATGTCAATACAAATGGCAAAATTTCATTCTTTTTTATACCTGAGTAATATTCCATCATATGTATATAACATATCTTCTTTATCCATTCATCAGTCAATGAACATTTGGGATCTTTCCATAATTTGGCCATTGTAGATAATACCGATAATAATCATTTTGAATTAGTATTTTTGTGTTTGTTGAATAAATACCTAGCAGTGCAATTGGTAGATCTTAAGAGATACTATTTTTAACTTTTTGAGGAAACTCCTTACTGTTTACTAGGATGGCTACACCAGTTTGCATTGCCACCAAGAAATGCTGACATCCTCACCAACATCTGTCAATTCCTGTGCTGTTAATTCTACAGGAGGGAAGTGATATCTCATTGCAGCTTTGATTTGTATTTCCCTAATGATGAGTGATATTCATGTGTCTGTTAGCCATCTGTATGTCTTCTTTGGAAAAAAGTGTCTATTCGTGTCTTCTTATTTTTAACTGAAATGTTTATTTTGGGGGTGTTGAGTTTTATAGGTTCTTTATGTATTTTGGATATTAACCCTTTACCAGATATGTCCTTTGCAAATATCTTCTCCCATTCTGTAGACTGCCTTTGAGTTTTGTTGATTGCTTCCTTTGCTGTTCACAGCTTTTTCTCTTGATGAGGTCCCAGTGTTCATTTTTGCTTTTGTTTCACTTGCCTCCAGAGACGTATCTAGTAAGAAGTTGCTCCAGCCAAGGTCAAAGAGGTTGCTGCTTGTGTTCTTTTCTAGGGTTTTGATGGTTTCCCATCTCACATTTAGGTTTTTCACCCATTTTTAATTTACTTTTGTGAATAGTATAAGAACATGATCCAGTTTCATTCTTCTACTTGTTGCTGTCCAGTTTTCCCAACGCCTTTTGTTGAAGAGACTGTCATTTTTCCATTGGTTAGTTTTTACTGCTTTGTTGAAGATTAATTGATCATATAATTGTAGGTTCATTTCTGGATTTTCTATACTGTTCTATTGATCTATGAGCCAGCATCATACTATCTTGATCATTACAGATTTGTAATATAACTTGAAGTCCAGAATTATGAAGCCCCCAGCTTTGCTTTGTCTTTTCAGCAATACTTTGTCTATTTGTGGTCTCTTATGGTTCTATACACATTTTAGAATTGTTTTTTGTCATTCTGTAAAAAAAAAAAATGCTACTGGTATTTTGATAAGGATCTCATTAAACATGTAGATTTCCTTGTGTACTGTAGACATTTTAACAATATTTGTTCTTTCAATCCCTGAGCATGGAATGTCTTTCCATTTCTTTCTGTGTTCTTCAATTTCTTTCATCAGTGTTCTATACTTTTATACTTTTCAGAGAATGGGTTTTTACCTTTTTGGTTAGGTTTATTCCTAGATACCTTATGGGTTTGTGTGCAATTGTAAATGACATTAATTCCTTGATTTCTCCTTCTCTTGCTTCATTATTGGTGTATAGAAATGCAACAGATTTCTGTATGTTGATTTTGTATTCTGCAACTTTCCTGAATTTGTGTATCAATTCTAGCTACATTTTGGTGGAGTCTTTCAGGTTTTCTACATAGAGTCTCATGTCATTTGCAAACAGTGAAAGTCTGACTTCTTCCTTGCTTATTTGGATGACTTTTATTCTTTTTGTTGTCTGATTGCTGAGGCTAGGATTTCAAGTACTATGTTAAATAACAGTGGTGAAAGTGGACATCCCTTACCATAAAAGAAAAGCTCTCAAATTTCTTTCACTGGCAATGATATTAACTATGAGTATTATTATGTTGAGGTGTGTTCCCTCTATACCTACTTTGCTGAGGGATTTTGTCATAAAGGAATGTTGTTCTTTGTCAAATGCTTTTTCTGAATCTACTGAAAGGATTATATGGTTCTTATCCTTCTTTTATAAATGTGGTATATCACATTGATCGATCTATGAATCATCTTGAAGCCCAAGAATAAATCCCACTTTATATATATATATTACATTTTTTTAATGTTTTATTTATTTCTGAGAAAGAGACACAGCGTGAGCAGGGGAGGGTCAGAGAGAGAGGGAAACACAGAATCTGAAACAGGCTCCAGGCTCTCAGCTAGCTGTCAGCACAGAGCCTGATGCAGGACTTGAACCCACAAACTGTGAGATCATGACCTGAGCTAAAGTCGGATGCTTAACTGACTAAGCCACCCAGGCACCCCATGGTTTGCTAATATATTATTGAGAATTTCTGCATCCATATTCATCAGAGATATTGGCCTGTAGTTTCTTAGTGGAGTCTTTATCTGGTGTTTGCATCAGGGTAATGCTAGCCTCACAGAATGAGTTTGGAAGCTTTCTTTCCTTTCAATTTTTTTAGAATAGTTTGTGAAGGATTGGTATTAAGTCTTCTTTAAATGTTTGGTAGAATTACTTGTGAAGCCATCTGGCCCTGGATTTTTGTGGTTTGGAGATTTTTTTTATTAGTTATTCCATTTTTTGCTCAGTATTTGTTCATATTTTTTATTTCTTTCTGTTTCAGTTTTGGTACTTTATGTATTTCTAGGAAATTATCCATTTCTTCCAGGTCATCCAATTTGTTGGCACATAGTTTTTCATACTATTCTCTTATACTTATATTTGTTTGTATTTCTGTGGTATTAGTTGTTATTTCTTCTCTTCATTTGTGACTTTATTTACTTGAGCTGTTTCTCTACTTTTTGATAAGTCTGGCTTGGGGTTTATCAATTTTTTTTAGTTTTTTCAAAGAATCTAGTTTTATTGGCCTGTTTTATTATTGTTGTTGTTGCTGCTGTTTTTATTTTTCTATACCATTTGTTTTTGCTCTGATCCTTATTATTTCCTTTCTTCTGCAGACTTTAGAAGTCTTGTTCACTTGTTCTTTTTCCAGCTTCTTTAGGTGTAAGGTTAGGTTGTTTATTTGAGATTTTCTTGCCTCTTAAGATAGTCCTATTGCTATATACTTCCTTCTTAGGATCACTTTTGCTACATCCCAAATGTTTTGGACTATTGTGTTTTCATTTTCATTTGTTTTCATGTATTTTTTATTACTTTTTTGATTTTCTAATTGACCCTTTCCTTGTTTAGTAACATGTTGTTTAACCTCCATGTATTTGTGATCTTTACATATTTTTTTTTCTTTTGGTTCACCTTAAGTTTCATAGCTTTGTGGTCAGAAAATATGCATGATATGGTCTCAATCTTTTGTACTTATTGAAGCCTGATTTGCGACCTAGTATGTTATCTATTCTGGAGAATGCCCCATGTTTCCTTCAAAGGAATGTGTATTCTACTACTTTAAGATGGAATGTTCTGAATATATCTGTAATCCATCTGGTTCAGTGTATCATTCAAAGCCATTGCTTCCTTGTTTTGTTTTTGGGTAGATGAGCTGTCCATTGTAGTAAGTGTGTTTTTAAAGTCTTCTCCTATTATTGTATTATTATAAATTAGTTCATTTATGTTTGTTATCAATTGTTTTATATATTTGGGTGTTCCTGTTCGGTGCATAAATATCTACAATTGTTTTATCTTCTTATTTTATTGTCCTTTTATTATGATAATGTGCCCTTCTTCATCTCTTGTTACAGTGTTTGTTTTAAAATCTAGTTTGTCTGATTCAAGTATTGCTACTCCAGCTTTCTTTTGATATTGATTAGCATAAGTGTCTCTCCATCCCCTCAATTTCGATCTGCAGGTGCCTTTATATCTAAAATGAGTCTCTTGTAGCCAGCATATACATGGGCTTTGTTTTTTTATGCACTCTGACACATTATGCCTCTTGATTGGAGCATTTAGTCCATTACATTCAGCGTAACTATTGGTAGATATGTATTTAGTGCCATTTTGTTTCTTGTTTTGTCATTGCTTCTGGAGAGTTTCTCTATCTTTGTCCCTTTTGGTCTCTCCTTTCTACCCAGAGACTTCCCTTCAATATTTCTTTCAGGGTTGATTTAGTGGTCACAAATTACTTTAATTTTTATTTGGGCAACTCTTTACCTCTCCTTCTATTCTGAATTATTGCTTGGCTGGATAGAATATTCTTGGGTCCAGATTTTTCATATTCAGTACTTTGAATATATCGTTCCACTCCCTTCTGGCTTGTCCAAGTTACTGTTAGAAATATGCAGCTAGCCTTATGGGTCTTCCTTTATAAAAGGACTTCTTTTGTCTTGCTGCTTTTAGGATTTTTTCTTTATCACTATATTTTGCAAATTTAATTACAAAAGTTTTGGTGTTGACTTGCTTTTGTTGATTTTGATAGGAATTTTCTGTGTCTCCTCGATGTAGAAGTCCACTTCCTTAGATTAGGGAAGATTTCAACTATTATTTCCTCAAATAAATTATCTGCCCCCCTTTCTCTTCCTCTGGGACACCTATAATACAAATGCTATTATATTTGATAGAATCACTGAGGCTTTAATTTTATTTTCATGTTCTATAATTATTCTTCTTCTCTTTCATTCAACTTCATTATTTTCCATTATTTTGTCTTCTATGTCATTTATTTGTTTCTCCGTTTCTTCTAGCCATGTGTTCATTGCAGCAAGCCTGTTTCTAATCTCAGTTATTGTATTTTTTATTTTTGATTGATTCTTTTTTAGCTCTTTTATCTTTGTGGTAAGGGTCTCTTCGTAGTCTTCCATTATTTCTCATGCCCAGTGAAGTATCCTTATGATTGTTGCTTTATTCTCATCAGGAATGTTACTTATATCTGTTTTGTTTAGATCTCTGGCTGTGACATTATGTTATTCTTTCACTGGGATGAATTCTTCTGTTCTGTCAGGTTGTCTACATCTCTGTCTTCTTCTTTTTTTTAATTAGAAAAGTCCATTATGTTTCCTGCTCTAGAGAATAATGGCTTAAGAAGAAGATGTCTTAGAGTGTTCAGATCCTGGCACTTCAGGGAGTGTTGCTGATGTTTGTTCAATAAGTTCTTTTGTTGTGTTTTGGCCAATTTACCCTTCAGATCAGTTGTCTGCAGAGGCTCTTGTTTCCTGCTCTGAGCAGTCTTTGGTCCTTGGTAAGAAGGTAGTGAATTTTAACTAGGTGTGCTCTAGTCTGCTCATGAAATGAAACCTGTTCCACTAGAACTGGAAGCCCTGGTCTGGGGAAATGTTGTAGGCAAGGGCTTCTGCTGCTCTTCTGGGATTGGACTTGCCACACTGGGACTGAGGAAAGTTTGACGCAGAGGGACAGTCCTGCAAGAGGGCAGGAGTATGCGACTTGGTGTAAGCAGGTTCAACAGCCAGTGTGGGTGCTATGTTGCCTTCCACAGCTGTTTCTGTATTTATGTGAAGAACCAAGAGAAGAAAATGGCATGAGCTGCTTCCTTGTCTCCAGAGAGTTGTCTTTGGGAACACTGCCTCTCAGGAAACACTTCAAGAAGAGTAAGTACTCTCTCCCTGTG
The DNA here is from genome assembly GCA_017311185.1 of Proteles cristata cristata. NCBI lineage: Eukaryota > Metazoa > Chordata > Mammalia > Carnivora > Hyaenidae > Proteles > Proteles cristata. The sequence continues at coordinate 331,184 of JAESUZ010001257.1, forward strand.
TACCCCACAGTGTCTTTAGATCTCTGTTTCCATGCTTTCTGTCCCTCAGTCCTTTGCCTGTCTTCTCTCCAGAAGTAGTGCAGTGCCCTCAGGGCTCTATACCAGCCAACCCCAATGAACTTTAATACTCCAGGCTTTAGGCCCTATCGGTTGCAAGAACTCACAAAAGTCAGTCTCTCTTGCTTTGCTAGCCAAAAGCTTTGGGGAAATATTCTCCTTGTGTGTTCCCTTCCTTCTCCTCTCTGTCTTGCTCTAGGACCATGGCTCCATTCCCTCTGCAACATCCACAATCCATTTCCCCAAAAAATGTCTCCATTCTTCCTACCTTCTTCAATATGGCTTCACTCACTTAGTTTTGGAGTTTGTTCTGTCAGTCTTCAAGTTGATTTCTGGTGTATTTAAAATGATTTGGTAGTTATCTACCTATAGTGTGTTCATGGGACAAGACAAGCCTAGGGTCCTCCTACTCCTCTGCTATCTTATCTTCATCTAACCACCATTGATATCTCATTGTAAGAAACTGTCACAGCCACATGACCTTCTGCAACCACCACCCTGATAGCAGCCATCAACTTTGAAGCAAGACCCTCCACTGCAAAAAGATTTTGACTTACTGAAAGCTCACATGATGATTACTATGTTTTACCAGTAAAGTATTTTTAAATTATGTACAGTTTTTTAGACGTAGTGCTATTGCAAATGTAACAAACTACAGTATAATGTAAACACCTCATTTATATACACTGAGAAACCCAAAAATTCCATTAGTTCATTTTACCTCAATGATCTGGAAAAAACTTTCAATCTTTCCAAAATATCCCCGTATTCTTATGGTAAGGATAATACTGTACCTCTACAGCACCTAATAGTAAATATGCAGTAAAAGTTACCATTATTATTTTAATGTTTTTTTTAATGTTTTTTTATTTATTTCTAGGAGAGAGAGACAGCATGAGCAGGGGAGGGTCAGAGAGAGAGGGAGTCACAGACTGAAACAGGCTCCAGGCTCTGAGCTGGCAGTCCGCACAGAGCCCGACGCGGGGCTTGAACCCACGAATCGCGAGATCATGACCCAAGCGAAAGTCGGACGCTTAACCGACTAAGCCACCCAGGCGCCCCTTAAACATCAAGGATGATAATCAATTCCATCAACATTTAGAGAATTTTCTCTTGCTTTCTTTTTTTTTAATATTTTTATTTATATCTGGGAGTAAGAGAGAAAGACAGTGTAAGCAGGGGAGGGTCAGAGAGAGGGGGAGACACAGAATCTGAAGCAGGCTCCAGGCTCTGAGCTAGCTGTCAGCACAGAACCTGACACAGGGCTCGAACCCATGAGCCATAAGATCATGACCTGAGCTGAAGTCAGACACTCAACAAACTGAGCCACCCAGGCGCCCCCTCTTACTTTCTTAAACACTTATTGTTATATAAATATAATTAACCTAAAAAACATGAATTAAGTTTTTTTATGGCTTTGGTATATACTTTAGAATCTGTTTTTAGTAATTCAGTGAATTGTCTCACAGAAGAATGTATCTAAGTGTGTTTTCTTGTTGTTGTTGTTTTCTTGTTTTTTTTTGTTTTTTGTTTTTTGTTTTTTTTTTTTGCTGCAAAATACAGGCAACTAAACAGCTGAGAACAGGTGCTAAATATATGTTGACAGTTTCCTTAGCTGCCTTTCTGTATTCCATTTTATAGTCTTCCTGTTAACCTAGTTGAGGCTTTGTTTATACATTTTAGCTGTTTGTTTTCATTTGCTTGTTTATCTTTGTTTCCCTTAAAACACTTAAAAAATGTTCTTTTTTAAGCTTGAAACCTTAAAAAACATGGTTCACATTTGCCCAAACATGAGATGTTTAAGACAGATAATGAAATATTGGTGAGATAGAAGGGAAAATGTATTTCTCTCCTGAGGTGATCAAGATAGAATTACAAAGGGTCTTCAGATGAAGAAGTTTGCTTATAGAATCGGAAAACTTTTCATTATATCCCAGCTTAATTAATACCTTAATATCTCCAATCTAAATATGTTTTATGCCAACAACTAAAATGATTTCAAAATTATAACTTTCAGCCCAATGCAAAATATTTCACTCAAAGATGGCAGTAAATTAGAAGGTGATGATGGTGCACCCTGTTAACACTACCTCTTGAAGTGAAAAGATAAAGAATGGTTTTATTAAATCAAAGTAGTATGTTGTCACTTAGCATTATTAAATTACTTTTAAAGCACTAAAAAATGTCTTCATTTTAAATTTAATTAGATATTCTTTTTATTTATTTTTATATTTTAATGATTTTTAAATATTTTATTTATTTTTTAGAGAAAGAGAGCATGAGTTGGGCAGAGACAGAAAGAGAGAGACAGAGAGAGAGAGAGAAAGAAAGACAGAATCCAAAGCAGGCTCCAGGCTGTCAGCATAGGGCCCGACACAGGGCTTGAACACCCAAACTGGAAGACCATGACGTGAGATGAAGTCTAACGCTTAATCCACTGAGCCATCCAGAATCCCTTAATTAGATATTCTTATTGGTTCTCATTATTTTCCACATTAAATACAGAAGCACAGGGTTAAAGCCAGTTTGTGCCTATCTCTATGTTTCTGGATGTTCAACAAAGCCTGTAGTATGGGCAATTCCTGGTGTAATGGCCATGATGTCACTGTCTTATACTTTGAATGGCAATACAAGTTTGTGCTGATATTCCATTAGAAAAATACATTTTTCTAGAGAAACAATCTATAGAAGAAAAATTTCTATGTACACATTTAATTCAAATAAAGTCTTGGTAAAGAAAATGCCAATTCAAGATGTCAGATCCCCAGAAATAATTATCTTTTTCCATGGGTTCATAGACTATTAAGAGTTCAAAATATTGGGGCGCCTGGGTGGCTTAGTCGGTTGAGCGTCCGACTTTCGCTTGGGTCATGATCTCGCGGTTCGTGGGTTCGTGCCCCGCGTCGGGCTCTGTGCTGACTGCCAGCTCAGAGCCTGGAGCCTATTTCGGAGTCTGTGCCTCCCTCTCTCTCTGACTCTCCCCTGCTCACACTGTCTCTCTCTCTCTCTCTGTTTCCTAGAAATAAATTAAAAAAATATTTTAAAAAAGAAAAAAAAGAGTTCAAAATATTGTCTCAGTGAAGTTAATTATATAAACCTACATTTTAACTGGAGGAATAAAATAATTAAAGCTGATTGGGCAGCTAACACCTGGTTGAATTCTATAGTGATAAATTATTTTGCTGTTTTGGAGCGCCTGGGTGGCTCAGTCGGTTAAGTGTCTGACTTTGGCTCAGGTCAGGATCTCACAGTTTGTGGGTTCGAGCCCTGCTTCCAGCTCTGTGCTGACAGCTAGCTCAGAGCCTGGAGCCTGCTTCAGATTCTGTATCCCCCTTTCTCTCTGACCCTCCCCTGCTTATACTGTCTCTCTCTCTTTCTCTCTCTCTCTCAGAAATAAATAGAACATTAAAACTTTTTTAAAAAATTAATTAAAAATTATTTTGCTATTTTTAAATATTTTCTCTTATTGTAATCTTATTTGTGTTTTAAGTATGAATTTAACCAAGTATGCTTACCCACAAAGGGATCATGTATCACTTGGTTTCTCAATTGTGAATGTGTTCACTTTTGATAATTGTTTTTCCAAACATATAAAATAGTTTTGTAATAATTTACACCTAATCTATATACCATTGTAAATTTGAATTTGTACACCAATTTCTGGTGTAACCAGTTAAAGATGTCAATGGCTTAAAACATATAAAACTTAACCTATCAGAGATCAGCTTTTATTTTTATAAGTCTTGTTAGCATTTCCTAGCTATAGGGGACATTTTACCTCAGTGAATGCTGGATGACTTTGGCTGTATCTTTATCATAATAGGTATATATACTAAAAACTGGAAAACTTTATAGCTAACATGCATCTGAAATTACGGTTCTAAGTCACATATAAAGTATGCTTTTAGGAACAGTAATGTGTTTGACTGAGACCGAGGCTCCTACTTAAATAAGAAATAACTTTGCATCTCTCCCACATCTCATGGACATAAGTTCTTGCCTAGTGCTAATTGTAACAGTTTTAGTGAGGAAACTGTGTGTGCATTTTCTTCCTTAATCTTTATTTGAAAGCAAAGTGTAAAGAATTCTGCTTACTTTTAACCAAAACGTCCTCATTTCATCTCCTTCACAGCATGATAAGCAGATCATCAGGTTTGTTTTGGTTTTTTGTTTATTTGTTTGTTTAGTTGGGTTTTTTTTCCTTTATCAGAATGACTAAAATTAACAACACAGGAAACAACAGATGTTGCTGAGAATGTGGAGAAAGGGGAATGCTCTTACACTGTTGATGGGAGCACAAACTGGTGCAACCACTCTTGAAACCAATATGGAGTTTCCCTAAAAAGTAAAAAATGGAATTACTCTACCATCCAGCAATTGCAGTACTAGGTATTTACCCAAAGGATGCAAAAATGCTAAGTCTAAAGGATATTTGCACCCCGATGTTTATAACAGCATTATCAACAATAATCAAATTATAGAAAGAGCCCAAAGGTCCATCAACTGATGAATAGATAAAGATGTGGTATACATCTACAATGGAATATTACTCCGCCATCAAAAAGAATGAAATCTTGCCATTCACGATGATGTTGATGGAGGTAGATAGTATAATGCTAAATGAAATAAATCAGTCAGAGAAAGACAAATACTATATGATTTTACTCATATACAAAATTTAAGAAAAGTATCAGATGAACATGGGGATGGAGGTTGAGAGAGAAGCAAAACATTGTTCTTAAATATAGAGAACAAACTTGAGAGTAGTCAGAGGGGGTAAGAGTGGGGAAATGGTTTAGATTGGTGATGGGTATTAAGGAGGGCATTTGTGATGAGCACTGAGTCTTATATGTGTGTGATGAATCACTAAATCTTACACCTGAAACTCCTACCACACTGTATGTTAACTAACTGGAATTTAAATAAAAACTTGAGGAGCGCCTGGGTGGCTTAGTCGGTTAAGCGACCGACTTTCACTTAGGTCATGATCTCGCGGTTGGTGGGTTCCAGCCCCGCATCGGGCTATGTGCTGACTGCCAGTTCAGAGCCTGGAGCCTATTTCAGAGTCTGTGTTTCCCTCTCTCTCTGACCTTCCCCTGCTCACGCAGTCTCTCTCTCTCTTAGAAATATATAAAAAAATATTTTTTTAAAAAATAAATAAATAAAAACTTGAAAGAAAAAGTTACAAAATAAAATAAAACCATATCAGTAGTGAAAAGAATGTTAGTTTATGTATAAATTAACTCCAAATGTTTGAAAAGAAAGATGAAGTCTAATTAATATATAATGGTTTATTTAAAAGCACATATGAAATTACATGCTATGATTGCTTCTTTATTAGCCCCTTTAATATTGCTATCATTACTACTGTTATTACTTCTACTGTTACCACTCTTATTTATTATTAACTCTTTATTAAGTACTATTGTTATTTAGTCCACTAAACCAAGGCCTTTCCAATGATGAGACATGAAACTGGTGATTACTCAGGAATTCATTATTATTTTGTTACTGTAAAGGAATTCATAAATGAATTAAATCTTTGTTGTTTTTATGTTGTTACTATTTTTTTCATGTTGTTAAATTGGTAAAGTAGAAAAAGTTTTAAACCTGGAAGTTAGTTTCTGCACTAGATCACTCTGTAAACTTGTCACTTAGCATTTCTACCTTAAAATTTCATCTGTAAATTGAAGCAGTTGCTCTAGACAAGTCCTCAGTTTCCCTAAGTGCTGCTACCACATATATTCCTAAAAAATGCAAGAAAGACCCTATTTCTGACCTGATTTTTCCTTTCTTTCTTTTTTTCTATTTCCATAATTACTTTTTCTTCCTTATCCGTTCAGAGAACATTTATTCCCAAGTGGATCAGGGCTGCATCAAAAAATGAAAAATTCATGCCCTCACCTTTCTTATACAGTGTTGAATAAATTTGGTGAACTATGATATAATAAGAAACTTAAAACAGAAATGTAGCTATTTTATTTCATTTTGGAGTAAAGAAAAGCACAAATAATTATTTCATGGATAGGTAAAGATACAATAAGAACTAAAAAGTAAGACAACACAATAGTATCTGTATTTATATGTATATATTTATCATGGATTTAAAATATCATTTATTTTATTAAGACAGGTATTATTTACATCATTGATAAATGATCTATTGTCAGAACCACTCATCTCTTCATCTGTCAACTATTAATTACGCCAGATCCAGTGTTATATGCTGCTAGTAAAATATTGAGAAAAGTGGGCATACTCTCCATTTTCATAAAATACACGGTCTAATAGAAGAATAGATAAAAATCAACTATTGAGACAAGTAAATATATAATTAAAACCTGTGATAAGACTCAGAAGACAGAATACTATAAACACATGGAACATAGGGATATAGCCTGGTATAGAAGAACTGGCGAAGGTAACTTGCATGAGGACATTTTACCTGATCTATGAAACATATATGAATGATGTTAAACCAGATGTATGTAAGTGTGTTTTAGAGGATAAAAGTGGGCTGAAGACAGAAAGAAAACCCTACTGGATTCCAGGTCATGTGTACAGTATATACGTAGATATACACATAGGTCATGGGGTAGCAAGGAAAGATGAAGCAACCAACAAGCTGACCTGGTCCAAGAATAGATGGTGAAGGCTAATTTGGTATAACATGCAACAACATTGTTGGGAAGAAATTCATGAAGTTCTCTATAAGAAAATACAATCTTTTTGTCTCCATCTCAAGGGTAATGAGAATTTTAAAAGGTCAGAAACAGAGGTGTTGAGGGGCGCCTGGGTGTCTCTGTCGGTTAAGCATCTGACTTCAGCTCAGGTCATGATCTTGCAGTTTATGAGTTCAAGCCTGTGGGAGCCCGACAGCGACCACAAGAAAGCGTGGTTAGGGACGCGGGGATGTGCCTGCACACGGGGCTCCCTGCCTGGGCAAAGCATGCCTGCAAACAGGATGCTCTGCCAGGAGGCCTGCACACAATATCCAAGTTTAATGGTCTGCTCGCAAACGAGGGAACTTGCCCTCCTTGGAAGTAAGGAGAAGGCTGGAATTGTGAGCAGGCCTCTTAGTAAATATGTTGTGATCACTTCCTCCCTTTGCTCCCCGCTGTCCTTGAAATGTGTTTGGCTACTTGCCCTTAATTGGTAAAGGAATGCATCTTGTAGATTTCAGTTTGTATCCAGTTACCGGGGTATAAAATAAACCGCAAGAGGGGCTTGCGTAGAATTGTTCCTCCAGCCGGAGTTGTGTCTGTGTCTGTCTTTTGTGTGTGTCTTGTCCTTTGTGTCATTTCGTCCGCAACAAAGCCCCACATCAGGCTCTGTGCTGACAGCTTGGAGCCTGGAGCCTGCTTCAGATTCTGTGTCTCCCTCTCTCTCCGTTCCTCCTCTGCTCATGTTCTGTCTGTCTGCCTCTCTCACAAATAAATAAAGAATAAATTTTTAAAAAAAGAAACAGAGGTGTTGGCATGCTCTTATTTGTGTTTCAAAGACAATACTCGACAGTATGGAGAACTAGTAGAAGGAAGTCAAGGGAGATGTTGTTGAAAGTTCTTAGAGAAGTTTAGGAAAGGAATAATGGTATCTAATACAATGGAGAAATAATTACATATAAAACTGACAAAACATGAAAGTGGTTTTGATTTGCAGCTGAGGAAAGGAATTTTAAAAGAGGATAGGGGTACCTGGGTGGATCAGTCAGTCAAACATTTGACTCTTGGTTTCAGTTCGGGTCATGATCTCACTGTTTGTGAATTTGAGCCCTACAACTGCACGGTCAGCATAAAGATTGCTTGGGATTCTCTCTCTCCTTCTCTCTCTGCCCCTCCCCACTCAGTCTCTCTCTTTCTCTCTTACAAAAAATTAGTAAACTTTGAAAAATGAGGATAGATTTTGATACCATATTGAAAAATAAAAGTAACAATATGTTATCACAAAATATTTTAGAGATTTCTAAAATAATGTTTCATAGAACATTCTCAGTGTTAAATAAAATAAGTCCCAATTCTGTATGTGTGTGTGTGTGTGTGTGTGTGTGAATATTAAGACTTACCAATTAATCTGTTGTCAATTTCTATCTACATAAATATCTTCTTAGATACTATTAATATTGAAAGAGATTGGAAAAGACATAAATGTGTATACTTCAGTGATACAGTAATTTAATTAATGGACAATTTGATGTCACTGGAAATGTTTTCTCAGAAGCAATCTGCATGTACAATTACAGGCTTTTCCATACTGCCTGAGCTATGACACCAACATTTGCCTTATAAATACAAAGACTGAATTTCTAGCACCAAGTTAGTGGCCATCATGACCTCTTAACTGGTTTAGAAATACTGTCTCTGATAGCCTTCCCAAGTGAAATATTTTTTTTCTTTCCCTTTTCTTTCTTACTTTTTTTTTTACTTCTTACATAGAGACTATAAATCTGGAATAAACATCTGGGACACACACCTCATTTGGAAGCAAGAGCAGTTTTCTGTTTAGATCAGCTTCCTGGGGTGCAGAATGTAGATCAAAGCACAGTGGTGGCTGACCAGCCAGGCCTAGAATTACAAAATATATTTCTCTATTAATCAGAAGGGAGAATTGCAGGATGAGGAAGTTTCTCCTTAAAGATGTATGGGTATCATTTCAAAAATTACATTAAAAAGCACTAATGCATTATACTGAAATTCTAGTTAATTCATATAATAGCAAATAACCCATTAATGTGTCACATGAATATCTTCCATTTTGCTCACAATTTTCCCATTTATTTTGTCACTTACCTCAGTAAAGAAACCAAATAAAAGATAGATTTTTACCATTAGGACTCTATCAATGTAATACAGCATTGATTAATTATTGACTTTAAGCTAAGAGATATTTCTTTCATATAACTTAATTAGTTTAAATATAATCACTGATACCATTCCAGTCATATTAAGTGGTTTTTGTCCATTAATCAGTATCTGCAGTGTGAGTTCCTACTCTGAAATTAACCCTTAGAAAATACGGGAAAAATAATAATTTGGATACTACTTATCAGGGGTAAACACACACACACACACACACACACACACACACACACACACACAGAATTAACACTGCAAAGATCAATCCTCCCCAAATAAAAACTAAGTAAAATCATATCCAATAAATTCATCCATTGTTTCTACATAATAAAAATTTGCATTCCAGTCTTACCACAACTCTCATTTCCCAAACATCAATCCTCACCAATTCAATTCTGTAGTCTAACATAAGGGATGCCTGGGTGGCTCAGTCGGTTAATCAACTGACTTTGACTCATGTCATCATATTTCAGTTCTTGAGTTTGAGCCCTGCATCAAGTTCTGTGCTGACAACTTGGAGCCTGGAGCCTGCTTCAGATTCAGCGTCTCCCTCTGCCCCTCCCATGCTCACACTTTGTCTCAAAAATAAATTAACATTAAAAAAAATTATACTCTAATGTGAAATTCGTCAAAGTGGGGATTTGAAGAATTTTGCTTCCCTTCCTTTATTTCCTTTTTCCTCAGCATGTGAACAAACACCAAATTGGCCTGAATGTCCCATTAACCTTTCTTGGGTAACTTTGGTGACAAGCATCCCATTCTCTCTATTCCTACAGGCTTATGTTGTTTAGAGTATTGTTAATTTAACTTTACTTGTACAGAATGCCATCATTGTTATTTGTTCACTGTCTTCATCCTCCAATTGTCTAAAACACAGTCTTCAGAATAAACTTTGACAATACCCTTTGATCAGATCAACTCTATATTTAAAGAAAAAGAAGGAAAAAAACAAATAACAAAGAGAAAAATATAAGCAAAAAAATTCTCCCACAATTTTCACTCTGGAAGTTTAAGTTCTTAATCTAAAACAAGTTTAATAAGCATAAGAGTAACCTGAAGATGTTTTAAAAGTCCAGAATCAGAGATTCCCATTAAATTGGTCTGGTGAAGATCATAGGAATCTACATTTCAGCAAATATTTTAAGGGATTCCAACACAACTGGCCCCAGACTACACTGAGAAACTTAATTCAGAGTCTTCTTGCTTTTAAACTTTGTGAAAAATCTCCCTAGCTAATAAAAAACGTATCTTCATTTTTCTGACTCTTCTACTATGCTAGTCCATTTGCCTAGATTTTACTTTCTACATTTCCTAATTTTCTGCCAATATCAATTACCACTCATTTTCATATGCACTCTAACATCTCCTTTGATTATCCCAGGCCAAAAGTAATCTCTCTCTGTTGTAGAGTTTTGGTTTCATACGACATTCATTATATACTGCCTGCACAGTTTTCTATTACTGCACAAAAACTGACCACAGCCTTAGCACAGCTCAAAACAACACCCACTTATATGTTAGAGCTCTATAGGGTCAGAAGTCTAGCACAGTGTGGTTGTGTTCTCTGCTCAGGCTGTAATCAAGATGTCTTCTGGATCTCAAGGTCCACATTCAAGTGTATTCATGTTATTGGTAGAATTCAATTCCTTGCATTTTTAGTTCTAAAGTCCCCATTATCTTGCTGGCTCTTAGCCAGGAACACTTTAAGGTCCTAGAGGATGCATTCTGGTGCTTGTGCCATAGTCCTTCCATCTCAGAAATAGAGATTCTTCTTTGTGTGGAATCTATCTCACTCTTCTAGTATCTCTGAATTTCCCTTCCTTTACCACTTGGAGAAAACTATCTGCCTTTAAAGGGTTCATTCACATGACTAGGTCAAGCCCACCTGGATAATCGCCTACTTGAGGTCAACTGTGTCACACAATTCATATATTGTATGAAGCATAAAGGAAGTAAAATCCATTAAATTAATAATTCTGAAGATTATGCAGGGCATATAACACCAAAGAACTGGGGAATCTTAAGGGACATCTTAACATTCAGCTATTTATTTCGCTGGGACATATATTTTTTCCCTTTCTTAAATATTAGTTCTTGGAAAGTAAGGATGATGGATTATACATTTTTGCATATCACAAATCACCTGTCTTAATGCTTCACACACAATGAACATTCAATAAATACTTGTCGAATGAATAGACTCTTTCTATGATAACCTCTTTCCTGATGCATTGAATTTAAATGAACTGATAGCATGGGGACTGGCAAAAGTAAATTTAGAGGCATACACTGAGTTTTTTTATCTTCTTCATCCTAGTGAATAATAATACCATCTACTAAAGTTCCTTAATATAAGAAAACAGTAAAATAAGCTATCCAAAAATGAAATAGAGAAAAGATTTAAAAATAAACATTTCTTTAGTGCATTGTGGGATACCTTTTGCAAGAATCATAATATATGAGTAATTGAAATTCTCAATGGGAAATAAAAAGGAGAAGAAGGAAGAGAAGTGACCTTGAAATAATCTGGGTTAATTTGATGAAAACTATAAACCCACATATCTAAAGGATTCAACAAACTCCCCAAGTATAAGTAGTATGAAGAAAATCACACAAAGCACATCATAAAGGCATTTCTTACAATTAATGGCAAAAAAACCATAAATGAAGAAAAATCTTAAAAGCATCCAGACTAGACAAACTGGAAATAAATAAATTTGTACGTAAAAACCCTTTAACTATGAAAACTTCAGGATAAAACACATCTTTGACAAATTCTGCCAAACATTCCTTAAGGAGAAATGAATAACAATTCTTCACAAATACAGAATATTGAAGTGAAAGAAACATTCCTTGCTCATTTTATATGGTTGCTATTAATCTAATATTAAAACCAGAAAAAGACATTGAAATAAAAGAAACAGATCACATACATACATGCATATATATATACATATATATATATATATATACATATACATATATACATAAATACATAAAATCAGATTAAAAATTGGGCAGAGGATCTAAACTGACATTTTCCCAAAGAAGACATACAGATGGCAAACAGGCACATGAAAAGATTCAACATCACTAATCATCAGAGAAATGCAAATTGAAGCTACATCAAATATCATCTCACACCCATTAGAATGGCTATTATCAAAAAGATAAGAAGTAACAAGAGAGGATGTGGAGAAAAAAGGACACGTCTACCCTGTTTGTAAGAATGTATATTGGTGTAGCCACTATGGAAAGCAGTATGAAGTTTCCTCAAAAAAATTAAAAATAGAATTATATGACTTAGCAATTCCACTACTTGATATTTATCCAATGAAAAGGAAAACATTAATTGGAAAAATTATATGCACCCCTGTGTTTATTACAGCATTATTTACAATATCCAAGATATGGAAACAATCTAATGATCCACCAGTGTATGAAAGGATAGAGAAGATATGGTATATATATATACCATAGAATACTACTCAGCTGTAAAACAGAAGGAAATCTTGCCATTTGTGACAATATGGATGAACACTGAAAATATTATGCTAAGGAAAATAAGTCAGAGAAAGACAAATACTATATGATTTCACTTACATGTGAAACAAAACAAACTTTTATTTTTTTTAATTTTTTTTTTTTAAATATTTTTATTTATTTCTGGGAGAGAGAGAGAGAGAGAGAGACAGCGTGAGCAGGGGAGGGTCAGAGAGAGAGGGAGTCACAGACTGAAACGGGCTCCAGGCTCTGAGCTGGCTGTCAGCACAGAGCCCGACGCGGGGCTCGAACCCACGAACCGCGAGATCATGACCCAAGCGAAAGTCGGACGCTTAACCGACTAAGCCACCCAGGCGCCCCGAAACAAAACAAACTTTTAGATACAGAAGATAGACAGGTGGTTATCAGAGAAAATTGGTAAGTGGACAAATGGATGAAGGGAGTCAGTTGTACAGTGGTGGATGGAAATTATACTTAATGTAGTCACCCCTTTGTAATGTGTATCAAATTATTATGTTGTACACCTAAAACGAATATGTTACATGCCAACTTCAACTTAATTTTTAAAAGTAAAATTTATTAGCATACAACATTACCATGTTTACAAAAATGTAAAAAAAACTATAAAAAAGTAGTAAGAAATATGTTATAAGTATAAAAAATATAAGTTTAGTAATGTGAAAGGATACAAGATCAACATATGAAAATTTATTTTATTTCTAATACTGAAAATAAAGAATTAGAAATCAAAAGGTGGAAAATGTTACCACTTACAATAAGATAAAAAATTACTGAATAAATTATAAAGCATATAAACCTATACAATGAAAATTATAGAACATTTCTAAGAGAACCACTCAATTTCAAGACTTACTAAAAATCATCAGCAATCAAGCCAACATGATAGTGATAAAAATATGAAGAAAAAATAAATGAAAGAGAATAGATAACCCAGAAATAGAACTACACATGCATGCTCAAATTATCTTTGTTAGGTAATTAAGAGAAGAGATTGTCTTTTCAATAGATGGTATGGGAAGAATTAGATATAAATATGGAAAAATCCAAACTTCCATTTATATCTTACACCAGATACAAAAGTAAATTTCAAATCGATCATTGACCTACATTTAATACCTATAACATATCTAAAAAAAAATTGGATAAAATCATTGACCATTCAATAGGTTAAAATTTCTTTTATACAACAACAAAAGTATAATCGATAAATGAAAATTTTGAGAAACTGAACATCAAAGATATGAACTGCTCTTATACACTCTTAAGAGAAAGATAAGACACAAATTTGAAGAAAATATTTTCAAATCATGTATCTTCTAAATTACTTTTCCCCAGAATATATGTAACAATCTGTAAAACCCAATAATAAGAAAACAGAATAATAAAATGAATAAAAGATACCTTACCAAAAAAACAGTAAACAAGAAGGCACATTAAAAGGTTTTCAACATTATTAGTCTTTGGGAAGTGTACATTAAAACCAGAGTGAGATGTAACTACATATCTATTAAACTGAGTGAAATTAAAGACTGATCATACTACATTTATTGAGGATGTAAAAAGGATGCAATCTCATACACTGATGGTGGAAATGTAAAATGGTACAACCTCTATGAAAAACAATTTGGCAGCTTCATAAAACCTAAACAACCACCAAATGACTCCAACATATGTGAGTGTGTATCTCTATCCCAGAATATGACAACACAAAGATATGAAAGATGTGTGTACAAATACTCAGAGCAGATTTATTTATGTTATCCCCAAACTGAAAACAACTCAAATCTCCAACAACAGATGAAAGTATAAACAAATTTTGGAATTTCTATACAACTGAAGCAAATTTTGGTGTTTCTGTACTTTTCCATACAACATACAATTAATATGCTGATGTACATTCCAATCAGCAGTTATAGAGAAAGAACTATTTATAGAAAGAAAGAACTTAAAATAATTTTGCTAATTGAAAGAGGCAAGAACTGAGAAATAAAAAGAGCACATATTGTATGAATATATACATTCTCTATAAAGTATTTTTCTAAAGCATAAGCTAATCTATGGTGATAAAAAGTAAATCAATAGCTATACATGGGTAGAGAGGCAAGGAAAGCCATCAGATAAGAAAACACAGTACAAAGAAACATTGATGGAGTGATAGATATGTTTATTATCTTGATTGCAGTGATGGTAATGGTTTTACTCCCACATGCATATATCACAGCTTATCAAACTATATATTCTAGGGGCGCCTGGGTGGCTTAGTCGGTTAAGCGTCCGACTTTCGCTTGGGTCATGATCTCGCGGTTTGTGGGTTCGAGCCCGGTGTCGGGCTGTGTGCTGACTGCCGGCTCAGAGCCTGGAGCCTGTTTCAGTCTGTCACTCCCTCTCTCTCTGACCCTCCCCTGCTCACGCTGTCTCTCTCTCTCTCCTAGAAATAAATAAAACATTAAAAAAAATTTTTTTTAATTATATATTCTAAATATGTACATTTTAGTATATGTCAATTGTACATCAATAAAATTGTTTTTATTTTTATTTTTTTAATGTTTTTATTTATTTCTGAGAGACACACAGCATGAACTGGGGAGGGTCAGAGAGAGAAGGAGACACAGATGTGAAACAGGCTCCAGGCTCCGAGCTAGCTGTCAGCACAGAGCCTCACGTGGGGCTTGAACCCATGAACCATGAGATCATGACCTGAACTGAAGTCGGACGCTTAACCGACTGAGCCACCCAGGCTCCCCAATAAAATTGTTTTTAATAGTAAAACTGGAGATGGAGAACTGAAAGACATTCCTCAAGCTATGTGGAGCCTCTTCCAAATTCAAGTGTCTACCATTAGCAAAGGACATAGGACAACAGAGTTGAAGGAAATCCATTAACAGAATCCTAAGCATTCAACTTTAGGAGGCACAAGATAGGTAAGAGATATTAGAAAAAGTAATTCAAAAACCCCAGGCTTTTTGCTGTAAAATGCTGAGATCAGGGCAAGTAAGCCAAGAAAAACCTCTGTTAAGCATTTAAGGCTTTTATAGACCACAGGGCCACTACCTGCTCAGTACAGGAGTAGCAATAGTGGTAAAGAGAATCCTGAAATACAGAAAGTAGGGAACATGATGGGAGAGCAAAGAGACCATCTGAACAAATAAGAAACCTGGCAGCGGTCTACCATAAATGGAACAATATTCCGTAGTTTCAAAAATCAGCACTTTCTCTGTGGAAATAAATTTTCAAAGTGTTAGAAGAAAGAAAATGTCAATCTAAACTTTTATATCCACTGAAAATATCATTCAAAAGTAAATAACAGAATGACAAAACTGAGAGAATTCATTTTAAGTAGACTTGTACTAAAAAAAGCTTTGTAAAATGTCTGAAGATAAATCATACCTGATGGAACCCAAATTATGTAAACGGAAATAGGAAAATAGGAAAGAGAGTAAATGAAATCATACTGCTGTAAGGTTCTAAACTGCGTACATACTAGTATATTATTATTTAATGATAGATTTCTTTAACTTAAAGATACAAGCAACTCCTAAACACACACACACACACACACACACACACACACACACACACACAAACACTCTCACACACAGATATTGTTAAAAAGCAGGAGCGCCTGGGTGGCTTAGTTGGTTAATCGTCCGACTTTCGCTTAGGTCATGATCTCGCGGTTCGTTGGTTCGAGCCCCACGTCGGGCTCTGTGCTGACTGTCAGCTCGGAGCCTGGAGCCTGTTTCCCTCTCCAGTCTGTGGCTCCCTCTCTCTCTGACCCTCCCCTGCTCACGCTGTCTCTCTCTCTCTCTCCTAGAAATAAATAAAACATTAAAAAAAATAAAAAGCAATACAGAAAATGAAATAATATGTGATAATATTCAAGCCACCCAAGAAAAAATGAAAAATAAAAAAACAGAAAACCAAAACAAAGATAAACATACAATCAATACAAAGTTCAGAGACTTGAACCCAATACATCAATTACACTAAAAATAAATGGAATAAACATTCCATTTAAAATTCCAAGACTACCATGGGGCCCCTGGGTGGCTCAGTTGGTTGAGTGTCTGACTTCAGCTCAGGTCATGAACTCTCCATTTGTGAATTTGAGCCCCACTTCAGGCTTTTTGCTGACAGGTTAGAGCCTGGAGCCTGTTTCAGATTATATGTCTTCCTCTCTCTCTGCCCCTCCCCCAATAGCACTCTCTCTCTCAAAGCTAAATAAAAATAAAATTTTAAAAAATATTCTAAGACTACCTGTCTGGCTTAAAAAGTGTGTTTTAACATAAAAATGCTTTGAATTTAGATATTCAAATATCTAAAAGTTACTGTAAACTTTTAGATAAAACTTAGATAAAAGTTTAAAGTAACTTTTAAAGATGGTTAAAAAGATGAACGCAGAAAAAACATATATGATGAAATGATTAAGTAGAGGAACCCTGCCTTGGTTACATTAATATAAGACAAAATAGAGTTCATGAACATATCATAAGACTCAATATGTATGTGCCTAACATAATGTCAAATATATGAAGCAAAACTTGACAAAACTAAAGGGAGAAGTAGACTGCTCCACATTTATAGTTGGAGATTTTAGCACATGTATTTCAGTAATTGATAGGACACATACAAAAAAGTCAATAAGAGTAAAACAATTGAACAACACTATTATTAACTAGAGCTGTCTTTTATAGATCACCATAGACAACAAACTCCACAATGCATACTTCTTTCAAGTACTCAGAAACAGTCACCAAGGTAAACTATGTATTCATCTATTAAAAAAAAAAACAAAAATAGGGGCACCTAGGTGGCTCAGTTGGCTAAGGGTCCGACTTTGGCTCAGGTCACATCTCATGGTTCATGGGTTCGAGCCCCGCATCAGGCTCTGTGCTGACAGCTCAGAGCCTGGAACCTGTTTCAGATTCTCTGTCTTCCTCTCTCTCTGCCCCTCCCCTGCTCATGCTCTGTCTCTCTCTGTCTCAAAAATAAATAAACTATAAAAAAAAGTAAAAATATAGCAAAAATAATTATCAAGATACTGAATTATCAAGATCTTGAAATCTTGATCTTGATCTTGATCTTGAAATCAAATCACATAGAAATCTGATCACAACAGTATTAAGTCAGATATCCATAAAAATAAGATATCTACACAATCCCAATATTTAGAAATTAAACCACAGCCTTCTAAATAATTCATGTATAAAAGAAAAATACATTAACAGCTTTTAAAATATATTTAACTGAATAATAAAATGAATCATAAAATTCATGGAATATAGCTAAAGCGCTTACAGGCAAGTACAGAGCTTTAAAATACTTAAATGTTTTAAATTTTAAAAAGGTGAAAAACATATTTACTATCTATGTTCCTACTTCAAGAAAAGAGAGATGCAATTTAAAAACAAACTAAGACAGAGAAAGGGAATAGTGGAAATGAATTATTTCCAAATAATCAGACAAGTAATGGGGAAAAGTCAATGAAATCAATGACAGTGTTGTGATAAAATTAATAAAATTCATAAGCCCCTAACTAGATTAATCAAGTTAAAAAAGAAAAGAAACAAATTACTGAGATAAGGAATAAAATATTATGTAACTCACTATAAATTCTATAGACTTTACAGGGACAATAAAGAACTCTGAAGTAAATAAAGATTTCTTACAACAAATTCAAAAAGCATTAATCAAAAAAAAGACAAAAATATACAAATTGAACTGCAGTTTTAAAAATCTGTTTATTAAGAAGCATATTAGAAAATATATAGAAACTAAATAATGGGAAAAATATTTTCCTCATATATATGTGAGAAAGCAGTTATGTACAAAATATCATATATATTTCTACAAGACAACAAACACACTAATCATCAAATAAAAATGGCCACAGGGGCAGCTGGGTGGCTCAGTCAGCTAAGCAACCAACTTTGGCTCAGGTCATGATCTCACGGTTTGAGAGTTTGAACCTGGCATTGGACTCTGCTGACAGCTCAGAGCCTGGAGCCTGCTTCGGATTCTGTCTTCCTCTGTCTCTGCCCCTCATCTGCTCACTCTCTGTCTTTCTCTCTCTCAAAAATAAGCATTTAATTTCTTTTTAAACGGTCACAATAGCCCCAAGCTGGTAACAACTCAAATGTTTATCAACATGAGAATGAATATAGAGAAAATATGATAGACTCATAATACATGATAACACAGATGAATCCCAAAAACTGGAGGGAAGAAAGGAGAGTGGAAGGAAGGAGGAAAGGGGCAAAACATGATGGAGTATGACATCTCTTCCCTAATTGTAAGGTACAAAACATGCCATTCTTGAAACTGCACTCGTGTGTGTCGTGACCAGTAGGTAAGCAAGGAGAGCAATGTAATTGAGAAAAGATCACAGATTATTACTATAAAATTTTAAGGGGAAAAATATACAATGCCAATGTAAGTGTTAATTTTTTTAAAATCTGTGGTAGTTTAAAAATAAAGCATTTTCCTGCAGTTGGAAATTTACCAATATAGGATTTTAATATTATTGATTTGATTTACATTTAACACTCTCTCTTTTAGTTTATATATTCATTTAAAAATATGGCAGTTTATTTCTTTTCTTTGTACTTACTTCACTAAATGTGCTTGTCATAGGAAACAACCTGAAACAACTTGTGATAAGAAAAGCATGAAAAATTGAGCCTTGGTCTTATGATAAAGAGTGTGCTCATTTTCTTCTAGAGAGAACAAGATTAGCATGCAGCGCAAGGTTCTCCTATCAATATAAAGTCAGTGACCACCAATTAACAACAAAACAGCAGAAGTGTGTAGAGTAGATTATGCCACTCATAATTCCTGGAGATATGCAGCCACCTACCCCCCAAAGGGACCCCTGAAATAGTTCTTTGAGTGGCCATATGTCCATAACTGGAGGTCATAATCTAATTATAAACTGAAGCAGTAAACACTAGGACACTCCTGAAAATGTATCTCCTGGTCAATCTTAACTTAGCAAGATAAAAAGCTCTGTTGAGAATTCCTGCAGAGCTCAAACAGTATTCAGCATAACAATGATTAAATCGGGCTTCCTTGATCTGCTTAATAGGGGAAGGTAGAAAGACTAGGGAGTGCTTAATAGTACTCTGCACAAAGAAACAGGATAGGCTTGAACTGATTAAACAGTAATATCTCTGCCTTCTGCACCACTTAGAAAGTGCCATGGTGCTGCATAATGTAGATCTGTTTTCAGCCTAAGCTCCAAAAAGAAACTAATCTTCTTGCAGGAGAAACAAGAAGATTTTTAATGACCCTTCCATTTCCTCAGCAAGAATGGTGACTGAGAGAAGTTAGCACAGGAGCATTCACAGAGCCTACACCCTAATCTGAAGAAAGATCTGTACTGGGCAGATCCTACATATGAGAATTTGAATACCACAAGTTAACACAGTGAGTTAAGAATTATCATATATACTCATGTAATTATTAAAAGAGGCTAATGTCAGTCTGTGTAGGTTACATATGCCATAACCCATGTTTCTGCCAACTTAATGGTGTGAGGAAAGAAAGGATGAGAGAGAAGAACATAAGCGGCTTTGACTAGACTTTGGGTGGAATATGTTTTCCGTGACCCTCGAGATCCCTTTCACCCTTTTCCACTCTGTGTTGTACCCAGAAAAGCTGACCCATATTACCTGTATCAACTCACTTACCTACTCTCTAGGTTCCACTTGGTTCCAATGGTCACACTCACATGAGATCAGGATGCAGGAAGGGAGTAAATGCATGCTTATTCACTTGACCCTCTTCCTGCCCGGTCACCAGGGTTAAGTGGCCCTCTTCATAAACTTTTCTTTGCCAGGTTGCAATACTCTTCCCTCCTCTTGCTACTCTGTGCCTGGAGGTAAAAAGGGCTGTCCTTTCTACCAGAAGCTGCACTATCTCGTTTTATTTCTTTTTTTTTTTTTTAAGGTTTTTTATTTTATTATTTTAAAAATGTTTTAACATTTATTTTTAGAGACATAGAGAGACAGAACATGAGCAGGGAAGGGGCAGAGAGAGAGGGAGACACAGGATCTTAAGCAGGTTCCAGGCTCTGAGCTGTCAGCACAGAGCCCGACGCGGGACTTGAACCCACAAACCGCGAGATCATGACCTGAGCCGAAGTCAGATGCTGAACCGACTGAGCTACCAAGGAGCCCCAAGGTTTTTTATTCTGGAGAGAGAACATGAGTAGGGGAGGGGTAGAGGGAGAGAGGGAGAGAGAAAGAAAATCCCAAGCGGGCTCTTTACTGTCAGTGAGGAGGTTGATGCAGGTCTCGAACTCACTAACCTCCAGATCATGACCTGAGCCAAACCCAAGAGTCTGATGCTTAACCAACTGAGCCACCCAGGCACTCCTCTCTTCTTTTCTACCTGTGAAAATAGCCCCTTCATTTAAGTGTTCAATTACCTACTTTGAGTGTTTTATCTCCTCACCAATATCCTGACAGATAAAGACATCAAACCGTTCATCTTACTACCAAAAATAATTTCAGATATTTTTCCTTTAATACAAGCATAGGCCCAACTCAGAAATAGCTGCCAAAGAACATTGAAAGTAAAAACATAGACAGAAAGAGCAGAGTCATGGAAGTAAGAAAAAAAAAATGGAGTCATTCATTTAGAATGAAGTTAAGGAATTGTTGAACATTATGCAAGTAACTAGCAGTTGGGAATTTTGTCATTAAATTGGAGCAAAACCTCCAAAGTACTGCTGTTGATAAAGACAGAGTATTTATAATAAATTTTAAATAAACACATATACATAAAATATGAATTTTCTGCAAATGGTATCATGTGGTCTCTATTTGTTTATTTTTTTAAAGACACAGCAGAAAATAAGAAGAGCTTAAGGCAAACAGAAGATAAACAGAACTTATCAGAAGAAATTCAGTCTGACTCAGAATAG
Source organism: Proteles cristata cristata (assembly GCA_017311185.1). Lineage (NCBI taxonomy): Eukaryota > Metazoa > Chordata > Mammalia > Carnivora > Hyaenidae > Proteles > Proteles cristata. The sequence goes on from JAESUZ010001257.1 coordinate 352,544, forward strand.
ATTATATGTTCTTAGCTACTTTAAGCTAAAATTTCCCACCGTTTAATCATGAGGTCTGTTGTATCAGAACCTGGTGGTAATCTATTGTATATATGTAATAGAGCACGTTCATATTATTTGCTAAGCTCAACACAGCTGCCTTAACTTGACCCTTCCTCAAAGTTCTATAGGGCTAGTTTTTAAAACAATCTTCCCCCCCCCCCAGTGTTACTGTTTCTTGACTCCGCTGATCGGACTCCAGACCCAGCTGCAACAATCGGAGTGCCTTCTCTGGGAATCTGGAATTAGGAAAAGAGACACTACTACAGTGAAACTGTATGTACAGATTATAGTATGTAAACTCTGGAATCATGGGTAACGACCTACCTTCTATCATGGAACGATGAACTTAAGAAAGCCATTTGGCTAAGAAGAACGAAGCAGATGTAGATGTATAGAAAGAAAAGATGAGTGTGTGTGAGAGTGCCTTGAATTCTTTTTTTTTGAAATGCGTGTGTTTATATTCAAGTTAGTTAACATACAGTGTAGTATTGATTTCAGGAGTAGAATCCAGTAGTGATTCATCGCTGACATAAAATACCCAGTGCTTATCACAAGTGCCCTCCTTAATGCCCATCACTCATTTAAACCATCCTACCTCCTCTCCAGCAACCTTCAGTTTATTCTGTTTTTAGGAATCTCTTATGGCTTCCCTCCATCTCTGTTTTTTTTTTTTTTTTTTTTGAGTGTCTTGAATTCTAACATTCCTTTAGTCCAAGTTGCCTTTGAAAGATGTATTTTTTGTCTTAGTCCAACATATTTTATGTTTATATGAATTAAGTCTAAGAACATTTCAAGCAAGATTTTGAGAACTCTGGATTATAAGTACCATTGCTGCCAAAAAAATTAGTGGACAAGAAAGGCATTGTGATGCATGGTGAACTATAAGCCAACAGGAAGTCTATCATGTCTTTCTGAATTATGACATGACCTCAAGAAGCTGCTAGAGGGCAAGAAGCTTAAACTTTATTAAGAGGCCAACAACTGGGTTTTCTAGATATAATTATAGATAGCATTTATTGCACAATTATTGCCTGACACATTTCCAAATATTGTGCATTGATTAAATAATTTAATTTTTGCAACAACACATTTGGTAGTTGTCATTTTTATCTCTGTTTTACACTCTGTTGAAGATACAATGTGATTTAAAAACTTGCCCTATGTGACACAACCATTACAAGCTGAGTAGTTCTTGGGGCTCCTGGGTGGCTCAGTCGGTTAAGCATCCGACTTCAGCTCAGGTCATGATCTCATGGTTTGTGGGTTTGAGCCCCACGTTGGGCTCTGCGCTGACATCTCAGAGCCTGGAGCTTGCTTCTCATTCTTTGTCTTCCTCTCTCTCTCTGACCCTCACCTGCTCATGCTGTCTCTATGTCTCTCTCAAAGATAAATAAAACATTAAAAAAAAAAGCTGAGTAGTTCTGAAATCAATGCCATCTCCCTCCCCAGCACTTACGCACTCATTCACTGTGATACCTGCTTCTTTCACTCATATATGCATGATATTTCTCTATCACAAAACTGTTTCTGTGAGTACCCCTTCTGTGAGGAGAAATGCTAATTTCTCCTTTGGCCTAAGAAAGAAACAACAGCAAGTACTAAGATTGCAACACTGATGTTTATTTGTATATTATTACAAATAAAATACCCATGTCCTCTAAAGAAATCCTAAAACTAATGTAATGGACTAAATATCTGTGGACTCCCCTTCACCAAATCCATATGTTGACATCCTAAGTCCCCATGTGATGATTTAAGAAGGGGATGAGGGGGGCTTTGGGAGATGATTACATCATAAGGATGAAGCCCTCAGGAGTGAGGTTAGTGCCCTTATAAAAAAGGCCCAAGAGAGAGCTAGCTAGCCTTCTTTCTGTTGTCTAAGGACACAATCCATCTATGCACAAGGAAGCAGGTCACTTCAAACACCAAATCTGCTAGTACCTTGATCTTGGACTTCCTGGGCTCTAGAACTGTGAGAAATAAAATTTGTTGTTTAAACCACCCAGCTTATGATAATTTGCTGTAACAGTCCCAAAGGTCTAAGACAACCACCATGCCAGTAAAATTTACAAGTTATGTTGGTGCCCTAAAGTCCTCCTTACTTTTGTTCTGCTCATTTTCAAAAAAGAAGAAAATAGAACTATGGTACCTTGATTACAATGCAAGTCCATGCAAAAGAAGGAGGAGGAGGAAAAAGAGGAGGAGAAAATATCTCAGTGCATCTATTACATGTGAAACAATGACTTTAAAACTCTGCAAAACATTTTTCACCCAGGCATTGCCCTAGTGATCTACTATTCTGTCTGTAAAACACAAGAACTAAGATGATTCAGTGTTGTATTAACCAAGTTAATAAAATGTTTAACAAGTTTTTGAGGAAGAATAAAATGCTTTGCTAATAATTACTCTGGCTAAATGAATTGAACAAAGATAGAAAGAAATGCACTGTGCTACAAACTGCTGGAGATAGGGCTCCGGTATTAGCAGTAAGGGATGGTGTGGGGGAGGGGAGCATTCTAATAATCATAGAACTAGCCACTCACCTCAGGAGTCAGAGCTTTGTGACCAGATGCCTGGGTTCAAATCCAAGTCCAAATCTTGGCAGTTGCGTAGTTATGGCACGTTATGTTGTCACTCCAAACCTAATTTTTCTCTTCTATAAAACCATGTGAATGATAATATATACTTCTGAGAATTGTTACAAAGATCACATGAAAATATGTGCAATGTATTTATCATAATATGTGAAACATGACAATTGCTTAATGAATGTTAGCTAATATTAATAGCATGATTGGTTCTTTAAATATTTTGAAATGATATTAAATCAGTTCTCTTCACTTCTCTAGAAATGTAACTTCTACATATGAAAAACACCCACATCTTTGATATGGAAGGAAAAAAAACTGTGGTACAGATGAAACTACTAACAAAACACTGATTTTTTTTTCCTCTCGCACACAGTTTATTTAACAAGAGGTAATAAATGTAAGTCTATGCAGTGATTCAATGTTCATTTTTATGTGTAATCAACTTTAATTGCATGATTTATAATAGTCAGGGGGTTTTGCTATTTTCAAGTATTATAGAAAGGCAGAACAGGCAAGGTAAAAAGGAAGAATCTTGTAAGCAAAGAAGACTTCAGGGACATTTTGCACATTATAATCATCCTACTGGAACAGTTTCTTACCCACTTTTCATTTATTTTTCCTTTTTTAAGATATAAAACACTTAATTTTAAAGGGAATAAAATGCACAGATGAAATAGAATGCTCCAGGACTTACCTGCCTGCAATCATAAATATACTACATTTTGAATAATACCTCAGATACCAAAGCAACAAGCCATCTGGAGCTCAAATAGCAGAAAGACAAGTGTTTTCCCAGAATCTCCTCCTATTTTCTTACGATATTTTCAAAAAACCCAAGAATGCTCACTCCAAGCCTCCACAAGTCTGTGAATCCCAAATTACCATGTTTTCCCCTCTGGGATGGAGAAGCAAAACCATGGAAAGATCCTAGATCCCTAAACTCATCCATGAGCCACTGTTTGAGTCCTGGACCCTGTTAACCCAAGTCTACTCATTGTGTGCAACTAATAACCCCTACCTGGTTTGTCCAAATTTTCTATCTGTTGCTGCCAAGAACATTTTTAACAGGCAGAGCCTTTAATGATAGGACGTTTTCCTTTATACCAGAAACCTCTTTTTTTCCACAAAATAGAAGTGGGCTATCACTGGGTCAGGAGCTTATTAAGTGATCCCAGGAGTGGCCACGGTATGCTTAAGCAGAACTTACCATTTTATTTCCAGGGAACACCCCAGGCCATGACACCGAGAAACGGTCCTTCACACCGTGTGCTTTACTTAAGGCAATTCGTTTCTAACACCCAACTGCCCCTCTAACAGAACTGTCCTCTTCTAGGATCTTCTTTCGATCAAAAATGTAGTTTAATAGGGGTGCGTGGGTGGCTAAGTAGGTTAAGGGTCTGACTATTGGTTTTGGCTCAGGTCATGATTTCACAGTTTGTGAGTTCAAACCCCAGGTCTGTGCTGGCAGCATAGAGCCTGCTTGGGATTTTTTTTTCTTCTCTCCCTCATTCTCTGCACCTCTCCTGCTTGAGCTCTTTCTCAAAATAAATAAATAAACAATAAAAAATATTTTTTAATATCATTTTATAAATAAATTACAAATACGAACAGGCTCAGGGCACCTGGGTGGCTCAGTCAGTTAAGCATCCAACTTCAGCTCAGGTCATGATCTCATGGTTCGTGGGTTTGAGCCCCTCATTGGGCTCTGTGCTGACAGCTAGCTCAGAGCCTGGAACCTGTTTCAGATTCCTGTCTCCTTCTCTCTTTGCCCCTCCCCTGTTCATGCTCTATCTCTCTCTGTTTCTTAATAATAAATAAATGTTTGGGGCGCCTGGGTGGCTCAGTCGGTTAAGCGTCCGACTTTCGCTCAGGTCATGATCTCATGGTTCATGGGTTCAAGCCCCGCGTCGGGCTCTGTGCTGACAGCCAGCTCAGAGCCTGAAGCCTGTTTCAGATTCTGTGTCTCCCTCTCTCTCTGACCCTCCCCTGCTCACACTGTCTCTCTCTCTCAGAAATAAATAAAACATTAAAAAAATAAATAAATGTTAAAAAGAAAATACAAACAAGCTTAGGAAATACATGAGATTCCTGAGAGAGTAACAGGGTACCTTTTTTAAAGGACTCCTGAACCTTTCATCTTATTTAAGTGGTTTTCAAAGTATCTGAGGCATTCTTATAGGCCTATCTCTTAGAAAACACAAAAGATTTATTTAGGGGTGGTTTTAAATAACACCGCAGATCAGCCCATCAGAATTTTAAACTTGATATGGCCTAATGCAATTGCCAGTCCAGAAGGTATTCTAGGTCTAGTAAGATGAGGAAAAGGAAGATAAATTCATTATTAGAAACATGTTTTTATTAAACACATTTTTCCACTTCATAGATATGCATTATTTCATGATTATGACAATGGCTATGTGATTTGCTTATATCTGATGTAACTTAATATTCAAATATTCCATTGGAACAGCCATCCTTATATACCTATATTTTAAGTGTTACATTTTATTTACAGGCAAGATATCTGTTTATCCAGAGCGTTCATATCTCTACTTTGGAAATGAAAAAGCTATGATTAAATATAAATAACAACTGTTTTAGAAACACATTACTTCCCACTTCAAATTCCTCCATCTATTATTTTCATTCATTTTCTTATATAAACGATTCTATTTTCCATTCCCTACATAGCTGGTTTCTAACTTGTGAAAAATCTGAAATAGTCACCATTAATTTTAAATACAATGCTAGATTCCCATGCTTCAAATTCAGGTAAATTATTTTAATATAATGATTCTAGTAGTTTCAATATGAATCAGTCAAAATGAATAACAAAATAGAAAATTGTCAAAATACTTGAGTTTGGACAAAAGAAAGGCAGACATTTTTTTTAATTCTTCTGCTGCACATTATGCATTAAAAAACAGCACATATAATTCAGACAGCACTCCTACTGACTTCTACATGAACATTGAAAAATTCTGTTTCAAATAGAGGTAATTAGTCAGTGATTAAGAGACAGAGAGTAATTAGTACAAAAGAGAATTGCCTTTGCTTGTATAAGACCTGCCAGTCCTGAAAAAGAAGACTTAGGAGAAAACTTTTTTGAAGTATCTAAAGTTTTAAGGTTAATTGATTCCAAAATTAAAAGTTCAAAACTACCAGCACAAAAGTGAAAAATAAGACAGTGTAAGTACACCCTTCAATGCCTGGTTTGCACTGCATGGAATATTTCCCCACATTTTCGTGTGCCGGTCTCCTCATCATTTGGGTTTATTCACAAACGCCTTTCCTCAGAGGGGGAATCTCTGATCATCCTTGCTAAGGTAGACCCTAACTCTTTACACTTCCTTCTCTTACTCATGGTATTTATCAGATTCTGAAATCATATTGTGGCATATCTTGTTTCAGTTGTATGTCTCTTCTACTAGAGTGTAAGTTTCATGAGGATAAAATGTTTACCATGTTTCCATCTCAGGCTTCCCATGCTATCTTACACTAATGCCTGGCACAAATGAGATGATCAATGGAACATTTGTTGAAAAATGAATACCTAACATGGGAAAAGGCTTTTTGTTAAAAAGAAGTGGGTGTTGCAAATGATTTTATTCTTGGTAACAGCTATATGAGTTTTTTAAAGGATTTTTGGAAATAACGCATAGAATCCATGTGCATTATCTACCTGAGTTTTCATTAAAGAGATCACAGGGCACCTTCTCTCAGAAGACTTCCTATTAAAGCTAATTAATTGATTCCCCAGCTGTAATCTGAAAGCCCTTTGTTCATTTGTGTCTTCTTCTACAGTGAATCACTCAATGGTGAAGATCATATACAATTCATCTTTCATTAAACAACAGATCTTTCGCTTAATTTTTAAAATAAAAATTGTATAGATATTGAAATGGTATAACATGTACGTGTACATACACATAGTAAAATGATTACTATAATAGAGCTAACATAGCTTCACATGGTTACTGTGTGTGTGTGAGAGAGAGAGAGAGAGAGAGAGAGATGAGAGCATCTGAAATCTACTCTCAGCAAATTTCCAGTATTCAATACGGTTGTTGGCAAGAATGTAAATTGGAACAGCCATCAGGAAAACAGTTAATCTTTATAATTGCCTCAGTACCTAAAACTGCATGTATTATCACATTAAGCAAAAAACTCAAGGGTCCCTGGAAGGTTAAGTCGGCGTTAGCTTAGGTCAGTGTCAGACTTTAGCTTAGGTCATGATCTCATAGTTCATGAGTTCAAGTCTCATGTTGAGATCTGTGCTGACAGCTAAGAGCCTGGAGTCTGCTTTAGATTCTATGTCTCCCTCTCTCTGCCCCTCCCTTGCTCTCTTTCCCTCTCTTCCTCAAAAATAAACATTAGCAAAGGCAGTCCTAAGAGGAAAGTAGATTGCACTCCAGGCCGATTTCAAGAAATTAGAAAAAGTACAAGTACAAAATCTAACAGCTCACCTAAAGGAACTAGAAGGAGAACAACAAGAACACCCCACACCCAGTAGGAGAGGAGAAATAATAAAAATCAGGGCAGATATAAACAATATAGAATCCAAAAAAACAATTGAACAGATCAATGAAACCAAGAGTTCGTTTCTTGAAAAAAAATAAACAAAATGGACAAACCTCTAACCAGGCTTCTCAAAAATCAGAGAGAGCACCCAAACAGAGAAAATCATGAATGAAAAAGGACTTATTACAACCAACACCTCTGAAATACATGTAATTATCAGGGAATACTATGAAAAATTATATGCCAACAAACTAGACAACTTAGAAGAAATGGACAAATTCCTAAACACACACTCACTACCAAAATTCACATGGGAAGAGAATAGAAAACCTGAACAGACCCATAACGAGTGAAGAAATCGAATCAGTGATCAAAAATCTCCCAACAAATAAGAGCCCTGGACCTGATGGCTTCCCTGGGGAATTCTACCAGACATTTAAAACAGAATTAATCCCAATTCTTCTCAAGCTATTCCAAAAAATAGAAATCAAAGGAAAACTCCCAGGACTCATTTTATGAAGCCAGCATCACTCTGATTCCCAAGCCAGACAGAGATCCAGCAAAAAAAGAGAACTACAGGCCAATATCCTTGATGAATACAGATGCAAAAATCCTCAACAAGATACTTGCAAATCAAATCCAACAGCACATAAAAAGAATTATCCACCATGATCAAGTGGGATTCATTCCTGGGTTACAGGGCTGGTTCAACATTCGCAAATCAATCAATGTGATACATCATATCAATAAAAGAAAAGATAAAAACCATATGATCCTGTCGATAGATGCAGAAAAAGCATTTGACAAAATACAGCATCCCTTCTTAATAAAGACCCTCGAGAAAGTCGGGATAGAAGGAACTTACTTTAACATCATAAAAGCCATCTATGAGAAGCCCTCAGCTAACATCATCCTCAACAGGGAAAAACTGAGAGCTTTCCCCCTGAGATCAGGAACACGACAGGGATGTCCAGTCTCACCACTGTTGTTTAATTTAGGGGGGAAGTCCCTGCATCAGCAATCAGACAATAAAGGGCATCAGAATTGGCAAAGAAGTCAAACTTTCACTTTTCACAGATGACATGATAGTCTACATAGAAAACCCAACAGACTTCACCAGAAGCCTACTAGAAATGATCCATGAATTCAGCAAAGTTGCAGGGTACAAAATCAACCTACAGAAATTGGTTGCATTTTTATACACCAACAATGAAGCAACAGAAAGAGAAATCAAGAAACTGATCTCATTCACAATTGCACAAAAATCCATAAAATGCCAGGAATGAACCTAACCAAAGATATAAGAGATCTGTACAATGAAAACTATAGTAAACTTATGAAGGAAATTGAAGAAGACACAAAGAAATGGAAAAACATTCCACGCTCATGGATTGGAAGAACAAATATTGTTAAAATGTCATTACTGCCCAAAGCAATCTACACATTCAATGCAATCCCAATCAAAATTGCACTAGTATACTTCTCTAAGGTAGAAGAAACTATACTAAAATTTGTATTTTAGTATACAAATATACTAGAATAGCCAAATATAGAGATCCTGAATAGCCAAAATAATATTGAAGAAGAAAACCAAAACGAGAGGTATCACTATCCCAGACTTTAGCTTCTACTACAAAGCTGTCATCATCAAGACAGTATGGCATTGGCACAGAAACAGACACAGACCAATGGAAGAGAATAGAGAACTCAGAATTGGACCCACACACGTACACCCAACTAATCTTTGACAAAGCAGGAAAGAGTATTCAATGGAAAAAAGACAGCCTGTGTAACAGATGGTGCTGGGAGAACTGGACAGCAACATGCAGAAGAATGAAACTAGATCATTTTCTCACACCATGCACCAAAATAAACTCAAAACTGATAAAGGACCTGAATGTGAGACAGGAAACCATCAAAACCCTAGAGGAGAAAGCAGGAAACAACCTCCTTGACCTCCACCGCAGCAATTTCTTACTTGAGACATCCCCAAAGGAAAGGGAATCAAGAGCAAATATGAACTATTGGGACCTCATCAAGATAAAAAGCTTCTGCAAGGCAAAGGAAACAATGAAACTAATAGGCAACCGGTGGAATGGGAAAAGATAGTTGCAAATGACGTATCAGATAAAGGGCTAGTATCCAAAATCTATAAAGAACTCACCAAAGTCCACACCTGAAAAACAAATAATCCAGTGAAGAAATGGGCAGAAGACATGAACAGACACTTCTCCAAAGAGGACATCCAGATGGCCAACAGATACATGAAACAATGCTCAGCATCCCTCCTCATCAGGGAAATACAAATCAAAACCACACTGAGATACCACCTCACGCCAGTCAGAGTGGCTAAAATGAGCCAATCAGAGAACTCTAGATGCTGGCGAGGATGTGTAGAAACGGGCACCCTCCTACACTGTTGGTGGGAATGTAAATTGGTACAGCCTCTCTGGAAAACAGTGTGGAGGTTCCTAAGGAAACTAACAATAGAACTCTCCTAGGACCCAGCAATATCACTGCTAGGAATTTACCCAAGGGATACAGAAATGCTGATGCATAGGAGCACAGGTACCCCAATGTTCATAGCAGCGCTCTCCACAATAGCTAAAACATGGAAAGAGCCTAAGTGTCCATCAACGGACGAATGGATCAAGAAGATGTGGTTTATCTATACCATGGAATACTACATGGCAATGAGAAAAAATGAAATCTGGCCATGTGTAGCAACATGGATGGACCTTGAGGGTGTTATGCTGGGCGAAATAAGTCAGGCAGAGAAGGACAAATATCATATGTTTGCACATATAGGAGGATTAGGAGGAACTTAACCGAGGAGCAAGGGGGAGAAGGGGGGAAATGGTGGGGGAAAGGGGGAGAGGCAAACCATGAGAGACTCTTGAATGCTGACAAAAATTGAGGACTGATGGATGTGGGGGGAAAGAGGGATGGGCGTGGAGGAGGGCACTTGTGGGGATGAGCACTGGGTGTTATGTGGAAACTAATTTGACAATAAACTATTTGTAAAAAAAAAAAAAATTAAAAATTCCAAATAACTAAAACATCACAAGAGGCAAAGCCCTCTTCTGATGAATATACTATTTTTTCAAGCATTTAATAAAGACCTCTTCCCAACACTTATGCTGGCCAATCCTGAACATCTAGTTCTCTAACATGCTCTATTTTTCTTTATGGTCCACTGCGTAATGCTCTCTAAACCTGAATGGTCAGTGTGGTTACACTACATTCACAACACATTCTGTAGAGTAACAGTTGTTACTTCCTATATTTGCTGTCCTTTCTTAAGTGTAGAAGACAGCTAAGCAAAACTCTCACTGTCTGAATCGATTATGAAAACAAAGTAAACTTTATTTATGATTTTTGAGTTTCATAGCTATGCATTTTTATAATGTCACAAATCTAAACAGTTATTGTAATTCATCTTCCACCAATTATACCTAGAGACACTCCATGTAGAGATAGAAATAGAGAGATGCAAATACAGACTATTTCTGAATTCCCTGGCTCCAAATGTTGCATTATCTTAATTACTGACCTTTACTATAATAATTATATTATAATGCAATTAATTAAAATATTAATTCATATGATGACATCTTATATGAATTATCTTATACAGTTCATATTATACTACATTAATATAATTTATATATTATATAATTATAATTCCTGATATATGGTAGTGTAAAACCTCATAGTTTGTTCAGAATTATTTTGATTATTCTTGACTTTGTGCATTTTCATGGAAATTTATGAGTCCACCTATTAACTTCTATACACATCTAGCAGTAACTGCTAGAGTTTTAAGTAGGATTACATTGAACATATAATCAACTTTATAATATCAAGTCATCCAATCCAACCACATGGGCTACTTCTCCATTTATTTGAACTATTTTCAAATTTAAGTAAATGATTTTTTTGTACAGTGGTTTTTTATGTTATGTTATGTTTTGCTTTGTAATGTTATGTTGTTGTTATGTTATGTTATGTTATGTTTTATGTTATGTTATGTTGTTATGTTTGTTATGTTTGTTATGTTTGTTATGTTATGTTGTTTATTCAGAAATATTTGAGGTTATCCTTTTCTCTTTTTCAACATGTATTCTACTGATCTATGTTCCTGCTCAATAAATTTATCTATTGAAGGGGCACCTGGGTGGCTCAGTCAGTTGAGCGTCTGACTTCGGCTCAGGTCATGATCTCACGGTTCGTGGGTTCGAGCCCCGCATCGGACTCTGCTAACAGCCAGCTTGGAGCCTGGAGCCTGTTTCAAATTCTGTATCTTCCTCTCTCTCTGACCCTTCCCTGCTCATGCTCTCTCTGTCTCTCTCTCAAAAATAAATAAAACATTTAAAAAATTTATCTATTGAATACTTTATTTCAATTATTATATTTTTTCTACATTTTTATTTTACTCCTTTTGTAGAATCCAGTTCTCTGATTAAATGATTAATCATGTTATCTATTCTTTGAACACATTAATCATAATTTTTTAAAATTTGTATTTAAAAAGTTTAATATCTAGATTACCGGTGGCTCTATTTCTATCCTTGTTCCATTTTCTCTTGGTGCTTTTGTGTGTATGTCAGATAAGTTTTTACCAAATTCTAAATATTTCCAAATATATAATTTGGAAAATTGTAAAGATTTGGGGCAATGTGACTTTTCTCCACAGAATATTTGCCTTATCTTCTGAAAACGGAAGAGGGACTGATCATTCCAATCTCATCAGGGACTGAACTGATTTAGGGCTGGGTTTGTGATGTTTCTCTCCATCTAACTGTAACTTTACCCCATTTGTATGTATGCAGCTCTCCAAGGTTCCGAACTGAATGTTTCCTGGAGACCTTGGGATTCCTTCCCATCAGTGTTTGTCTGCTAAGTTCTCTGATGGTATATAAAACTATGGTCAGATTTTTATTCTCTTTTTGTTTGAGTTCATAGTCACCTGCTCTGCTTTGCCAAGTCAGCAAATGTGTAGAAGGGAAAATTAACAGTGACAAATGAATTCTCTCTGCACCTGCCCACTCTCCAAAATCTTGGCCCCTTAAGTCTTAGATCCTTTAGCAATCACAAATACAAGCACTTTATTCTCTAGGTTTGTGATATTATCTAAAGCTCTTCCAGCTTTTTTGTTACTTAGCTTCTTACCTGTCCACATTCGCAGCTTTTTGTTGTTTGCCATGAATTTGCAAATGCCTTGGCAGAATAACCACATTCAGAACATTAGATTTACGTCATTTGTGAATACCACATAAAACTCAGAATGGATATATATATATATATATATATATATATATATATATATATTTGGATATACTTAACCTTAAAAATTGTCCATTGTTTATCTCAAACTCAAAGTTAATGGGCATCCAATATTTCAATTTTGCTAGATCTGACAACCCTATCTAAGTGTACAACACTTCACCTAGAATCTGGCTTCAAAAGACATAGCTGCCTCAGAAGTTCTCTGATGCCATCAAATCAATGGTGTTTTCTGTTTTGCTTGTTAATTTTAGTTCCATTTCTAATTGTTCTGAGCAAGGGTATTGGTCGGGGTTTTTTTCCTTAAGTTTTTTTATTTTGAGAGAGATAGAAAACACAAGTTGGGGAGCAGCAGAGGAGAGAGCAAGAATCCCAAGCAGGTTCTGCACAAATGCAGAGCCCAGTCCTGGGGCTTGAACTCATGAACCATGAGATCATGACCTGAGTCAAAGTCCAACACCTAAGCGATTGAGCCACCTAGGCGTCCTGGGCTATTGGTTTAATATAAACTATTGCACTAGCCAGAAACAGTAAATAAGATTATTTTCTTATAATTAAATATTGCATGGGGTGCCTGGGTGGTTCAGTTGGTTAAGTGTCAGACTTCAGCTCAGGTCATGATCTTGCAGTTCATGGGTTCGAGCCCCGCATCGGGCTCTGCGCTGACAGCTCAGACCTGGAGCCTGCTTCAGATTCTGTGTCTCCCTCTCTCTCTGCCTCTCCCCTGTTCGGTCTCTGTCTCTCTCTCTCAAAAATAAATAAACATTAAAAAGTTTTTTAAAAATATTTAAATATTGCATTATTTAATAAGAGATTGGTTAAATATATGATAAAACAAGAAAAAAGGAAACTTATGTACTTAACACTTACATGTTTGTGTAGATGAATATACATTTACATCATATACACAAATTATATGACTGTAAAAAATGTTTCCCCACCCTTATGCATAATACTGTTATCAGATATTTATTCACCAAAATAATAATCCATGATAGCTTAATTAATGATTTAATTTTAAAAAATTTTTAGTGTTTTATTTATGTTTGAGAGAGAGAGAGACAGAGCATGAGTGGGGGAGGGGCAGAGAGAGAGAGGGAGACATAGAATCTGAAGCAGGTTTCAGATTCTGAGTTGTCATCACAGAGCCTGATATGGGGCTTGAACCCACAAACCATGAGATCACGACCCGAGCCAAAGTCAGATGCTTAACCTACTGATCCACCCAGGGGCCCGAAGTTAATGATTTACATGATATTTGTGTGTATGTATTATCTAATTTTTGAACAGTGAGTATATCACACTCATGTAATAAGTGACTTCTATTTATAGAGAAAATAAAAAAAATTACTGAAACATTTACAGCTTACCAAAATGCGAGGTGCTTATTGAGTTCTAGGCCCTAGTTACTATTATTCTCTTTCCTGGAGCCCTCTTTCAGGTGACATGTATCCAGAAAAGCTTTCCCTGAAGCCCCAGTTTCATTTTAGCATGCATGTTAGTTTAGTTTAATTAAGCATAAATTTTTCCATAAAACCCTAAACTTGTTCAGTGATAGTATTTCGAATGCCTCCAAAATATTTTAGGTTAACTAATTTGTTTTATTTACATGGTACTTAATATGTATTTAGTAGATGTTTAATGTTTAATAAATATTTAGTAATAAATATTGTTGAATAAATGGATGGTATGAATATATTGTTTATTAAAGAGAAAGAAGCCCGCAGTATACAGGAGTGCTCACCATTCACCCCCCATAAATACTGTGTCTGTCAAACCAGATTTTGATGCATATTAACTGATAGACACAGGGGTCACATTCCCTGAAAATTTCAAAAAGAGCAGCTATTTTACTTTGCCATTTCAGTTCAGACTTTTATGTTGTAGCAATCTGTGTTCCCAAGGGCAGGATTGATAAAGTCTTGTAAGTGATAAAGAGCTTTACACATGCCTAACTAGAAGGTCACCCCAGTAAGACGTGACTTATTTATGTTTCTTTTTTGTGGCTTGTCTTGTCATGTCTGTTACTCCCTTCTATTTTTTTATTTAATTGATTCATAAGACTTCTCTCAATATGTCTGGTATATTTACTCTTTGACATATATATTGGTTCTCTTTTTTCAGTTTGCTATTTGAAATGGAAATATATTAAATTGGCTCTTTAAAAAACTCAGCTATAACAAGACAAGACATCTAAAAAGAAAAGGAGCACATCCTTTTAAATATTGATTGGTTTCCTATTGATAGCCATTTACAAATATTTATTAAGCAAATATCATGTGTTAAGCATTGACCAAGAAATGACAAAGAAGAGAGACATAGTTCCTGTGCTTATGAAACCCGCCTCCTAAAAAATAAGAAAGGGATATTCCCAGACTGAGAACATATTTATTAGAAAAAGTTCGGTGGTTTGTACTTAAGCTTGAAAGGATGAACTTACCTGTACTAAAACAATGAACAAAACTGTAATGTTTGGGAGCACCTGGGTGGTCAGGTAAGCATCTGACTCTTGATTTTGGCTCAGGTCATTATCTCACAGTTCGTGAGATTGAGGCCTGTGTCGGGCTCTGCACTGACAGCACAAAGCTTGCTTGGGATTCTCTCTCTTCCCCTTTCTCTATGCCCCTCCCGTGCTCATGCACTCTCTTTTCTTTCTCAAAATAAATAAATAAACTAAAAAAACCCTGTAATATTTGTAATGTACTTAAATATATAAGAATAAAAATACCTAACATGTGAATCCTCTATTTACCTTCAGTGTTGTCCTGAAATATCAGTAAGAGTATATATGTCTTAAGTGAAATATGAGTTATTTAACGGAAGAATTCAGAGCTGATCATGTGACTTGGAACTACTTAAAAATCCTTCTGTTCAAAATGAAACCAGTGACAAATCTTACATGATATTTCAGATTCCTCATGGGAACACTTGAAAAGATTCAAAGAGTTAATATTCACATTTCATATTCACAGCTTAGGAGATAGAAATTTTTAACAGGAAAAAAGACACATGTTTAATTAAATGGAAAGTTGAAAGAGTAGGAGGCACTAAAATGTGCTTCAACTTCAATGACACTATTGGAAAATAATTATTTGAAAAACAGCTTATCTGTCGAAAGCTGGCAAACCACCAGGATCTTGATTGCTTTCAGCTATTTTATAACCACGTTAAGCAGATAAATTGAAGAAAGAGAAATGAGTTTCAGTCATACAATAAGATATTTCATCTTTTCAAAATGGAGTATCCTCTGTAATACAGTTCACTGTACCTTGTGTTAGAACAGGAATTTATGAGCAAACACTGGATTCCTGTCTTGAAACATTCATCGTGAGATTTGGACTCTTAACTCCTTATCATATTAGAATTTTAATCTTTTTCATTTTTTTCCCTCTTATGAGGACTATATGCACACCGTGGGCATGTGCACACACAAACACATGCACAGATGCCAGTAAAAAAAATTCTGTATTTAGTTTTTCATTGGTCAGTAGTAACATAGGACTACAATTTTTCTAAACAGCAGGAAATATAAATGTTAAAAAGGTAGTTTTGAAATATCTTCATCTTTTCTATCTTCTACATGGGGAAGGGAGCAAGATGCCACAAGCTGTCCAGTTTATTATTCCAATCCAGTTTCATGCCTTTGAAACAAGGTTTGCAAGCCTAGAATTGTGTAGAGAACAGTCAGAAGAGTGGCTGGGGTAAGTCTCAGTAGAAAAAGGTTCTACCTGTAGTGAATTTGTGAATGAGATTTCACAGAAAAGCCGTTGTTCCCCAGCTCCAGTTGATTTGGGGGCACACAAGAATGTGAACTCAGTTGCCTTTCTTCTTCTTTTTTTGTAATCTAGATATTAATGCAAAATCCTTAAATGTTTGAAGACTGCAAAGAGCAAATAAGACAGACATGTGGTCCACTTGACCTGAGTTCACTGCTTCTGCTTAAAAACAACTCAAGAAGTGGGCAAGTCTGCTTTTTTAAAAATTTATTTTTGGGAGAGAGAGAAAAAGATAAAATGTGAGTGGGGGAGGGGCAGACAGAGGTGGAGACAGAATCCAAAGCAGGCTCCAGACTGTCAACACAAAGCCCAACATGGGCCAAGACCTCCAAACCATAAGATCACAACCTGAGCTGAAGTCTGACACATAACCGACTAAGCCACCCATGTACCACAGGGTAGGCCTGCTATAAATTGAATCTCTTGATCTTTTATTTTAAGGTACTCTGAACTTCTTAAAATGAAAAAGTTTTATAAACCTTGCTTTGTTAATATAGCTAACCAAAGTGATTTCACATGAACTGTCTCATTAAAAGTGCTCTGTAAAATTTGACAGATGCAATACAAATAATAAAGTGAAATGAGAAAAGTAACAAATTAAAATGCTAATTATAGTACATTAAGGATAAATAGATGATGTAAATGACATAACCTATCCCCTAATTAGCAAATGAGGAAATTCTAGCCCCATATAGTGACATATTAATTGTTGTGTTTTAATAAGGGAATGATAATATATATTTTATGCACTAAGAAATGCAGAAGCTATGGTAACCAACAGAATCTCTTGATGACAAAAACTGCTACAGTTTTTCCTCCAACCTGCTAGCAAATCCACTCAAAAGACATAATTCAAAGTGTGTTTGCTCGTTTATTTGTCTGTCAGATCAGTTTGAAACCTCTGTCTTTGGCTCTGCTGTAGGGAAGCTACATGACCTGAAATAATCAAACCACTGATTTATAATTTCCTAGAACTTTTACCCACTTCCCAGGACTAATTTCACACCAAATGACAGAATTTATTATTAGCTGTTTCTGTGAATAAGAGAAATTTTGGGGAAATGAGCAGCAAGTGAAAATAAAATCTACCAATTTAGAACAAAAAGAATCCCTGATAATTGAGGAGATACTATTTCCAAAGTACCTATGACACAGTATATCTGGGGCACCAATGTAAGTGTCCCTTAAGTATAAGCTTGACTGTAGTCTTTAGAATGTTGTATCTAAGTAGTGTATGCTCTTCATGTGTTTTCAAATACTATGCACAAAGGATGCAATTTTCACATTACAACAGAACTTTTAGTATAGTTTTTATTTTTCACACATATCTTCTTTGCGCTATGTAACCAAGAGATTTCTACTATAATCTTTTAATGTTTAGGTAAAAACAAACAAACAAAAGACAGAGAGCCAGAGATCATGGACTCCTAGAGATAAAAACGGAACAAGCTTCCCAAACAGTGTACTCCGTTAACTTTCCATAACAACTGAGCGGTCTGTCCTTTGTAAGCATTTGTTCATTCTCTAAAGCCACATATAAAACATGACTTCTCAGGGCGCCTGGAAGGCTCAGTGGGTTAGGGGTCCGACTTTGGTTCAGGTCATGATCGCAAGGTTCGTGGGTTAGAGACCTGCATCAGGCTCTGTGCTGACAACTAGAGCAGAGCCTGGAGCCTGCTTCAGATTCTGTGTCTCCCTCTCTCTCTGACCATCCGCTGCTCGCTCTCTCTTTCTCTCTCTCTCTCTCTCTCAGAAATAAATAAAAAAACACTTAAATAAACATTAAAACAGGACTTCTCTAATTTGAAACAATTTTCTTCTCCTTGGACTACACTTTTTTTAAATGATTATTTATTTATTTATTTATTTATTTACAAATACTTTATTGTCAAGTGGTTTCCATAGAACACCCAGCGCTCATCCCCACAAGTGCCCTCCTCCATGCCCATCTTCCCCCTTGCCCCCTACACCCATCAGTCCTCAGTTTGTTCTCAGTATTCAAGAGTCTTTCATGGTTTGCCTCTCTCCCTCTCCCCCACTATTTCCCCCCTTCTTCTCCCCCTTGGTCCTCCATTAAGTTCCTCCTAATCCTCCTATACGTGAAAACATATGGTGTTTGTCCTTCTCTGCCTGACTTATTTCACTCAGGATAACACCCTCAAGGTCCATCCATGTTGCTACACATGGCCAGATTTCATTCTTTCTCATTGCCATGTAGTATCCCATTGTATAGATAAACCACATCTTCTTGATCCATTCATCCGTTGATGGACACTTAGGCTCTTTCCATGTTTTAGCTATTGTTGAGAGTGCTGCCAGGAACATTGGGGTACATGTGCTCCTATGCATCAGCATTTTTCCAGCCCTTGGGTAAATTCCTAGCAGTGCTATTGCTGGGTCATGAGGGAATTCTATTGTTAACTTTCTGAGGAACCCCCACACTGTTTTCCAGAGGGGCTGCACCAGTTTACATTCCCACCAACAGTGTAGTAGGGTGCCCGTTTCTCCACATCCTTGCCAGCATCTAGAGTCTTCTGATTTGCTCATTTTAGCCACTTTGACTGGCATGAGGTCGTATCTCAGTTTGGTTTTGATTTGTATTTCCCTGATGAGGAGGGATGCTGAGCATCGTTTCATGTGTCTGTTGGCCATCTGGATGTCGTCTTTAGAGAAGTGTCTATTCATATCTTCTGCCCATTTTTTTTTCTCTGGGTTGTTTGTTTTTCAGGTGTGGAATTTGGTGAGTTCCTTATAGATTTTGGATATTAACCCTTTATCTGCTATGTCATTTGCAACTATCTTTTCCCATTCCGTTGGTTGCCTATTAGCTTTATGGATTGTTTCCTTTGCCTTGCAGAAGCTTTTAATCTTGATGAGGTCCCAACAGTTTATTTTTGCTCTTGATTCTTTTGCTTTTGGGGATGTGTCAAGTAAGAAATTGCTGCGATTGGGGCGCCTGGGTGGCTTAGCCGGTTAAGCGTCCGACTTTCGCTTGGGTCATGATCTCGCGATTCGTGGGTTCAAGCCCCGCGTCGGGCTCTGTGCTGACTGACAGCTCAGAGCCTGGAGCCTGTTTCAGCCTGTGACTCCCTCTCTCTCTGACCCTCCCCTGCTCACGCTGTCTCTCTCTCTCTCCTAAAAATAAATAAAACATTAAAAAAAAAAAGAAATTGCTGCGATGGAGGTCAAGGAGGTTGTTTCCTGCTTTCTCCTCTAGGGTTTTGATGGTTTCCTGTCTCACGTTCAGATCTTTTATCCATTTTGAGTTTATTTTGGTGTGTGGTTTGAGAAAATGATCAATTTTCATTCTCTGCATGTTGCTGTCCAGTTCTACCAGCACCATCTGTTAAAGAAGCTGTCTTTTTTCCATTGGATACTCTTTCTTGCTTTGTCAAAGATTAGTTGGCTGTATACTTTTGGGTCTAATTCTGAGTTCTCAATTCTATTCCATTGGTCTATGTGTCTGTTTTTGTGCCAATACCATACTGTCTTGATGATGACAGCTTTGTAGTAGAGGCTAAAGTCTGGGATGGTGATACCTCCCGTTTTGGTTTTATTCTTTAGTATTAGTTTGGCTATTCGGAGTCTCTTGTGGTTCCATACAAATTTTAGTATAGTTTCTTCTACCTTTGATAAGTATGCTGGTGCAATTTTGATTGGGATTGCATTGAACATGTAGAGTGCTTTGGGTAGTAATGACATTTTAACTATATTTATTCTTCTGATCCATGAGCATGGAATGTTTTTCCACTTCTTTGTGTCTTCTTCAATTTCCTTCATAAGTTTCTAGTTTTCATTATACAGATCTCTTATATCCTTGGTTACGTTTATTCCTAGATACATTATGTTTTTTTGTGTAATTGTGAATGGGATCAATTTCTTGATTTCTCTTTCTGTTGCTTCATTGTTGGTGTATAAAAATGCAACCGATTTCTGTACATTGATTTTGTACCCTGCAGCTTTGCTGAATTCTTGGATGAGTTCTAGTAGGCTTCTGGTGGAGTCTGTCGGGTTTTCTATGTAGAGTATCATGTCATCTGCGAAAAGTGAAAGTAAACTTACTTAAACATCATAAAAGCCATCTATGAGAAGCCCTCAGCTAACATCATCCTCAACGGGGAAAAACTGAGAGCTTTCCCCCTGATATCAGGAACACGGCAGGGATGTCCACTCTCACCATTGTTGTTTAACATAGTGCTGGAAGTCCTAGCATCAGCCATCAACAAAAGGAAATCAAAGGCATCAAAATTGGCAAAGAAGAGGACTACACTTTTTTTTTTAATGTTTTATTTATTTCCAGGAGAGAGAGAGAGACAGAGTGAGCAGGGGAGGGTCAGAGAGAGAGGGAGTCACAGGCTGAAACAGGCTCCAGGCTCTGAGCTGGCAGTCAGCACAGAGCCTGATGTGGGGCTCGAACCCACGAACCGCGAGATCATGACCTAAGCGAAAGTCGGACGCTTAACCGACTAAGCCACCCAGGCGCCCCGAGGACTACACTTTTTAAAAAAATATATTTTTTTAAATTTCTGAGAGAGAAAGAAACAGCGTTTCTCAAAATGGCAGATGGGGAAGGGCTACATACCTCTTTTCCCACAGAAAAATTGAAAAGCAAGCAGAAACTATTTGACCAACTTTGTTTGAACTCTGCAAAAACAGTCAAAGATTGACAGTGGCCAAGTGTTTACTGAATGAAAAAAAAAAAGGCCACTTGACAATGGCAGGAGAGCTTTGGTTTATACTTAACCTTTTTGCAGACCCTCCCCCAGTGTAACAGAAGTCTGGACGCTGGTTAGAATGTAACCACTGTGGTAAAGTTTGACAACTCTTTAGAAAACTAAACATAACATTACCTCAGAACCTGGCAATTCCACTAGTAAGTACATACTCAAAAGAATCAAAAGTATGGTCTTGAATAGACACTTGTACAACAGAGTTCATTGCACCATTATTCACAATAGCCAAAATGTAGAAGCAACTCAAGTGTCCATCAACAAATGAGTAGATAAATAAAACGTGACAAGTGCATGCAATGGAATATCATTAAGTCATATAAAATAATGAAATTTGATACACATCGCACACGGGAGTTCTTAAAAATATCATGCTAAGAGAAAAGCCAGTCAAAAAGACAAATATTTATGTCTTCACTTCCATGAAAAACCTAAATTAGATGGGAGAAAATATAGAGAGAAAATAGGTTAAAGTTGAGCAGGGCTGGGTGAAAGTGGGGTTTGTGGACATACCGCTTCCCAGTGACAGAATTTCTGTTTGGGATTATGAAAAGGTTGTAGAAAATAAACAGTGGTGATGGTTGTCCATTTGGGAATGTAATTAAAACCACTGAATTGTATACTTAAAAATGAATTGAATGGCAGAATAAAATAAAATATATAAAGAAAATTAAAGTCTTAAATTATGTGTAAATAGGGTTCCTAAAATATGACAAGATTTTCAAAAGATAAATGAGAAAAGGACAAGAAAGGATTGCCAAGATGAAAGGGACAGAAAGCTGAAGGATTTTACAGATGAGACTGGCGAGGAGGCTTGTACTGGATTATGGGAATTTCTAAATCCAAGTGGGTTTTGCTGTATAGGAAGGGAAATAGTTGACAATTGAAAAGAGGGAATGATATGATCACACACGTAAGTTTTGATAAGTTGGAAGATCTTTTAGAAGAAGGGATTAGTTGGAAAATGCAAGCTCAGTAAGGAGATTCTAGCAAAAAAAAAATCATCGAGATGGAAACATTGGAGAAAGTGTAGGGGAGATATGAGAGAAATATTGGAGCTGATTGTGAAGCAAATGGACATAGTGTGGAGCAGACTTCATGTCCATAAGTGACAGATTATAATGCAGTTATTACAGGTATACAACCCAGGTAATACTTACATCAAAGTATAGACCCCAACGCTATATTGATTTGTCCAATGAGACATAAATTCTAAAACCTATTACTTGTTTTATCATGTCTCACTTCCTGTCTACGTATTAATCAGTAACATATTAACAGTGGTTTAAAAAAAACAGAAAGTAGAAGAAAGTTAAGAACAAGTCTACTGGGAAAGAAAAATAAATGTTATAACTAATCTTCGATAGCAAGCTTCGGGGTTAAATAGAAATCTACATTGATCATTTATTGCACATCCCAAAGGACTTGAGATTTTTAACTCCCTATTTTCACAGTAGGTCAGTGACACATAAAATTCTGCGCAGTATCCCACAACATAGGGCCAAAAAGAAAAAGAAGTACTCAGCACCAACATTCTAGTTAAATCCCATGTTTACAGCATATTCATACTCCAAGTTGAATGCACGTAGGATAACTGGGCTATCTTTTGTCCTTCAACTACCCACCGATGACCATAATGGGAACAAAGACTGCAGTTCATTGTAGGCTTGACTCAGTATGGCTCATCATTCAGTCAAATGCTGTGGGGTTAAGTGTAGTTCATTCACTCCAGCCACAGTGAGTCCCAGCTATTTATTTTACTATGCTGCGCTCTAGTGTGGGCATCTGGCCTGAATTTAGAATACAAGTTGATTTGCAATTCTGATTTCCTACCAAAATATTCGTCCTACTCCTATGTAAAAGTAGACAGGTCCATTAATGGTAAAACAGTTATTTTCCCAAATGAGCGAAGATACCAAACACTAAAATCTAAAGAATTTCTTTTATATGGCTTTATAGTTTCATGCAGTAAAAATCATTAAACACACACACGTAAATACATGCATAGAAACATATATACACACATCTGATCATATTCTATTAATGTGTCCTCATTAAAAGATTCTTGAGTAAAGTGTGATTTTTTAAAAAGAATGTACTGGTAAGATTATGGTTCTTATTATTTCTTTCCTTTCCACATGAGTTTTCTATTTGCCTAGAAACAGATTTCATGGGTAAACAAAATTTCTCGGGGAAAAAATTGACTGGATCTTTTCTCTGAACTGTAATATGCCTTGTTCTGGCTTCTTTCTCCTTATCCATGGTTCCAGCAGCAAAATCTTTGGCCATGTATACAATCCAACTTCATTTTGATGGCAGTGCAAGTTAATACTGATGAAATAACTTCCTCTCATTCAGATTGAACAGAGCATAAATACAGGGTGACAGAAATGATATTACTACAAATTCTACAGATATTAAAATGTAAATATTTCAAATGAATGTATGCTAATAAATTTGGCAGCTCAGATGAAATGTACAAATTCCTTTAAAGTTGCAAACTATTGAAGTTCGTTGAAGAAAAAGAAGATAACCTGATTAGGCCAATATCTATTAAATAAATTGTACTTGTAGTTTAAAAACTTTCCCACAAAGAAAAGACTAAGTTCTGATGGCTTTAGTGTAGAATTCTACCCAGTTGTGGAGGAAATAATAAAAACACTTCCAGATAACTAAAAAGCAAAAGAATACTTCCCAAGTCATTCTATGAGGTTAGTATTATTAACCTGATACCAAAAACAGGTAAAGATATTATAAGAAGGTACAACTGTAGAACAATATCCTACACAAAACAGGACACAAAAATTCCCAACAAAATTTTAGTAAATCAAATTGAACAATATATGAGTAAGAAAATATATGGCCAAATATGGTATAAAACAAGAATGGAAGGTAGATTTAGCATTTACATTGATGTAAACATACCATGTGAAAAAGCAACTATAAGCAAATAATTATTGAGATCTAGAATACATGAAAACTATTAAAATCAAATGGAAAAGGAAAGCAATCCATTAGATAAGTGACTTAAAAATAAGAATATGCTTTTCATAGAGGAAAGAGGAATAGCTATTAAACGAACAGAAATTCAAGCTGCAGAATTCAAAAAACAATACAATTAAACCAAAAATATATTATTTTAGACCTACCAGGTTTTCAGAATAAAAAATCTAAAAGATACTTTTATTATTCAGAAATGAATACATTGAATTGAGTTGTAATATCAACCCTAATGTATCTCAAAACTATATTGAGCAAAAAAATAATTTACAGATAATATTTAGATAAAGTTTAAGAATGTAGAATAAATCATATAGTTTATTATGCACATTACCTATATAGTAAACTAGATATATGAAAGAAAATATTAGGAAAAGAAAGGATATTTTAAAGCTAAAAATTCAATATTGGTAATCTCCATGAGGGAAAAAAGAACACACAGAGTTTCCATGATCCTGTGTTCTATTTCTTCAGAGCAATGAAGGGAACTCAAGTGTTTATTGTGTATCCTTTCTTCCTTTGAGAAATTACTTTGATATTACTTTGATATTACTTTGATATTAAAAATATAGGCCCTACTGTTAAAATATAGGCCCTATATGTATATAACTGTTAATGTATATATACATATATATACATATATATACACACATACCTATATACATAAATAAATATATATACATGTATGTACAAACACACACAAAATATCAACATTTATCCTTTACTGGTTCAAGAATTGATGGACTTCAAGAATTACTGTCTCTTGGGGCACCTGGGTGGCTTAGTCGGTTAAGCGTCTGACTTTCGCTTAGGTCATGATCTCATGGATCGTGGGTCCGAGCCCCGCGTCGGGCTCTGTGCTGACTACCAGTTCAGAGCCTGGAGCCTGTTTCAGTCTGTGACTCCCTCTCTCTCTGACCCTCCCCTGCTCACACTGTCTCTCTTTCTCTCCTAAAAAACAAACAAACAAACAAACAAACAAACAAAAGAATTACGGTCTCTAAAAAAACCTTTATTTTAAAATTTAGGTTTGGATGTCAAAAACAGCATCAACAACAACAACCCTCATGCACATAAGTGAGTTCTTTTGCACTTGATTTACACAGAAACTGATACTTCTCAGGGGGGTTTCCAAAAAAAGTAAAGATATGCCTTAAGGATATGCTGTTTCATCTTAAGTCAAAAATCCTAATTACTAAAAGAGTTTGATCATCTGCAAGTTTAACTTCCAATCTCTAAACCTTAATTGTAAGATATAGAGAGCAATCCCTGCATTTCTAGATATCACATTACTGGGTGTTATTTTCCAGTCTGAAAGAGTTACCTTGACAACCAGATCACTGACTCACACTCACCACCCTGATTTATTCCCAACCTCAATGTCACTCCAGAAATTGTTTTGCCTACAATACTGAAGATTACTCTTTAATTAAAATTGTAACCCGTCACCCCTTTCCAATTGTCTTAAGAGCATTCCCTTTATAATAACCAATTTATAATAAAACACTATTAAAATATTTGCAAAATTATTTGATGGAGTTATGTCCCCAAATGTGTTTTAAAAATTAAATACTAGTGGAACTAGTATCTTGATCTTACCCTACAGTACATCTAGTATATTAATTTGGAACCAAATAACTTTGTTTCTGTTGACTGACTATGATAACATGCACAAATTTAAAACATTAGCTAAAATTTTTGAAATAATTCCCTATTATATGTAAAAAATAATCCTCATTACTTATAATAAATACACATGATTTTTTTCTGAGCCAGCTTTGCAAACTCCCTATTTCTTAGACATGTACAACTGTTGAAAGAAAAATGAAAATAAGTTACATTATTCAAGTATGTATGGTAAAAATGCCAACAGTTTTTACAGAAAACACATTCAAATAATCACAGCCAGAGGGAATAAAATGATTTACTGTTTCTTGAATGTATTTGCAGAATCATTTTTTAAAAAGAGTTTTAATCTATAAAGCAAGTATTCCAGGGTCTGAACATTAGACTGGATCTAAACAGAGAAATCATCAATATTACATTGTGGAGCACAAGTAACTTTCATCTGCTTCCTTGAAATTACTGTCTAAAATCCATTTGTAACTATCACCATGTATAAGCAAGAGGTTCTGCTACCCCAATTACAACTTTTCTTAACATTAGTAGAAATGGCATGGCTTTGCCAAAAAATAACATCACTGTACTTGTGCAAATTAGTTTCTGTTTTCTGAATGATGTTATTTTCTTTTCCAAACTATTTTAGAGAAGCAGAATCTAGTAGAATCTATTACTGGTGATTATGGTTTTTAAAAAATGAAAAAACCTGGAATTTGTCAGAATAAAGAGGAAAAATTCTTTCATTTCTAGTCCTCATTTGGTTTTATTTTGCACACAATGGAAGACATTGCTTCTTGAGCAGCTGATCTTTAAAAGAATACCTTTTTCTGAATCCTAAAAATAACTACCTACATAAACATGAAGAACTAAGTGCAGCAGGTTATTAGAAAGGACTTTTTCCATGATCCATTTCATCTCTTTGGAGGACAAAATCATGCTCTAGTTTAAAAGTATAAAATTGTTATTTTACATATTAGAAAATACAGAGTGGTATTGTTTGGGGGTAATAGGAGAATCAATTTTATAACTAATTGGGTTAATGTTAGAAATACCAAAAAACATTCTGATACAAGATAAGCTGTTTTATGATTCATTAGTGTTTACAGGTGAAATGTGTTGAGTGAAGTAAAATTGAATTAATATGAAGATTATCATGGAGTGGGTTAGCTTGTCAAGAAGTCATTCCCTGGGGTGCCTGGGTCCCTCAGTCGGTTAAGCGTCCAACTTCAGCTCAGGTCATGATCTCATACTTTGTGGGTTTGAGCCCCAAGTTGGGCTCCGTGCTAACAGCTAGCTCAGAGCCTGGAGCCTGCTTCAGATTTTGTATCTTCCTCTCTCTCTGACCCTCCTCTGTTCATGCTCTCTCTCTCTCTCTCTCTCTCTCTCAGAAACAAAAATAAAACATTAAAAAAAAAAAAAGTCATTCCCTAACAGATGAGAACAAGGGGGAGATTCTATTTTAAAGCACAAATTCTTCTCAATTCACTACGACTCTCAAAATAGTTCTGTGGTCAGCACTGGTTCTGTTGTTTGTCAATTTCCATAACCCTTGTTTTCCCCCCAAAATCTATGCACAAAAATAACATATGTCAACCAAGATAGAGAAGAGTACTGTTTTCTATTTTAGAATCACCACAATTATGAAGTTATCCAGAAAAAAAAAAATGCTAGAAATATAAAAAGCAAATGTTTCCAAAGCTACATTTTATGTTCTTTATATAATCTGGTCCCTACTAGGACAGCAAACTAAAGGAAAATATACAAGAGCTGAGACAATCAGAGAAAAGTAATATCTAAAGGTGTTCTGATAGGAATAAAACATAAACTTCGGAGGGGAAGCCTAAAAGACCCATAAAAGCTTTGTTTGTGAAAGAGAAAGCTTCAAAGCTACAACACTAAAATAGTGAATATAACACTATGTATTAAGCACTGGGTTAAGTTCCTTCACCTGTACTCTTTATATAATCCTCAAAATAACCATGAATAATATAATGTATTATATAAAGCTTTGAGAAAAAGAAGTGACTTATTCAAGTTATTTTAGTTACTGAAGGGCAGAATCTCAAGTCCATTCAGGTCTTATAACACCAAATTGAACAAAATATAAGTATCCTATGGTTAAATAGAAAAATATGAGTTGATTAATACTAATAAAACTGTTAGGTTAAATGTATCAGCCCCATGTAGGTAAAAGACAAGCAATTAAGGAGACAAATATTCTGCTGTGGGAATTATTAAGAAGTATCTTTCATTTCTCTTCTTTCAGAAATATTGATTGGTAAAATTAAGAAAAGAGAAAAAACAAGTAAGAAAAAATAGAATTAGAAGTTAAAAGCAGATGACAGGAAGAATCTTGTTCTATTCTCCAATTTCTTCATTTAGGTATTCATTCAACAAATGCTTTCTAGTAATAGGTAGTAGTTTAGATAGAGTTGATCATAAGGACAAAGTACTGTATGGAAGGTAATAAGGAATCAGGGTTTATTAGTAGCAATAAATCTAAAAAACTCAATGAATCAGATAAAACCATGTAAGTCAGCAAAATATTAGAAGGCAAAATAAATAACCAACTAATAAACTATAAGGAAACTAAAGCACACTTATCTTCTGATTATTATTTTTAGTGATAACCAAATATTACTTTCTAAGTTCAACCAAAGAGAGCAGGGAGTATAGCTGAATTCAAACGTTCAAGTACCTTTCTTGTTTACTCTGACCCCAGATTTCCTTCTGTAATCAGAACAAATTAAAGAAAAAATATATCAGATACAAATAAATTAGTTAATTAGCATTCAGTCATGCAATTTTAGTACAAATGGTGCCAACTCTAGGGACAATAGTTGAATGGTAGACAGAGATATGATCCCAAGAGAGTTGGACTTGAGTTTTGCATTCACATTTCCTGAACAGCCCATCTGAAGCCATTGTTCCATAAACAGAAATTCAAGACAAAGCTGAGTAGGTGAGTCAACACACATAAGACCCTAGGTCCTGTACTTGTGGAAATAAGTTTTGTTGGAGAAGAAAGTAAATAATGGGATAAACAAGCAAATTAGTATACGATGAAAAATATAGAAACATCTTGCAAGACCTTGCAGTAGAGGATTATAGAGATGAGGTAGGAGGAAAGGACCTACTTAGATGAGTTGATCATAAGGCCTATTTGAAGAGATTACATTTAGTCAAGAATTATGAAAAGGAGGCAGAGCCATTTAAGAACTCCAGGCAAAGTGTATTGAACACATGGATAAACAAGGCATGAAAAAGCTTTAGGTGGGAAGAAGTTTGGGATGTTCTTGAAGTTGGGAATGTTTCTGTGTGACTAAAGGTTAGAGAGACTGGAGATACTATGTGAAAGGTAAGGAATGTTCAGGATATACAGACCTTTGTAATAGAGAAAACTGAAGACTGATGATCAAGTGACTGGCCGAAAATCTAATTAGGTAAAAAATAAACTATGATATAGGTGTCCTAAGAGCTATTTATTTCCTATATTTCATAAGTTCTAATAGGATATAAAATTCAAAAATATATTTAGAAAGAGAAGAGAAACCATTCAAGGGCTTACCTTTTCCTATTTATGGTGATAATCAAGTGGTCCACATCGAAGTCATAACACAATTAAGCTGTGGTTCTATCATGGTCACTGTGGACCAACTGGC
Source organism: Proteles cristata cristata (assembly GCA_017311185.1). Classification (NCBI taxonomy): domain Eukaryota; kingdom Metazoa; phylum Chordata; class Mammalia; order Carnivora; family Hyaenidae; genus Proteles; species Proteles cristata. Next base: position 381,772 of record JAESUZ010001257.1, read on the forward strand.
ATCTTTACCATTCCAGTAACTCAAGTGCACTAATGTTAGAGTCATTCTATTTTCTCAATATCAATGTTCTTTAATTACAAGCACAATGTTCAAAATAAAACGAAAATGTGTATGCTTTGATGTTAGCAACCAAGAACACAATTTTAGGCTGGCAGGAAGCACTAGAAAAAGACCCATATTTTTCCAGAATTTATCCCTTAATCAGCTGACTTACATGGCAGCTAAAAAGCCCTGTGGGGGACTGGGGGTAGAAAACTGAATTGTCTGCATTTGGTAATTATAGTCTACTCTCACAAGCAGAGAGAACACCCAGTTAACATCAGTTTTCAGTGTCCACAGGGAAAAACCTCAACAGGAAGAAAGAAACTGATAGACTGAAGTTCACAGAAGATTGAATGAATCTTTAAATTCTAAGTACAATTTGATGGTTGGTTCTTGAACATCTCACATTTCTACTGGCTACTAAAGCTTCGGAAGTTCGACATATGCATTTCATGTACATGTGTAATGCAGTTTACCGCTTTTAAGATGCTGGAACTCCCAGTGATTGTATTTTTATGTTTAGCTCTTGCTAAGGATATCTTTGGGGATATAGAATTCTCTACTTCTTAGTAGGAGAATGATAAGGCCTGAATTGATTTGAGGTTCTGCCCCTGAGTAACTAAACAACTTTGTCTAAGCCATTTTTCTTCTCTTATGTTCAATTCTGTTATTTGTAAAAGAGTATATCAATCTCTTAAGAGATATTTTGAGAATTAAACAAAAGAGCACAGGGGAAGAAATCTAATTCTTAACCACTGCAGCTGATCTCAGAAAGGCCTTACTATTGTTACTCTGTCCCTCAGGTTGATGTTTGGCTGGCTGCTAATGAAACAGAACAGCACCAACCCTAGAAATCTCATGTCCAACAATTTCTTTACTATGATTTTCTGGACATTCTTGCCTAAACCTTGATACTTCAGTGCTTCTTTTGTACTCCAAGTAATTTATTTTATCAAAATAGCTATGAGAGAAAACAATTTGTATATGGTACATGGTAAGATTGAAGAATGGACACTACTGTTCATTTTCATTAAAATAAATTAGCACCAGAATAAACCAGTACCATGTGATTTCACAAAATTGATAGTCTTCAGATAAGAGAGATGGGGGGAGTAGTCAAATTACTTTAAATGTAAAATGGTTCCAGAAGGCAACAATTTTTGTTTCTTTAACACTATGTAACAGAAAACATTATTTTTAAATGTTCATTTATTTTTGAGAAAGAGAATGAGACAGAGTGCAAGCAGATAAGGGGAAGAGAGAGAGTGAGACACAGAATCTAAAGCAGGCTCCGCTCTGAGCTGTCAGCTTACAGTCTGATGCAGGACTCAAACTCACAAACCATGAGATCATGAACCATGAGATCATGACATGAGCTGAAGTCAGATACTTAGCCAACTGAACCACACAGGTCCCCAAACATTATTTTTAAAGTACAACTTTGGTTTAAATTGCTATCATTTTAATTACTGGAGAGGCTGAAGATATTTTCATGTGTTTTATAATTTGCGTTTATCTTTAAATGTATGTCCATATCCTTTGCTTATTTTTTCTGTTTAGGTAATTTCAGTTTTCCTTATTTATAAGACAGTTTCTATGATAGATAGCAAATATACAAAAGGATGAAAACAAAAACAAAATTAGTAATTTTACGGCACCTGGGTGGCTCAATCGGTAAGCGTTCAACTTTAGCTTAGGTCATGATCTCACTGCTTGTGAGTTCGAGACCCACATCAGACTCTGTGCTAACAGCTCAGAGCCTGGAGCCTACTTGAGATTCTGTGTCTCCCTCCCTCTCTGTACCTCCTTGACTCGTACACTGTCTCTCTCTTTCAAGAATAAATAAACATTAAAACATTTTTTTATTCGGTAATTTTACAACTCAGTGATTTATTAGCATTTTAGGTATATTTCCTTCAAATGTTTTAGCCTCTATTATAGGGTTAATTTTAACCCAATATATTATTTTAAAAATTCCATATTATCAACAATTCTTGAAATCATAATTTTTATGTTGTATAGATGTAATAATAGTGGATATAATTCTTACTATTATAGGCACTGTTCTAAGAATTAGTTCTAAGAATTATCATCTCATTGATTTCTGTGTTACTTTATGTTTTATTTTTTTCTCCACATTTTTCTGAATAAACAGAGGGGTTTTGGGGGGATTAATATTTATTTATTATTGAGAAACAGAGAGAAACAGAGCATGAGCATGGGAGCAGCAGAGAGAGGGGGAGACACAGTATCTGAAGCAGGCTCCAGGCTCTGAGGTGTCAGCACAGAGCCTAATGCAGGGCTCAAACCCACGGAGTAGTGAGATCATGACCTGAGCAGAGGTCAACTGAGCCACCCAGGTGCCCCTATACAGAGTTATTTTTAAGACTTCATATAGTCAGGATCAAGAAGATGTGGTTTATCTATACCATGGAATACTACATGGCAATGAGAAACAATGCAATCTGGCCACGTGTAACAACATGGATGGACTTTGAGGGTGTTATGCTGAGCGAAATAAGTCAAGCAGAAAAGGACAGATATCATATGTTTGCACATATAGGAGGATTAGGAGGAACTTAACTGAGGAAAAAGGGGGAGAAGAAGGGGGAAATGGTGGGGGAAAGGGAGAGAGACAAACCATGAGAGACTCTTGAATGCTGACAAAAACTGAGGACTGATGGATGTAGGGGGGAGGGGGGATGGGCATGGGGAGGGCACTTGTGGGGATGAGCACTGGGTGTTATGTGGAAACCAATTTGACAATAAACTATTTGAAAAAAAAAAAGATTTCATATAGTCAGTTATACCAATATTTTCTTTCGTAGTTTCATCTTTTGGAATCTTGCTTAGGGTAGTAGTATCACTCCATGATTATGCAAAGGTGATTCATATTTCCTTTTTAAATGGAATATGAGCCTTCATGTTTCAGTGATTTTTGAGTAGAAGGGTGAAGTCATGGGATCCGTGAGAATCTGTGGGAGTTGTCAGAAAAATGAACACAAGCATGTGAACACAACATTTTGCATGCAATTTCAAAAGATTTGTAGCTCTCCCAAAGTCCATTAATAAACTACATACAAATCCATTTAAAAATTTTTTAAAAGTCTTGTTTTCACATATATATATATACATATATATATGCGAATATATATGTATATATATAAAGAATAAAATAGTTTTATAACCCAGGCTTGATATGCACTCATTTTTTTTTAATATTTTTATTTATTTCTAGGAGAGAGAGAGAGAGAGAGACAGCGTGAGCAGGGGGGGTCAGAGAGAGAGGGAGTCACAGACTGAAACAGGCTCCAGGCTCTGAGCTGGCAGTCAGCACAGAGCCCGACGCGGGGCTCGAACCCACGAACCGCGAGATCATGACCCAAGCGAAAGTCGGACGCTTAACCGACTAAGCCACCCAGGCGCCCCTGGATATGCACTCATTAATAGTTTCTTGGTTTGTTTTGTTTTATTATTTCAATGAAGGATGTAAGAAGGATGTAGAGTGCTTTATGTATGGTGTTTGGTATTATAGAGAAGAAATCTGGTATGATAGACTAGGCAGGAGTCAGAAAGTCCAAATCATCCGTTATGATACTAGCTGAGTGAGTTAGGAAAATTCCTTTAATTTCCCCTTGTGTCCAAATACAAATCTGTAAAGTGTGTGTGTGTGTGTGTGTGTGTGTGTGTGTGTGTGTGTATGCTGTGTGTGTTTATATGCATGAGTGTATTTGATTGAGAGATTGAAAAGTAAAATTAACAATTTCTGAAAACATATAAACCTGAAGTTGTGCCATTTTATACAATTCTATTTTCATTATCTTTTTACCAAGGCAAATTTTTCATACACTGCAAAGCACAAATTTTACTATAAAATTTGATAAGCTTTGGTTAAAGTATAAAGACATACAGTAGTCAAGTCAACATCACAGTCAAGATCTAAAACATTTCCATCACCCAGAAAGCTCCTGACTCCTTCCAATCATACTTCTCATATGCGACCATTGATTTGATTTTTATCACCAGAGATCAATTTTACTTTTTCTGAATTTCATATAAATGAAATCAAACAGCATGTATTCTGTGACTTCTGTCATTGTTCATGACTTTAGTGAGCAGAAGTATTTATTTTTTATGAAGTCCAGTTTGTAATTGATAGTTTCTGTTATGGCTACTGCTTTTTGCTTCCTTGCTAAGAAATCATTGCCTGTGTGATTTATTAAGATATTCTTTTACATTTTATTCAGATTCTTTATAGATTTATTTTTTTCTGATGAAAGATGATCCATTTTAAATGAGTTCTTATGTATTATGTGAGGTAAATGTTGAGTTTTATTTTCCCCCCATATATTTATCCCATTTGTCCTGTACCATTTGTTGAAAATACTTTCTTTCTCCTTCAAACTTCAATTTAATCATTGTCAAAAATCAATTGACAGTTTATATGAGAGTCTATTTCTACACTCTCTATCCTGTCCATGATTCTATTTTCTTACATGAACCACCCTGGCTAGGTTATATTTCAGCTTTGTTTTTAATTCAGGTAGGATACATGTATGTTCTCCAACTTTGTTCTTTCAATGATTATCTTATTTCTAAAATTTTTATATATGATTTTTTGTTTTCTACCCAAAAAATGTTGGTTAAAATATTGATTGGTTTAATTTTCAATAGAATAATCAATTTGGGGAGAGTTGAAAACATGGCAACATTAAGTCTACCAACTCATGAAAATGTATATATATATATCTCCATTTAGGTCATACTTAATTTTTCTCAGCCAACATTTTGGTATTATGCATGTAGCACTTTGTTAATTTTATTATTTATTTTTTGTTTTTGATATTTATAAAGATACTATTACATTGTTATTTGTTAGTATATAAAACATTATTATGTATCTGGTACTCTCTGCTCTTGCTGATTTCATTATTAGTTTTAAAATATTTTATAGATTCCTTAGGACTTTTTACATATATAACTATATCATCTACAAATAATGACTTCTGAAATCTTTATGCCATTCTTTTCTTTTCCTTGTCTCATTATTCTGGATTATTACTAGAAACTCTAGAAAAATAATGAATAAAAGTAGTAACTTAATCTCTCAGTATTAATATGATGTGATATTTGCACATACCTTTTGAGGAAGTTCTCTTCTATTCCTATTTTGTTGAAATGTATATCATGAATTGAGGTTGGTATTGTTTTTTACACCTCTTGAGATGTCCCAAATTCTTTTTCCTTTATTCTCTAAATGTGTCCAATTGCATTAAATATTTTCTAGCAATTAATTAACCATAAATTTTTGAGATAGATTACACTTGAACATGATATATTTTCCCATGTGTTGCTTTAATATTTTTTTGTTGACAATAGTTGCCACTATGTACCTGTATGTTTTTCTAATTAAGTATTGGTGTCAAGGTTTGATATTAATTTTATGGTAGTCTGATGGAATGCGTTGAGAAATGTTCTCTCCTTTGTTTTCTGAAAAAGTTCTACCATTTTGGTATTATTTCATCACTAAATGCTTAATAGAATTTGTGGGTAAACCATTTGGGAAAATTTTTTATTACTTCAGTAACAGAATATTCAGCTTTTCTGTTTCTTCTTGTAACACTTTTAATCTTTTTTAAAGTATTTTTTCTGTTTTACTTAAAAGTTGTCAAATATATTGGCATAACTTTCTATGATATAATATATAGTGTTCCACAGAAAGATAGAAAATCTGAACAGACCCATAACTAGTGAAGAAATTGAATCAGTTATCAAACATCTCCCAACAAATAAGACCCCTGGCTAGATGGCTTCCCTGGAGAATTCTATCAGACATTTAAAACAGAATTAATACCCATTCTTCTCAAGCTATTCCAAAAACTGAAGTCAAAAGAAAATTTCCAGACTCATTCTACAAAGCCAGCATCACTTTAATTCCCAAGCCAGACAGAGACCCAACAAAAAAATGAAACGACAGGCCAATATCCTTGATGAATAAAGACGCAAAAACCCTCAACAAGATACTTGCAAGTCGAATCCAGCAGCACATAAAAGGAATTATCAACCATGATTAAGTGGGATTCATTCCTGGGTTACAGGGCTGGTTCAATATTCACAAATCAATCGATGTGATACATTAGATTAACAAAAGAAAAGATAAAAACCATATGACCCTGTCGATAGATGCAGAAAAAGCATTTGACAAAATAGAGCATCCCTTCTTAGTAAAGACCCTCGAGAAAGTCGGGATAGAAGAACTTACTTAAACATCATAAAAGCCATCTATGAGGAGACCTCAGCTAACATCATCCTCAATGAAGAAAAATTGAGAGCTTTCCCCCTGAGATCAGAAACACGACAGGGATGTCCACTCTCACCACTGTTGTTTAACATAGTGTGGGAAGTCCTAACATCAGCAATCAGAAAACAAAAGGAAATAAAAGGCATCAGAATTGGAAAAGAAGAAGTCAAACTCTCACATTTCGCAGATGACATGATAGTCTACATAGAAAACTCGACAGACTCCAGCAGAAGGCTACTAGAACTGATTCATGAATTCAGCAAAGTTGCAGGGTACAAAATCAACATACAGAAATTGGTTGCATTTTTATACACCAATAATGAGGCAACAGAAAGAGATCAAGTAACAGATCCCATTCACAATTGCACACACACACACACACACACACAAACACCATAAAATACCTGGGAATAAACCTAACCAAAGATATAAGAGAGCTGTATGATGAAAACTTATGAAAGAAATTGAAGAAGCCACAAAGGAATGGAAAAACATTCCATGCTCATGGATTGGAAGAACAAATGTTGTTAAAATGTCAATTCTACCCAAAGCAATCTAGACATTGAATGAAATCCCAGTCAAAATTGCACCAACATTCTTCTCAAAACTAGAATGAACTATCCTAAAATTTGTATGGAACCACAAAAGACCCCGAATAGCCAAAGTAATATTGAAAAAGAAAACCAAAACAGGAGGCATCACCATCTCAGACTTTAGCCTCTACTACAAAGCTGTAATTATCAAGACACTATGGTATTGGCACAGAAACAGACACATAGGCCAGTGGAATAGAATAGAGAACTCAAAATTGAACCCACACATGTACGACCAACTGATCTTTGACAGAGCAGGAAAGAGTAACCAATGGAAAAAAGACAGCCTCTTTAACAGATGGTGTTGGGAGAACTGGACAGCAACATGCAGAAGAATGAAACTAGATCATTTTCTCACACCATGCACCAAAATAAACTCAAAACTGATAAAGGACCTGAATGTGAGACAGGAAACCATCAAAACCCTAGAGGAGAAAGCAGGAAACAACCTCCTTGACCTCCACCGCAGCAATTTCTTACTTGAGACATCCCCAAAGGAAAGGGAATCAAGAGCAAATATGAACTATTGGGACCTCATCAAGATAAAAAGCTTCTGCAAGGCAAAGGAAACAATCAATAAAACCAATAGGCAACTGATGGAATGGGAAAAGATAGTTGCAAATGACGTATCAGATAAAGGGCTAGTATCCAAAATCTATAAGGAACTCACCAAACTACACACCCGAAAAACAAATAATCCAGTGAAGAAATGGGCAGAAGACATGAACAGACACTTCTCCAAAGAGGACATCCAGATGGCCAACAGATACATGAAACAATGCTCAGCATCCCTCCTCATCAGGGAAATACAAATCAAAACGACACTGAGATACCACCTCACACCAGTCAGAGTGGCTAAATTGAACAAATCAGGAGGCACTAGCTGCTGACAAGGATGTGCAGAAACGGGCACCCTCCTACACTGTTGGTGGGAATGTAAACTGGTGTAGCCCCTCTGGAAAACAGTGTGGAGGCTCCTCAAAAAATTAACAACAGGACTCCCCTATGACCCAGCAATAGCACTGTTAGGAATTTACCAAAGGGATACAGGAGTGTTGACGCATAGGGCACATGTACCCCAATGTTCATAGCAGCACTCTCAACAGAAGTCAAAACATGAAAAGAACCTAAGTGTTTATCAAATGTTGAATGGATCAAGAAGACGTGGTTTATCTATACGATGGAATACTACATGGCAATGAGAAAGAATGAAATCTGGCCATGTGTAGCAACATGGATGGAACCTGAGGGTGTTATGCTGAGAGAAATAAGTCAGGCAGAGAAGGGCACATACCACATGTTTGTAAGTATAGGTGCTTTTGGAGGAACTTAACGAAGGACCATGTGGGAAAAGAAGGGGAAAAATAGTTGGGGAGAGGGAGGGAGGTTCAAACCATGAGAGACTCTTGAATACTGAGAACAAACTGAGGGTTGATGGGGGAGGAGAGAAAAAGGGCGATGATGGGCATGGAGGAGGGCACTTGTTGGCATGAGCACTGGGTGTTATTTGGAAACCAATCTGACAATAAACTATTTTAGAAAAATAAAAGATTAATGTGCTTTCAGAACCTTATTTTATGTGTGTTATTATTTAATTAAGAAAACTTAAAATAAAAAAAGATTAGTGTCCATTAAAGCTGTTGGCATATTATAGTTTAATGTCTACAATACTGTCCAAAATAACTTATCAGTGTATACTCTATCAATATTTTACTATTTTATATAGAATTAAGGAATTTACAACACTAAGACTCCATTTCCCTTCTCTCCTTCTCTTGTGCTATTGTTTTAAAATAGTTTATTTTTACAGGTGTAATCACTTGTACAAATAAACTATTTTAAAGTACAATTTAGGGGCGCCTGGGTCGCTCAGTCGATTAAGCGTCCGACGTCAGCTCAGGTCATGATCTCACCGTTCGTTGAGTTCAAGCCCTGCGTCAGGCTCAGAGCTAGCTCAGAGCCTGGAGCCTGTTTCAGATTCTGTGTCTCCCTCTCTCTCTGATGCTTTCCTGCTTGTGCTGTCTCTTTCTCTCTCAGAAATAAATTAAAACATTAAAAAAATTTTAATACAATTTATGTTTAATTTTTATTTAAATTCCAGTTAATACATATTGTTATTTTTAATATAAACAGTCTCTTTTTAAATGAATTAAGAGAAGAAGCAATGGTTTTAAATATTTACCTAGGGGCGACTGGGTGGCTCAGTCACTTAAGCATCTAAATCTTGATTTTGGCTCACGTCATGATCTCCCAGTCATGAGACTGAGCCCCAGGGGCAGAGACAGAGACAGAGAGAGAATCTAAAGCAAACTCCACACACAGTGGAGCGCCTGGGACGCTGGGGCGCCTGGGTGGCTCAGTCAGTTAAGCATCCATCTTAGGCTCAGGTCATGATCTCACTGTCTTGTGGATTCCAGCCTCGCGTCAGGATCTGTGCTGACAGCTCAGAGCCTGGAGCCTGCTTTGAATTCTGTGTCTCCCTCCATCTCTCTCTCTCTCTCTCTCTCTCTCTCTCTCTCTCTCTCTCTCTCTCTCTCTCTCTCTCTCTCAAAAGTAAATAAACATTGAAACAATTTTTTTAATGTTTTTTTTTCTTTTATTTATATCTAGGAGAGAGAGAAACAGCGTGAGCAGGGGAGGGTCAGAGAGAGAGAGAGTCACAGACTGAAACAGGCTCCAGGCTCTGAGCTGGCAATCAGCCCAGAGTCCGACGGGGGGCTTGAACCCACGAACCGCGAAATCATGACCTAAGCGAAATTTGAACGCTTAACCGACTAAGCCACCCAGGCGTCCCTGAAACAATTTTTTTAAACTTTTTTTTAAATGTTTTTTATTTATTTCTAGAGGAGAGAGAGAGAGTGACAGCGTGAGCAGGGGAGGGTCAGAGAGAGAGGGAG